>OY970821.1:18946439-19307830 GCA_963853835.1 Calendula officinalis
ACAGTTGTTACCTTTCTTGATCTTTGTGGCTTTAGTTTGATATGTTTCTCTTGATAGTCTTTGAATCCTGACCATTATTAATAACCTAAAAGTACGGTCTTGTGTTTATCATTTGCTCTCCCGACCGTTGTTAATAATGTTAGAGTACGGTCATCAAACCCATTATCTAATTTCTTGACCGTTGTTGATAATGTTGGAGTAGGTTCATCAGATCTTGCACTATATTCAATCAGGGTAAACCGGGATCGCATAGATTGCCCGTTAACACGACAGTTTTAAAAACTGGGTGACCTACATTCAACGTTGAGTTCGATGTTAGCACTGGTAGGATTTCCATTCAATCATCGTGGAATACCAATAATGTTGGTATCTCTACGAATGTTCCGAGAATATCGCAAAGATATGCTTGGTATAGTTCCCATATGTCCTAATGGTGTTTAATATGTATCTAGACTCAATTAGTGGTAAAATAAAGGGAGGATTGGAGATAATTGTCCTCTTATTCAATATCAACAATCTTCAACTGAGATGTCGATAGCATATGAGCTAGTCTTCGTGAAAAATGAAACAAGGACTTTTTAAGAAGCACTTGAGTAGCTGGGGGGGGGGGGTGTTGTGCATTGCATCACTGGGTTCATGATGACTTTTTCAATATCAGGATGCAACATATGCAATCCAATAGAATTGTGGCTACCCGACTTTTTAATCGGTTAGTTAAGAGTTTTTCGTTTTCTTTAACCATGTTACACTCTCCTCACTCGAGCTCACTTTTTCATTTTCAACTTCTCACTCATTTCATTTCATTGCGTAATTGGCTGATTTGCACCTCATACTTTATTCCCCCTCTCATTTTTTACCTCTACGCACCCCAATCAAGATCCCATGATACTTGATTCTGCTCACATAGACTTAAGGACCCTCACTTTAGTTCCTACATTGTAGGTGGTTGCGGGAAGATCATGCTGGTTATAGCAGATCATAAGAGTAATTTGAAGTATTCTATAACGCTCATGTGCAATTAATTAGCATTTTTGTTTATCCATTGGAATTTTTCTAGTATTTCCGGTATCAGTTGTTGCTGCTTGGTTAGTGATTTTAAAGAAAAGAAACTTGATTCTTTTAGTGTAACCCCGGACTCACATAGAGACTTAACCTTGTTCAAGAGGTTAATATTTTCAATACCGACAGACTACAAATAAGCCGTCAATAGATTATGTGTTACGTCCCCTAATGAATTGAAACAGATTCCTGTTGAGAGGAATCTGAGTAGTTGGTGGCGGCGTTGCGGTGACAAATCAAGAACTCCTCGGAGTAGAAAAGTTAGTTGCCGGAGATGAGAGACGGAGGACAGAGCTTGTTCAACAGAGAATTTTCTGGTTGTTGTCGGAAGATGGTGGAGATGACTGTTAGCCGGAAACTGGTTACCGTTTATTGCTGGTTCGGTCGTGGCCGGAAATTCAGAACTCGGCGGAGAAGAAATGTAGCGAGAAGGAGGAGGTACGGTGGCTGCTTTGTCGGTGATTTAGTCTTGCCAGAGAGGATGATGATGGTTGTAGGAGATGAATGGCAATGGTGTGTTTGTGAGTAAATGTGCAGAGAGTTGATGAGAGAGATAACTTAGAAAGAGAGATGATATATTGATTTGAGAGAGCAAGTCACGTGGGTACAGTACTTTAGATGGTACAATACTTCTCTTTTTCTTATAAACGACGTCGTATATCTATTTGTCAGTTTTTATTTTGACTTTTCAATAGGGCTTTTCGACCTCGACCCGTAAACTCTTCAGGTTCTGTTCTCGACCCGCGAACAGTTCTTGACCCGCGAACCCGTCAGACCCGAGGACACGTCAGACCCAAGAACATTCAACAGCTAATGTCAGATCGCGATTTTCACAAAAATTTCATTATTTTGATTATAACTTTTTCATTTCTTAACCAAATTGAGTAAATCTTTTTGCAAAAGTTCGTTTTTCAATTACCTATAATCCTATTCAAGCACTTTTTTGAAAACACACACTGATTTTCCCAATTTTAGCTTTAAAACTCCGAATATATGGTGTTCCTCATGTGTTCTTCATTTTTACTTTAAAAATCAAATTAAACTAAGTTTTTTATGATTTTAATATGAAATTTGTTACTGATTTGATCGGAATCAGTAATAGAACAAAGTTATAATACCAAAAACATGATTTATACCTTCGATTTTCATTCACTTTTTCTTCAAAAACTCTTCAAAAATCCATGAAAATCTTCAAAAATTTGTTTAATCTCTACTGATTTAGATCTTATCAATTAAGATTTTTCCTCTGATACCAATTGTGAATTATGATTCACTGATTAATTCATACATTAAGTATGAACAATTAATAATATGGAAGATTGAGATGGAGAGAAAACTTGAACAACACTTTGCTAAGGATTTTTCTATTACAATAATGGCAAAAGTTAATGGTAATTAGCTAAGAACAAGGTATTTATACTTAGACCTAATTTCGACTAATTACACAATACCCCCTAGACTATTGGCTACAACAAATATGACCCAACACCTCGTTTTTACAATAAAAGCAATAGTATTGACGTTTACTTTTTATATTTACTTATGTACTTATCTATTTAATCAAGACTTGTGTTAAGATCAAGCGATAATATTAGAATATAAAATTAGTGGATTACTTATATAATCTTATCAAGTAGGTAGACGTAGAAATATGTTATCATGATAATTTCTCTTACACATAGTTGACGAACTTCATTATGAATAAATGAGATAGGCAAACGGAAGACCAAACAACTAGGACGAATGGCAACGGGTCGGGTTCGGGGCGAGTTTTGGCATACCCGAACCCGAAATCAAAAACCGAACCCGAACCCGACCCGATCCATGACGGGTTTTTTTTGGGTTTCTCCCATCGGGGATTTTATAAACCCCGAACCCTCCCTGAAATATGCCCCGAAACCCGAACCGAACTCGAGAAAATCCTCGATAATACTTGTATATTATATATTTAATATATAAAATTATTAAAAATAATAATAATTTATATATACCGGGGGCGGGCCGGAGCGGGGATACCTTGATCAGAACCCGAACCCGAGAAAATCCCGGAAAAAACCTCGAACCCGAACACAAACCCAAACCCGAAACACCCCGATCCGATCTGAAAACATTCGGTTTCGGATTTCCCTGTGGGGTTCGGGGTTTTTGCCATCTTTTTTGCCACCTCTACAAACAACCTAAATAAATAGAAAGCTTGACTTTTTGTATCGGTTGAAGTTAGTTTGTGAGTATAAAATAGTTAATATTAAAACAATATTAGCATATAATAATATCAAAATGTATGTGCAAGAAAAAAGACTTAAGTTGTTATTTTATATAATTGTGTACATCATCATATCTTTTTTTTTTAATTAAATCAACAGTACCATTATATTTTTCCGCTTTGCGTATCTTTTGATTATTCTCACAGTTAGATCTTTTCTCTCTCTTGAGTCTACATATATATATATATGATGGGTGAGGATCCATATAAAAGCATTATTAATTAAAGAATATAAGGAAGCAATGATAGCCTTTAGATCAATAGATGGAGGCACTAGATTAAAAGCTAAAAAAACACGCCTAGGCTTATTTTTAAGGCTGAAACCCACATAAATTAGGCAAAAGGAGCAATTAGGGAATTTAAGTCTTTCATCTAAAAAAACATACGTCTCTCCATGGCATAGGGTTCCGTCTTCCTCTTTCCCTGACGATGGCTCTCTGTAACTCACGTAGGTGATGAGCACAGATAGGGTTTCAAAATGTTTCAATCGAACCATCACAAATACACGGTATCAATCGGAGACTCACCAATCTATGGTTTTAATCGACAATTAGGTCTTTGTCTCTGTCGAAGAAGGAAACACATGGTTACAATCGTGATTTTCTATCTCAGATACACGATTCGGTTGCTCAACACGTTCGATTAAGAGTGAATCTACCTCGCTGATATCTATTTCCAGGTATATATCCTTTGTTCCATTATTGCAAGTTTTGGATGTAAAGATTCAATCAATAACAAATTGATTTGCTATTTTCCATTATTACAGTTGTTATTGTTCCATTATTTGGTTGCTGCATAAGCAAGTGTTTATGGTATTTGTTTAAAGTTTATTGATCCAAAACCTACTAGCATTTGCATTTGCATTTTCATATGATAGTACCTTTATGTGCACTACAAAATGCATTTGGATTTTCATATAAGTATGTATTTAAAGTTTATTGGTCCCAAAATGTTAGCATGCTTCTTAAATTGCAAGTAACATTAGGGTTGTGAATTAGAAAGAAGTTGAATTCTTTCGTTAACATCTATAAGATGTATAAAAGATAAAAAAAAAACACGAAATTTAAAAGGAGAAACAATATAGACGAAATTCAAGAAGGTAATCATTGATGTTGCTATGATTTATAGAAATTATGTTGATTTGTATTTTGAGCATTTAATGTGACTTTTAAGAAATTTGAAAAGTTAAAACTGATTTGTAGAATGAAAAGAGGTTTATGGTTTGTGTATGCAGTTCTGTTATGCAAATATACCAAAAAATAAAGAAAAGCCAAAGAAAGTACAGAAGGAAGTAGTAAAGGAAAAGGAACTACAAAGCAGAAGACAAGGCATAAGGAGGTGAAAATGCAAATGCAGAAAGTGGTGTGTAACGCCCCAAATTTTATAATTTAATTTTAATTACGTGTATTCATTATTAAACCCTATTGTATCAATTATTTGGTGAAATAAGCATGTGACGTATTATTTATAAGACGTTTATTATTCTCGTGACGTTAAGTAGATATATATATATATATATATATATATATATATATATATATATATATATATATATATATATATATATATATATATATATATAGTTTTAACTATATCGTTTATTGTCGCGCTAATTAAGCCCCGAGAGTTGTGTTGGGTTGAGGCCGGCCGTAGGCCAAAGCCGAGCCCGAATTAATAAAACCTTCCGCAAACCGTGCACAATACATCACTCGGCGGATTTGTTAACACTTGTATCTTTGGGCGTCTAATAGCACACAAGGAGGAGTAAGGGCTAAGTAGGTCATGCAACAATCTAGGGAGGAAGTTGGGTGAGGCCAAGGGCCGATTCTTCTTTCTGTTTCTTTTATGCTGGATCGGGCAATTAGATTAGTGAGCCAAAGCCTTACTTGAAAGCTTAGTGATTTAAAAACCGAACACCTTTCTAATCCACCCTAATTCCAAGGAGCTCGGCCGACATCCTCTTATCTTTCTGTGCAAGTGTCGGGGTTAGACAAAAGAATTCAGAGAAGAATACGAGGCTTGGGCAAGAGATTTCAAGCTGGTAATTTTCGTTCATGCTTTAATCCGTGGGTTTTGTTTTTGCTCTTTTCTTTTCTTTCCTCCAAATGCGAATTTTAATCTTGTGTTTCTGGTATTACTCGATCGATCAGTAACATCGGACAAAGAGTGGTTCAATTGGTGCTCAAGGCGGCAGTAGTATCGGCTAGACGTTGACGACGGGACGATCGGAAGATTGGTGAGTCGAGCAGGGATTTTGAATTTAAAGTGCCACTCGAGTAGGTAGCCTCTTTGTCCCTCATTTGTTTTGTTAATTCCAGTTCCTGTTTGCGATCCATAGCAAATCGATTATGTCGAAATTATTAGGACTGCAATCTAAGTAGCTAATCCCGAACCTCGGGTGGTCTCGGTGGGTTGGGGTCAATCGGCTTAAATCGTTTTCTATGTAATGAAAGTTAAGCAAGAATTTTTAACCGAAGGGGAACCGAACCCGTAGGGTTCTTGGTTTCCCCAATCGGGAGACTCGTACAAGGCAATGATAGGAATCAGCCATAATTTGGGAATCCAACTTTTTTTCAAACTGTCGGGAGTCATCTAGGAACTTTCGGGTTTTTCGGGTTGAGTCGACTTGTTATACCGTTTTGTTTAAGTCACTGTTTTCGGGGCAGAATTTACTTTCTGTTCGCAACCATTTTTGAAGTACTTAGATTAATCTTTTGAGCTTTTGGCCCGTGTTAAAACCTTGTTTTCTGAGCTAGCTTTCCAATGCCGCAACCCTCTCGTCAATCCGAATTACGGTTTAAAAGTTATAGTCAATTTAGTATGCTGCTGTTAGGAAGATGACCTGTGCAGCATGTCTGTCTTTCAACACTGTTTTGAGATACTTAGAATCTGTTTTGGCCAGTGACCGTCTCACAGAGATATGTAGTTCTGGTTGTCTACTTTTCATGGTAAAAATTTGGGATTAATCTACTGCGCAGTTTAGGAATTATGGCAGTTTCCGTGATACCGACGGGTGCTGCCAGTTTTCTGAAATAGAGTTAAAAGATGGGTTTATAATCCGAGATTTCGATTTATGTTTTAGGTCCGCCTAGGATATAACTTGCTGCATCTGTGATTTTCCGTGAACCCGTTGGAGCTTACGTTTCCCGAGGTGAGTATTCTCACCGTGTATTCAGTTTTAACGTTGTACATGCATGACTTATGTGTTACATTTCTTGCACCATAATTGTTATCTGAGCTTGAGCTGTTATCTGAGTTTGATCCGCTATCTGAGTTTGATTTGTTATCTGAGTTTGACATGCTATCTGAGTATCTGAGCAGCTGTTGATTTATTTTAATCTGAGACATTGTGCCTGGGTAACCGAGCTCGGCACAGGGTCATTCTGTGCTACTACTTGCTAGGGCATCTGAGATAATTATGTTAAAGAGATAATAAAACATAATAACACACATCTGAGTTTTTGGCTATATGCCTGGGATCACCTCCCGTCTGAGTTTTGGGATTATTCTCGTCTGAGTTTTTGGGATTATTCCCGTCTGAGTTTATATCTGACTTGACACCGAAGAGCACTGGTGTCAGACGTTTTGACTTGGCACCGAAGAGTACTGGTGCCAGGCCTTTTTGACTCAACACCGAAGAGTACAGGTGTTGAGGTGGTGTGAGGCGGGTCGAGGTTGATCTCTCGGCCCAAGTCACACTAGCGCGCTATATAAATAAAATCTGAGTAATAAAATCTGAGAAATAAATCTGAGTAATTAATCGAGTAGATTCTGAGTAGGAGTACACCGATGTGCCCTCATGTGTTGTATGTTATGATTGTTTGCATTTTGAGAATTATTCACTCAGCTTCCCCAGCTGACCCAAACTTTCCCTCACATTGTTTCAGGTACCAGCAAAGGAAAGGAGAAGGTGGACGGTTGACCGCTGTATCTTTTTATTACTGATGTGGACATCATTTAATATTTTAAAACACTTTACTTTATCTTAACTATTTCCGCAATAAATACATTTTAAATGTTAAATATTAATATCTGAGATTTATTTATGGGACCTTTTGATTATAATTTTATTTTCAAAAATTTTAAAAAATCTTGTAAATTTTTGGGTGTTACAAGTTGGTATCAGAGCTCTGACATGAGGGATTTGGGTTCGCACGGGGCGAATTCAAACTCAAGTTTGAGTATTGAGTTTTTCAAACGAGAAAAGAGTCAAATATTTTTCTGAGAAAAGTTTCCACATCGAACATACAGCATGTCACGTCGACCTCTCGCTTCCTACTGCCGGTAATATTTAAGAGTATTAGTTAATTGAGATTTTGCTATATTCTGAGTATAGACGAGTAGCATATTCTGAGAATTTTCGGTTTATATCCTGAGAGAATTACTTGTGATTGTATGGCTAAACATATATGTATATAGATATACTATTATGAGGTTCCATAATTTTGTGAAGAATTTAGAGTTTAATTTGAGCATAATTTCGATTTTAATTCTGAGAGTTCTATATTTATATATATGAAGAATATATACTGGAGAAATGTGAAATTATAAATACTAATGAGAAAATAATAAAAGTTTCAATTTAGAGTAACACCTAATAGAGTTGAGGTGAAATTTTTTAAGTTCTGAGAAATTCGAACCAAAAGTGTAATAATGGGATATTAATTTATTATATAAGATCCATAAGCTGTGTAATGAGAAACATGATTTGAATAAATGAGAAATGAGGAAATTATTAACATTAAAGAGGAGTACTTAATATTCGTATTGGGAGAAAACACTTAATAGACTGAGTCAATTAAAACGAGTAAATCAGAGATTAGTAAGTCAAATTGATTAAGAATATATTTAAGAGGATTTACCAAGTTGAGTAAAAGAAAGAATTATTAAGTCAATAAAATGGGATATAATTACATTTAGCTAAACGAGAATTATTAACAGGATCTAAAAGAGAATTATTGATCAGGGTTAAAAGAGGAGTTATCTAGTTGAGAAATTAAAATTTTCGTGAATACAACGAATCACGAGATATAATAGTAAGCAGATTCCATATTAAAGGCAACAAGTTAGTATTTAATTAAGAATCATTAAATTGAGATAAAATGGGAAAAACATTTCGAGTAAGTAGGTTAAATTGCTGAGTGCAAAACTAAATGTGGATGACAAGTTAAGTGACAGATTAATGAGTTCACACTGATAGCTTAAAATAAACTATGTAAGTTTAAGAGACTAATTAATTGAGAAATGGCTGAGTCAAATTAATCAGATATTATTGAAGCTCATCTTAAAGAGTAATTATATAAGAGGATTAAGAGGAAGCTAACGTCATCAATTTGATGATGATTTATCTAAAAACGAGTTAAAAGAGCGATAAATTGAATCAAATTAATCGAGGAACGCAATAACTGAGAACTCTGATCAAAAGGATATTAATAGACATGCTCACAAATTACAATAAATTTAATATAACTGTGAAGAGGATATAAGTTATATTTATGAGGAATGATAAATGGCATATCCAAATGAAAAGTTAAAAGGAGATTTGTATTGTGAAAATAACTAAGTGGAAATATTTCTATGAATCTGAGTTATCCGAGTATCGCGTACGAGACTAAATATACGCATGAATTTCTGAGTAATGTTTATGAGGTTTTGAGTACCCACAGCTGAGTGCATATCTGTACTTATCGAATTATCAAATATGGAGAAATAATTTACTTTTCTTTCTTCGGAATATGATTTATTGGTGGTTTTTATGTGGGAAGTTGTGAACTTTGGGATTGACTCGTGACCAAACAAAAGCATGTGTCGAAAGTAATAGAGGGCCCCTATTACCGTACACACAGGACTTTTGGTTGGTTAGGGGGAAATTTTGAAGGGAACGATGGACCAATGCTTGTTATTGTGAATGTAGTATGTGTATCCTAATTGTTTGTGTGGCTACATACTTGCTTGTTTATTTTGGTAGACAATACTAGTTCCAAACTCGAGGACGAGTTTTCTCCAAGTGGAGTTGAGTAGGGGTAAAAAGGAAAATTGTCAAGAAATAATTATCATTAATTATTATTTATAAATAATATGAGCATGATGCTTATGCAGAGAGATTTTGTCGGTATGAATTTAAAGTGCGAAATCTAGATACATATAATTGATCAAATCAAATATAAGAGTAACTATCAAATCAAGCAGTTGAGAATAATTAAATTTATTCTATGGGTAATTATAGAGTTTACGACAAAATGATAGATCGGGTTTACTGGAGAAATTAACAAATCAAGTTAATTGGGTTGAATGAATATCGTGCAAAAGGGAAGTAGTAATACTACAATTATATACAAAATAAGACAGTATACTTATTCTTGGGTGGTTATAAATGTGATAATGAGAAATCATTAAATTAAAGTGATGAGAACTTACTAATGAGTCGAATATGAGAAAACTGCTACAATGAAATTCTGAGGAAAATGAGTTAGAATGAGATCGGTAATTTGCTGGTAATGAGTTATTACTAAAACGAGCTAAATGATAGAATTTTATTTTGATTAATTATGGAGTAATTTTGATTTATAAGAAATTTACAAATCGAGTTACATAAGCAAATTAATAAAATGAGCCAAAAGAGAAAAGTATTAAATTAACGGGAAGTTTTATTCAAATTTTTTTGAAGTACTATAAAGTGTTATGAGTTTTGAGGTATTATAAAATTATATGAGAAAACTCTATTTATGAATAATTATTAAACTTGGGATGAGAGCAACTACTCAATAAATTTATATTGAACTTAGGAGAAATTTCGAAAAGACGAGAATGTACTGATTTGATGAACCATGAGTAAACCGTAAGATTTAGAATAAAGTGTAACTGCGAATGGAGTAAATGAGAACTAAAGAATTAATTTGTAATTTGAGTAACGAGAAATCATTATAAAAAAAAATTAATTGGAATTTTCAGTGGGTAACATGAAATCAATGAGTAGATATGGTCAAAATAATTAAGAGACATTTTAAATTGTGTAAAATCAGTGAAACGGTCTATTAAAGGATCGTTAATCTAGATGAATGAGAAAACATCTATTAAAATATTATTGGAAAACCAGTAAATGTAATAGAATGAGAACCTATTAAAGGGAATTAAATGGCAAGATCGTTAATTTGAGCTATTTAAAGGGTTATCAACATCGGTAATATGCAAACCTAATAGAGTAAGGTAACAATATAATGTTTAAAGAAGAGTTATTTTGAGAACCAATAACACGGTTGAGAGAGAGTATATCATTCCAAGTATTATAAGCTGGTAAATTGGAACACGCGAGTAGTAATAAGAATGAGTAAAAATGTGATTCATACCTAATGCTATTACTTGTAAATATTATTACCTTATGAGTTGTTACTGAATTAGAGATTTTGGGTTTGCTTCCGAGTTAAGATTTATAAGTTTGCTCCTGAGTTATATATTTTTGAGTTATACTCCTGAGATATGTCTTGAGTTTATTTCTGAGTGAGACTTCTGAGTTATATTTCCAGATCATATTTTGGAAGTTATATACCTGAGTATATGAGAATTCTGTGTGATATGTATATTCCTTGTGATTTATTTGCATGGTTTTTTTTTATATTAATTGATAATGGTGTAAACCGCTAAATTATTTAGTATGCTGTTAACAAACTGTTGACCCATAGAGTAGAGGACCTTCCGAGTCATTTTGGTGGAAAATTGTCGATAACGAAATTTTTTTACCTGTTGCTAAAATGTGTAAGTGGTCATTTGATGGAGTTGTGCGGGAAGAAAATTTTCCATAAAAACTTGTTATCGTCATGAGAGATCCGAGTGTGAATGTGCAAATGGGTTGGATGACCTGGTACTACGCTGAGCATCTGGTATCGTCAACAAATCAATAGTAAATTTCCAAGTGAAGTTGAATCGGTGATTCAACGCGACGTTAATCGCTGAGTGCAACAACTGTACCCGAATGCGAGAGCAAGAAGACGCCTTCAGTAGAGTATCGTGGTGTATTTTTATGCTCATTATCAACATTTTCTTTGCATATTGATCCATAGTGAGCATCCTGACCTTATTTCTTTTAGCCTTATCATTTTGCGCCACTAGAGGCGGATAATTGTATGAGCACTTACGTGATCTGGAGTTCATTTCCTATTAAGTAAATTCACCATGAAGAGCTTCTTTCTATTCATAACTTTATCGTTTTTATTCTTCTTTTCCATTTGAGTATGCATGTTGTAGGTCACCCTGATGAATTTCCTTTTCATTCGTAACCTTATCATTTTGTTTTCTTTCCCCATTTGAAGACGTGTGTCGTTGACAAGTCTGAGTCTGAAACGCGAGATTACTACCCGGAGCTTTTTCCGAGCGATGACTTCGGGGACGAAGTCTATTTCAAGTGGAGTTGAGTTATAACGCCCCAAATTTTATAATTTAATTTTAATTACGTGTATTCATTATTAAACCCTATTGTATCAATTATTTGGTGAAATAAGCATGTGACGTATTATTTATAAGACGTTTATTATTCTCGTGACGTTAAGTAGATATATATATAGTTTTAACTATATCGTTTATTGTCGCGCTAATTAAGTCCCGAGAGTTGTGTTGGGTTGAGGCCGGCCGTAGGCCAAAGCCGAGCCCGAATTAATAAAACCTTCCGCAAACCGTGCACAATACATCACTCGGCGGATTTGTTAACACTTGTATCTTTGGGCGTCTAATAGCACACAAGGAGGAGTAAGGGCTAAGTAGGTCATGCAACAATCTAGGGAGGAAGTCGGGTGAGGCCAAGGGCCGATTCTTCTTTCTGTTTCTTTTATGCTGGATCGGGCAATTAGATTAGTGGGCCAAAGCCTTACTTGAAAGCTTAGTGATTTAAAAACCGAACACCTTTCTAATCCACCCTAATTCCAAGGAGCTCAGCCGACATCCTCTTATCTTTCTGTGCAAGTGTCGGGGTTAGACAAAAGAATTCAGAGAAGAATACGAGGCTTGGGCAAGAGATTTCAAGCTGGTAATTTTCGTTCATGCTTTAATCCGTGGGTTTTGTTTTTGCTCTTTTCTTTTCTTTCCTCCAAATGCGAATTTTAATCTTGTGTTTCTGGTATTACTCGATCGATCAGTAACATCGGACAAAGAGTGGTTCAATTGGTGCTCAAGGCGGCAGTAGTATCGGCTAGACGTTGACGACGGGACGATCGGCAGATTGGTGAGTCGAGCAGGGATTTTGAATTTAAAGTGCCACTCGAGTAGGTAGCCTCTTTGTCCCTCATTTGTTTTGTTAATTCCAGTTCCTGTTTGCGATCCATAGCAAATCGATTATGTCGAAATTATTAGGACTGCAATCTAAGTAGCTAATCCCGAACCTCGGGTGGTCTCGGTGGGTTGGGGTCAATCGGCTTAAATCGTTTTCTATGTAATGAAAGTTAAGCAAGAATTTTTAACCGAAGGGGAACCGAACCCGTAGGGTTCTTGGTTTCCCCAATCGGGAGACTCGTACAAGGCAATGATAGGAATCAGCCATAATTTGGGAATCCAACTTTTTTTCAAACTGTCGGGAGTCATCTAGGAACTTTCGGGTTTTTCGGGTTGAGTCGACTTGTTATACCGTTTTGTTTAAGTCACTGTTTTCGGGGCAGAATTTACTTTCTGTTCGCAACCATTTTTGAAGTACTTAGATTAATCTTTTGAGCTTTTGGCCCGTGTTAAAACCTTGTTTTCTGAGCTAGCTTTCCAATGCCGCAACCCTCTCGTCAATCCGAATTACGGTTTAAAAGTATAGTCAATTTAGTATGCTGCTGTTAGGAAGATGACCTGTGCAGCATGTCTGTCTTTCAACACTGTTTTGAGATACTTAGAATCTGTTTTGGCCAGTGACCGTCTCACAGAGATATGTAGTTCTGGTTGTCTAATTTTCATGGTAAAAATTTGGGATTAATCTACTGTGCAGTTTAGGAATTATGGCAGTTTCCGTGAGACCGACGGGTGCTGCCAGTTTTCTGAAATAGAGTTAAAAGATGGGTTTATAATCCGAGATTTCGATTTATGTTTTAGGTCCGCCTAGGAGATAACTTGCTGCATCTGTGATTTTCCGTGAACCCGTTGGAGCTTACGTTTCCCGAGGTGAGTATTCTCACCGTGTATTCAGTTTTAACGTTGTACATGCATGACTTATGTGTTACATTTCTTGCACCATAATTGTTATCTGAGCTTGAGCTGTTATCTGAGTTTGATCCGCTATCTGAGTTTGATTTGTTATCTGAGTTTGACATGCTATCTGAATATCTGAGCAGCTGTTGATTTATTTTAATCCGAGACATTGTGCCTGGGTAACCGAGCTCGGCACAGGGTCATTCTGTGCTACTACATGCTAGGGCATCTGAGATAATTATGTTAAAGAGATAATAAAACATAATAACACACATCTGAGTTTTTGGCTATATGCCTGGGATCACCTCCCGTCTGAGTTTTGGGATTATTCCCGTCTGAGTTTTTGGGATTATTCCCGTCTGAGTTTATATCTGACTTGACACCGAAGAGCACTGGTGTCAGACGTTTTGACATGGCACCGAAGAGTACTGGTGCCAGGCCTTTTTGACTCAACACCGAAGAGTACAGGTGTTGAGGTGGTGTGAGGCGGGTCGAGGTTGATCTCTCGGCCCAAGTCACACTAGCGCGCTATATAAATAAAATCTGAGTAATAAAATCTGAGAAATAAATCTGAGTAATTAATCGAGTAGATTCTGAGTAGGAGTACACCGATGTGCCCTCATGTGTTGTATGTTATGATTGTTTGCATTTTGAGAATTATTCACTCAGCTTCCCCAGCTGACCCAAACTTTCCCTCACATTGTTTCAGGTACCAGCAAAGGAAAGGAGAAGGTGGACGGTTGACCGCTGTATCTTTTTATTACTGATGTGGACATCATTTAATATTTTAAAACACTTTACTTTATCTTAACTATTTCCGCAATAAATACGTTTTATATGTTAAATATTAATATCTGAGATTTATTTATGGGACCTTTTGATTATAATTTTATTTTCAAAAATTTTAAAAAATCTTGTAAATTTTTGGGTGTTACATGGTGAAAATGCAAATGCAGAGAAAGGTAAAAATGAGAATACAGAAAAAAAATGGAAATGCATATGTGGAAAAGAGGCAAGGGAATTTTTTGAAAATGTAAAGGAAGATGAAGATTCAATTGAAGAGATGAAGATAAGAAGATTTTAAAATAGAAGAAAAAGGTAGGCAATAGTTAAATGAAATTTTAAAGAAATAACGAAAGAGATGAAGAAGAAAAATGTTTTATTAATAACTATACAATAGGTGCTTGGTTATATTCTTTGATCATATATATGTATTGTTGGATTTTGGTGGTTACTTGTTTTTTAGGTGGTTAAATGTGTTTTAGGTTTATTGGTTGTTTTTTATATATGGATTGATGGATAGTCGTAGAAGTAATCTAAATTGTTAGTTGTTTTGGTTTTTGTTTTTATTGATTATAAAGTTCAATAGAATAAGTTTGTGTAAGTACATAAAATTTCATCAATTGCTAGTAAATAAAACAGAACAATTATGTAAAATTAATTTCATGGAATAAACATATAAAATAAGAAATGCAATTGAAAGTATGAAAATGCAACTGTAAGCATGAAAATGCAAATGCAAATACCAGGCACGAGCCCCAGAACTAGCATTAAAAGTTCTGGGTATACATAAACTGAAAATGCGTATGCAATTAGGAGAATGAAAATGCAAATGCTACTATGAAAATGCAATTGCAACTGATAGCATTTAAAACAGAACCATTATGTAAATTTTCGAGGAATAACTGCATAAATGAAAATGCAACTGCAAGCATGAACATGCAAACGCAAATGCAAATACCACTATTAAAAAAAAACCAACTTTTGAAAGTTCAGGGAGTACATAATATGAAAGTGCAAATACTATTATGAAAATGCAACTGCAACTGACAGTATGTAAAAGAGAATAAGTATTTAAAAATTCAGAAAGTAACTAGATATAATGAAAGTGTAAATGCCAAAGTATGTTTAACTACATTCGGTAAGAATATAAAACCGAATCAATAAAAAAAATGTGTCACTCAAGAAAATCACGCATCATCATATGCTTGTTGCGTTTTTTTTCTATGTGTCTTCTACTTTTTTCTTTCTGAACAAGTGCGAATATTATGCGGATCACAGCTGTCACCGAAACCACACTTTCTCCCTGCTTTTTTGATTTAGAAATAGAGTTTTCACGCGAACTTGTGATCCTTTTAATAAAAGCATTGCGTAACCACTTGTAGGAGACAACATTCTCTTTGCTCAACATAGCAGCACCAAATACAACACATTTTGTATGCTTGTCTATTCTAGTAAATGGTATAAAAACCATATGATATCTATAAAAAAACAGAAAGTAAATGATAAAAAAATACACGTGAATATGAAAATGCAAATGCACAAGAATATGAAAATACATAAGAATATGAAAATGCATAACTTACTTATTAGTCCTATATGTAGCATCAAAAGACACAACATCCCCAAATGCACAATAATTCCTCTTTCATTGCTCGTCTGCCCAAAAAAAAAACCCACCAAGCATATTCTCATCGTCAAGAAAGTAATCGAATGAAAAATCACTAATATTTTGTTTCCTGTTGTTCAACAAATCCACAACGTTTTATCAATCGTTATTCCCAATGAATTCCAACACATCCCTCTTATACTTTCAAAGAGTCTACTAATTTACTAATATTTATATTCTTACCATGCTTAAAACACCTAAAACTCTTAAGAGTAAGAAATCCACAATTCTTTAATGAGAGAATATTTAAGGTAGATTTTATGGGCTCAAATCCACCTACAATAACATACTCTCTCTAGAAATTTAAAGCATCGTCCAAAGAATAAAATTTAATACCAGTAACAGGTCTTTTAGAATTAGGAACATTAGGAACCCAATACTTATCACCAAGAGCATATACGTTTTCAAAACCAAAGCGAAGAGAAGCTGGAACATGATCAAAATGTATAAAAAAAATAGAAAGAATGTGAAACTTCTGAAAATAACTACATAAATGAAAATGAACTGGAAGAATGAAAATGCTAATGACGGTATTTCAAAAAGTTATTTAAAATTTAAGGGAATAACTAGGTGTAATGAAGATGAAAATGCAGATGCAAGTTTGAAAATGCAAATGTAAGAACCAGTATTCAAAACAGCTGGTTAAAAGTTCAAAATATAACTATATAAAATGAAAATGCAAATTAAAATGAAAATGCAACTGCAAGTCTGAAAATGCAAATGTCAGTACTTGAAACAAGTGTTTAAAATGAAAATACAACTCCAACAATGAAAATGGAGAATTTTGTATCCTAATGTTGTTAAATTCTAAAGATCTATTAAAAATGCAACTGCAACTATCGACATTTTCCCCAATTTCTAAATAAGAAACATATACAAATAAACGAAAATGCAAATGAAAGTTAATTCATCATCTTCACCAATTTCAAAATCACACATTCATCATATTGACCAATTAAACATTCAATTAAACAAGATATCATACACAAACACAACATATTAAACAATCAATTAAACCTTATTTAAGTAAAAAAAACATTATTCGATTCAACAAATTACCATCAGTATACAAATCTGGATCAAATTGGATATCAAATTCGGTAGCCATTGAAGCAATTTTGTAGAGATATTGAGCTATACATGAATCTCATTAAGAAATTGAAATATGCAGTGACAATTACTCCTGGATATGAATCAAAAGGCGTCTGGTTCAAATCTACATAAGCGTAAATGATTCAAATTGGAAGGAAACAAGTGAAGAAATTGAGGGTTAGTACCTGGATCAAATTAGCAACCTAGATGAGATCTGAATGTGCAAAAATGGTGAACTCAGAAGGAATCAAATGCAGAAATTGAGGAGCTTAATGAGGTTCGTCAATGATCCAGATCGATTACCTGGTTCAGATCTGAATCTGCGACATGGTTAGTAATGTTTTAAATTGGAAGGAAATAATTAGGGTTCATACCTTGAGCTGAATCATACATTAAACATGGTTCGTATATGGTTCTAGTGGAGGAGTTGTGGAGGAAGTCATTAATGGAGCTATGGAGGAGATGTGGAGAAGATGATGCAGATACAATTGAAAAACACGATATAATGAGGGGAAATTGAAAAAAGAAGGTATTGTTAAAGGAGGGGGGAAAATGACAATCATGCCCTTGAATGCCCTTGTATGTTTTAATGAAATCAATGCTCCTAATTGCTTCTCTAAGTTCTTTAAATAACATAACTTCTTTCTTGATCCATATTCTATATATGATATGTCTATAAACATATATAGATATTGATCTCGATATACATATGGCGTATCTTACCAACTTTAAACCTTAAATTCAATCTCTCTCGCTCTCTCTCCCTCCAAATATCTATATAGATTTGATCTCTATATATAGACGCATCTTACCACATTCTTACCTTATATTCAACATATCTCTCTCTCTCTCCCCTAAACATATATCTATATGTATAGATTTTGAATTCTATAAATAGACGAATCTTACCACCTTTTAATTCTACCTTACATTCAGCATCTCTCTCTCTCACACACACATTATAACATGGCTAAGGCACATGTGCTCCGTGCATACATCCTTGTACTACACATGATAAACATCTTGATCCAAACAATACTAACCAAATTAAGACCTTGGAATAACAGTTCATTTTCATCACTCCCATATGAAATCACCACAAAACTACACACAGACACCATTTCCATCAAAACAGCCTCTTCCGATTTCGGCAAACTCTTTCACCGCACCCCCTCCGCCGTTTTCTATCCCTCCGCCATTTCCGACATCCTTAAACTCATCAAATCCTCCTACGTTTCCTCCTCTCCGTTCAAGATCGCCGCCAGAGGCCACGGCCACTCCGTTGGCGGTCAAGCGATGGTGGAAAACGGGGTGGTGGTGGAAATGGGATCTTTGGGTGGCGGAATTAGGGTCTCTTGGTGTGAAGATTTAGGGTTTTATTGTGATGTTGGAAGTGAGGTTCTTTGGATTGATGTTTTGCGGACGACAATGGAACATGGGTTAGCGCCTGTTTCATGGACGGATTATTTGTATCTTAGTGTTGGTGGTACTCTTTCTAACGCAGGGATTAGTGGGCAGTCTTTCCTTCATGGTCCTCAAATCAGCAATGTGCATGAGATGGATGTCATCACTGGTACATATATACATGCATACATATTACATACATACGTCCATATACGTATATACATTACATACATACTATGAGAAACAATTTGTTCATAATAAAATCTCCTTGAAAATTGTACATGATAATAGTCAAAGCCATACATGTATAATATAATTTCGTGAGGTTTTATCTGTAAACCAATTAGTTGTTAGAGAACTAATATATGAACTTAATAATTACATTATAAATTCATTTATTATCCAATTTAGGACATTATTCAACATATGAAGAAAAAAACGAGTTTTATAACGCAGAACTAGACATAATTAAATGATTTTTACATAAATATTTTAGTTACATGATCAAATAAAAAACTTAGCAACAAAGGCTAGTAGACTAAGGGTATAAGAAAATAGAAGAAGTTGTTCATTAACTTGTGATTATGAGTAAATTTCTAAAATTTTCTTATATAATTAATAGGACACAAAAAGTCAAGAGGAAATTACTACCATGTCGATCACCTAAACTTGCCAAACACTAGTTTGAGGTTTTTCATTAAATATACCGGGTTAATTACCAACATATATACAACGACCACGAAGAATTTTAATGCAAGCCAGAATACCAGTTTTATATCTAGTGCGAGAAATCTTTGTGCTTAATTGATCAAGCAATAGACAGTACATAAAACCTAAAACACATATAAAACATATACTCCCTCCGTCCAACAAAAAACTTCCCATTTCACTCTAAATTTTTGTCCCACAAAAAACTTCTCATTTCTCATATTTGATGGGCTCCACACAATAAAAAACTATTATTACTAAAGTCCCCACCACTAATATCCACTAACTATCTTTCTCTCTCCAATCCAACCTTATATTTTAATCAAAAGTATTATCAATGACCCCACCACTAACTATCACCTAAAAACTTGTGCAAAACCCAAATGAGAAGTTTTTTGTGGGACGGATGGAGTATTATTTTGGTACTTGTTACAAGACAAGGAGACACTTGTCATCCTATAAACGATGCCATGTGTCATGCTCTAAGCCTTTGGGATGATTTTATATATAGGATGAGATGAGATGACATAAGATCACAAAATGTTACTATTGTAGTTTCACGCATATTTCTGCTTATATGTTCGATCAAACCCAAACACATCTATGAGCCATTGTGGTTCAATTTACTCGTTGTTAAGAAAATTCTTGTTTAGAGACCAAAATACCGTCACACATAAATGATTGATCAGTTAAATTAATGGTTGCAGGAAAAGGAGATTTTGTGACATGCTCCAAAAGCATGAATTCTGATCTCTTTTATGGAGTTCTTGGAGGTCTTGGCCAATTTGGGATCATAACTAGGGCAAGAATTGTTGTACACAAGGCACCGACAAGAGTAAGATCTCTAAACGACTATTCTAACACTAAACCATCAATTGAAAAGGGACGAATATAAATATAGTTTTTTAGACGAATTGCACATGTTCAAATTATGCGATATGATTTTAATTATTCTTTTTTAATGTTTGTAGGTGAAATGGGTTCGAATGATTTATGAAGACTTTGTTACCTTTACAAAGGATCAAGAACACTTGATTTCAATTAATCGTGGACCTAATTATGTTGAAGGATCTCTTATTATGAAGAAGAGTCCTGCAAATAATTGGAGATCTTCATTTTTCTCTGTTCTTGATGAATCAAAAGTCAACTCTTTAGCATCCAAACATGGTGTCGTTTATAGCTTAGAAATAGTTAAATACTACGACGAATTCAGCTCACAAACCATCAATGAGGTATTCTTAATGTTCAATAATAATTTTTGCAGCCGATTTTTGAAATATTGTTTGTAATTGTAGGAACTTGATGAGATGTTCAAAGGGTTGAGCTTCAAAAGTGGATTTATTTTCAAGAAAGACGTATCATTTGTGGATTTTCTGAATAGAGTGAGAATTGAAGAGTTAAAGCTCCAATCTAAAGGATTGTGGGATGTTCCACATCCATGGCTAAATCTCTTTGTCCCAAAATCGCAAATTTTGGATTTTAATCAACGTGTATTCATCGATATTATTCAAAAAGAAAACAAAAGCTCGGGGCCTTTCCTCGTCTACCCGATGAATCGGAAAAAGTAATTGACCATTTCCCAAATATTTATTCAAATTTTAGAGAAGTAAATTAATAATTTATCTTAACACAAGAAAAAATAATGGTAAGAGTTTTGATAACAATGGTACTAAGGTGCTGTTTGATAAGCCTTTTAATGATACAATTAATAGGTCAGCTTCTTAACCAGACAGATTCAGAGTGTTTGGTAAGGCCTCTTAATCGGCATCTTAATCAATAATTCAACATGTTCTGCCTTTTAATCGGACAGGTATCAGGGGAAGTCTGAATTATTCAGACCCCTGCATCATTCAGATATAAATCATTCAGATGTTACCAAACAACACCTAGATGTTGTCTTTAATAGAGGTGAGCACTGAAATAACCGAAATAAACCGAATCGAAAACCAATCGAATTCGTTTTAAATATTCATCATTTTCGGTTTCGGTTTTATCGGATTCCTTTCAGTCTGTTCCGGTCCGGTCCTAGGATAGAATGAGTATTTAGGCTAAAAAACCGAAACAAAACCGAAAACATATAATCAGATTGGTTTTAGTTTGGAAAATTCATCATTTACGGTTCCGATTCAGTTAGTTTTTGGGTTGTGCTCACCCGTACTCTTCAAGAATTTGTTTAATGCTTAAAAGGATTATACAATAACCATTTATAATCAACCATCTACCATAAGTATTTAATTTGCTTGTAAAAGTAATTAACCATCTTTAATATCTGTCGTTAAAAAAAAAATTTATCCATTTCTATTTATAATTTTTTTTCTTCACAAAAACTAAGTAATTGATTTGTGAACTGTTGTGTTTCCAGAAACCCAAATCACAAATTTAAAAAACATTAATATTTAGCTTAACAAATTATAATATGAAAAATAGCTATCTTGTCGTCAACTTTAATTAATTTATTATCATGTAATTTACATGTAATTTGCAGGTGGGATGATAACATGTCGGCCGTCATATCAACCGAAGACGAAAATGTGTTCTACACCGTAGGTTTATTGCACTCTGCTCGAAGTGTCGAAGACGGGAAAATCATTGACGACCAAAATAAAAATATATTGAAATTATGTGATGAAACTGGGATTGAAATCAAGCAATATCTTCCCCAATATTACAAAACAAAAGAAGAATGGATGAAGCATTTTGGTCCAAAATGGAGTTTGTTTGAAGAGAGGAAAGCCAAGTATGACCCAAAAAGGATATTGTCTCCTGGACAAAGAATTTTCAATTTTAATTAGAGTAATTATTTACATTAATGTTATTGTATGTATGTAATTAGTAAAATTATGTTTAATTGATGTAGTCATATGTTTCTTGTAATTTAATTATTATATTATAGAGTAAATTAAGTTGTCTATCTTATTGTTTTGACTAGGGGTGTACGTTCGGGCGGTTTATGGTTTAGTAGGGTTATTCGGTTTGGGTTATTCGGTTTTTAAAAATATTTTTGACGAACCAATATCCGAACCAAATTAATTAAAACCAAATCAAACCAACCAAATAATTAATTGGGTTATTTAGGTCGGTTCTCCATAAAACGAAAAAAAATCTATAAAATGCAATTGCTCTTAATCAATCGATAACTATTACATTGTTTCCTTTCAAAAGACGATAGATCATAAAATTAATATTCACAGTAAATAAAAACCTACAAATACTGAAAACTATATTATATAGTATCATTATACTTTATATAAATATTAGAATATATTGAACTTCCTTTGTATAATTCGGTTATTCGGGTCTTAACCAAATATGAAAATTTGAAACCAAGTCCAATCCATAAATCTTATATTATTCCGGGTATATCCATAAATCCAAACCAAACCCATATAAGCCAAACTCATTTCACTCAATATCATTTGGATCGGTTGGGTTTTCAGGTCAATCCGCTTAATGAACACCCCTAATTTTGACTAAAATTGCTATTATAGCCTTTTATGTTACAAAATACTCCCTCCGTCCCACAAAAAACTTCTCATTTCATTTGGGCACAAGATTTAAGGTGATAGTTAGTGGTGGGGTCATTGGTAATAATTTTGATTAAAATATAAGATTGGTTTGGAGAGAGAAAGATAGTCATTGGATAGTTAGTGGTGGAGTTACTAATAATAATAGTATTTTATTATGTGGAGCCCATCAAATATGAAATGGGAAGTTTTTTGTGGGACAAAAATATATAGTGAAATGGAAAGTTTTTTGTGGGACGGAGGGAGTACCTTATTTAAAACTTGAAACCCGGATGGTCCTTTAATTGGTGTCTATTAATGACACATCAGTGCATCTTCTTACACAATAAAAAAAAATTGCATCTTCTTACACAATAATAGTATACTTTATCACTTTCCTCAAAAAATAGGTCACTGTCTATTTGAATGTCACTGTATGATTTTAAGCAAATGTCTTAGATCAATTGGTCATCAAAAATTGCTTTAAGGGTTTGCCTTCAAGAGATCTTAAGTTCAAGACTTATTAAGGGCATTCCTTAGAAGAAAAAAGTTGGTGAAGTTAATCCCTAAAAAATGAGATATATTCGAGGAATACATACTGCCCGTTTGAATGTCACTGCATATATCGAAGCACTAACTTACTAACTTGTCGTTCAAAAAAAAAATCTACTAACTTAGGCCTTAAAAAACAACTAAATTAGAAAATAGCTGGAAACTAATTTTAATGTTCACTTTACACAGGAGTGTTATATAGAAAAAAATGCGTTAACAAATGCGTATGAGTCAAAACAGAAAGAAATATTACAATTATGTGAACATCATAAATTCCCTTGACCAACATTAAAATTATTAAGCTTTAAATTTATGGTTTTACTGAATGTTATATAACAGCATACTCCGTATTTAGCATGATATATAATATTGCTATGTTACTCGAATATTGCAAATTTAATGACTCCAACATATTAAAGTAAACAAAAGTCATACATTTGCATTAATTTCGTCTAATCTAAGCTATATAAATTTAACGCAATCCCCTCAAAACATGAAGAAAAAAAGAGGCAATGGCTTCCTCTATGTTTTCTCTCTTGCTAATAATTTCACTAATTTCATTTTCATCTTCAAATAAGATTCAAGAAACCTTCCATGAATGCCTTTCTAAAACCCTGACTCCCAAAACTTTCTTCACCCCTAAAGACACCGATTTCTTGCCGATTCTCAATTCTCGGGCGATAAATCTTCGACTGACAACTCCTTTGACTCCCAAACCAGAGGTTATTTTCACCCCGTTGAATGAAACACAAATCCAAAATGCGGTTATTTGTGCCAAAAAGCTCGGGATTCAACTTCGGTTTAGAAGTGGTGGCCATGATTATGAAGGTGCCTCTTTCACATCGGTTATGAACCCACCTTTTGTTGTTATCGATTTATCAAAAATGCGTAGTGTTAATGTTGATATTGTGGGAAATTCTGTTTGGGCCGAGGTTGGTGCTACACTTGGTGAGGTTTACTATCGGGTTGCAGAAAAAAGTCAAACCCTTGGCGTTCCTGCGGGGATTTACACGAGCTTGGGTGTGGGCGGGCATGTGACGGGAGGTGGGTACGGGTCCATGATGAGAAAATACGGGCTTGCGGCCGATAATGCGTTAGATGCAAAAATAATTAATTCAAATGGGGTGATTTTGGATCGGAAATCCATGGGGGAGGACCTTTTTTGGGCTATATGTGGTGGTGGTGGCGGCAGTTTCGGTGTCATTGTTTCATGGAAACTTAAACTTTTACCCGTTCCTTCAACCGTCACGGTTTTCAATGTCGAAAAAACATTGGAAAAAGATGCTACTAAGATTCTTTACAAGTGGCAAGAAGTCGCCCCCAAGCTTGATGAAGGTATCTTTGCTAGAGTGTTTATGAAACCCTCGAATGTATCGGGTACAACTAATAAAACAATAAGTACAACTTACCAAGCATCTTTTCTCGGCGGATCAGAAAAACTCATGGAAATCATGAATGCGGATTTCCCGGAACTCGGGTTGCGAAAAGAGGATTGTATTGAAACAAGTTGGCTCAAGTCAATTATGTTTTTCGCGGGTTACCCGAGTAACGTCCCGCCTTCCGAACTTCTAAAAGGGAAACCAACATTCTTAAACAGCTTCAAAGCAAAATCAGATTTTGTTAAAGAAGTTATACCCGAAAACGGGTTGGAAGGAATGTGGAAAATAATGATGGAATTGGATGGAGAAAGCCCGTTTATGATTTGGAACCCGTACGGAGGAGTAATGTCCAAGATTCGCGAGTCATCGATCCCGTTTCCGCATAGAAACGTGCTTTTCAAGATTCAATATGTGGCCTCGTGGATGGATAATGAAGCAGAAACCATGAAGAAACATGTTCGTGGGATTAATAAACTTTATGAGTACATGACTCCTTATGTCACAATGTCCCCGAGACAATCGTACGTGAATTATCGAGATTTTGATCTTGGAATGAACAAGAAAAACGGAGATAATACGAGTTACGAGATGGCGAGTTCATGGGGAACTAAGTATTTCAAAGATAATTTCAAGAGGCTGGTGAAGATCAAGACTCAATTTGATCCTGATAATTTCTTTAACCATGAACAAAGTATTCCAATTCTTCCTGCATAACTTTTTGATTTCTAATCACATTGTATATCGAGAACTTGTATGAAGTTATGTGAGAAATTATATCATAAATCAAACCGAACTTCTGAAAGGGCCAATTTGTTCAAACAGGTCCAATTTTGAAAAAAAAACAAGAGTTACAATTAATTACACACCTAATATAAGATGATACACTCATTTAAGCCCATCTTCTACTTAACCGCCAAGAATTCGGATCATGATACCTATAATATAGCGACTCAATTCTATCTTGACGTTTGCGTTTACTCATTTTGTGGGGTCCGTTATTTTAAAAAATCTAGGTGCCGACTCAACGGGCAACTTCACGCATATACTCATTTGTGTTTATTACTGACACGTAATAAATGACCCAATCGGGCTGGGCTGCCTTTTAAACAGAGCACTAGTTGGGTGGATATAAACGGGCTGATAAACCTGTTTATGGTGGAGTCCTGAGTGAAATGCAATCGGGCGCCGAAAGATCACATTGGGATTGAAAAGCCTGAGCTAGGTTAGCATCGTGGTTGGGAGACGGACGAGCAAACGACTGTAAATCGGGGCAGTGAGTGGCATAGTGCCCGTCCTTTCGACATAACTGACAGTGCGGTGGGCGACGATTGCTTCGACCACGCCCACGATACGAACCACGCCCACTGCTGCCTCGACTGCCTCGGTTGGAGTAAGAATTCTGATTTCGGGACGAAGTAACATTAAAAGCCACAGGAGCAACAGTAGTATCAGAAATCGATTGAAGAAACATTTCGTGAGATTCTGCTTGAGACACGAGATCACGGAATTTGGGTTTGGGAGTGATTAAGCGCTGCGTTGTTGAGAATGTCTCAAACGCAGAACCCAAACCGCATAAGAACCAATGGGTTTTGTCGTTTTCATCGAGCGGGTGACCGACAGTTGATCACATACGCTTTTAAACTTGCGAGCGATCGGTGATGAAGATTTCTTGAGGTTGCGGAGAGAATCACGCAAGGTATGGATGCGTTCAACAGAATCGTGCCGGTAAGAGGGCAGTCCATACGAAATGAGAAGTGTTCCGCCATGGCTTCTTCTGATAATGAAGATTGGAGAAGAATTAACGCTCTCTGATCTGCCAAGAGGCATATTCGGGATTGGGAGCAGTGGTTTGATCGGTTGTTATGGTGGCCGGAGGAACAGGAATAGAACCATTAACATATCCTGTTAGTTGTTGATAAGCTAAAAGATGTATCATTTGCTTATGCCATAGCAAGTAATTGGTAGAAGACAATTTTATGGTGATCATGTGAAGGATAGTGGATAGAGGAAGAGGGGCATCAGTGGAGGTTCCGGCCATTGAGAAACCGAGAAGGAAGAACTGCAGGGGATGGAACGAATTAGGGTTTTAGGTGTAAGTTTCCCTTGATTGTTTTATTCAATATCAACAGCCATATATATAGCATTACAATTACAACACTTTCCTATATTCAAGGATTTACAATATCTTCCTCTAACTAACAATATTGATAATATCGTTTCCTATTAAGGTTAAATAATCAATTCGGGTACGCTTTTACCTAATTTCTTCATCCGTTCATATAAACACAAGCAAGCATGATCAATTTCTTCTTGACCTGTTAAAAAAGCATAACCAACTTTTGCACCTAATCGATTTCTTATTGCATTACGGTTTCCGGGCCCATACAATCCTCGCATAACCAACTTCTTCACCTAATCGACACCCGGATTCTTCTGCAACCCATTTCACCACCAACATTGCCGCCACTTTACGCCCCGATTTCCTCGTGTGATGTAGCCCACTTCAGCTAAATATTGGGTCACCTGAGTTGTTTTCCCTGAGCCCATTTCACCGATTACAGCCACAACCTGATTATCTTGTACTGCTTCAACTAATTCCTTTTTCAATTTGTAAATAAGCAAGCTTTACCTCTGTTCTTGGAGGGAAAGTTTTACCAAAAGTCAACGTTTTACCGAAAACGTCTTTTTCTATTCGGGAATATTGTATGCTGACAACCCAACTCCCGTTCTTGAGCTAAATGCCGTTCACCCTGTTCAGGCATCAGGTCTTCCCACGGGCGGTTTAAATCTTTTGGGATCGAATCAAACAGTGTTCTTTGTTGTTCTCTCAGTTATCGTCTTTCTTTAATTAGGGCAGATTGAAGGGAGCTGCCCGACTCAAAGAACATTCCCTATTTTTACGGGTGACATGTGCATCGAGTAACGGGTTTCCCGTGTAAAAATGAGGGCTTGTCTTCATTTAACTCAACTTCAGTTTCTTCAGTTTCATTGTTATTCATTGGGTATTCTTTTACACTCAAAAGTCAAAACCCCCGAAGCAATCAATTATTTTACTCCCACCTTAAGGGAGAACAGTGTCCTACTCGGTGACCCGGAAAGGCCCGTTCTCTTTGTGGGCCCGTTATTAAATCCGTTAATGACATAATTTGTATTTGCGATTCTTCTTGTAGCCATTTGTGGAACATGAACTAAACCTTCTTTATTCTTTATCTCATGAAGCTGAACAAAACAACCACTATACATTACTCTAGATACTCGACCTATATACACTTGATACAATTCAGGTTCACTCCATAAATCACCCTTTTTTTCTTCACGATCACGATTTCTATCTCTGTCTGTATCAATATCTCTTTTGTTCCTTTGGTTTTCAAATCAATTTCTTCCTCCAACTGGTTCACTCTGTCTATACTATCTCCAACATTTAATGTAGAAATATTCGATTTTTTTGCAGGTAAAATTGCGTGAATGATTGTTAATTTAGTACGAACAAAGTAATCAGGCATTTCAGCACCGTTTTCTTTCAACTTATTACCAATTCATCAACAGTCTCACATTTTCGACCAATTTCAGTGTTATACTCCGCTAATACTTTATCGCCAAACCCTAGGTCTGATTCGAGTTCTGTGCATACCTTCGATACTCGTGAGAGTGATACAGTTCAATTCAGAAATCCGAAGAAATGAGAATTGAAATTGAATAGAACAGGGAATTCCGTTCAATGGAGAACTCCGAGTAACAATTCACTAACCAAACGATTGATTGAATTCGTGAGAGAAAATCGAGAGAGAATTACAATTGTCAAAAGCTAACTAATCACAGCTAACAATGACGCGTATAAACGATACAACAACTAACGTAAGAAACTTCTCCGTTATGACTAACGGCAACGACATAACGGACAGCTCGTGCATAGCACGTGAGCTACTTATTTATTTATTCTTTATTTAACTTGACCGTATCAGAGAGGTACTCCAATTTCTTTTAGCTTGATTCTTCTCTTTCGTTCGTGAAGCCACCGGCAACGGATTTCTGCAATTGATGGAATGTTATAGGGTACTTCGAGAATGATAACTATATTGGGGACACAAATTGGAAAAATTAATATGATGGAATGTTAGGAATATTATTATTCATTAAAGATTTGATTATGTCAAAACTATTAAACTACAAGGACCTAAATGAAGATATGGAAGTTCAAATTCAAAAAAAAAATTTAGGAGATAATCATAAATGTAAAAGATATAGTATATCTTTATTAGTTTAAAAGATTTAGTATTATCTTTTCCTTGTAAATCTCTAGGTTTTCTAGTATATAAAGAAACCTAGAGGTATAGAATTAGTCGTTCTCAGAACCCACGTTTTAACGTGTTCGTGTGTAAAACCTAAGCCTCAAGATCGTTTGATCCTGTTAACCAAAACCGTTCTACATATTTATGTGTAGAATTGGGGCTTTTAGTAATCATTGTATATAAAGATGATGATGAAACCTTGTTTAGCTATACAAATCTGTTTATCTAATTCTGCAATTTTGTTATTTGTATATGCTTATTCCAGATAAGAACTAACTATTCTTGAGCCTAAAGATCAACGTTTATGAAGAATTGTTCGATCTTCACAATTGGTATCAGAGCACGGTGGCTCAGATCTGGAATGAAACAAGGATGTATTGGTGATTTATGAAGATTACGATTATTCTGGGAAGATTGCAAAAGTCCGATTATCTTGCTGATCGATAAAACGTATAATATCATCAATTTATATTATTCAAGGATGTATATAATATGATATCATATTATATCAATTTCGCATGTCTGTTCTACAAATTTGGAGAGGCCAAAAAGTTTTTTTTTTCTCCCACATGTTTTATCTTCTCCGAAATCAGTGTTATTCCCTCACCTTAATCCTTTAATACCAACAGATCTTATTCCCTACCCAAATTCTCAATCACAGGAATTTTATTCCCTCGAAGATCTAATTCAAGTTCGCAAAGAGCATTGAAGAACAGCTGGTGGCTAAAACCCCAAAACGGTGAGGCAGAATGTTGGAGTGGCTCGTCGCATAACGTTTCTGCCGGAATGACGCTGCTGATCTGTTGTGGTGGTGTTTGGTCGCCGGAAAGCTTATAGAAAAGGAAGATGGGGGCGTCGGTTGTTTATCAAATCGGAGAGGTGATTGCTTGTTGTTTAAATACAATAGAGATAGGTGGAGGATGATCCCATGTTACTGGTGATGGAGGTTGATCAAACTTCTATTATATTTACTACTGCTTGGTACTGGTATCAATTTCAACGATTACTACTGGTGAATGAACAAGGAAGGTTTGTACTACTGATCCATACCATGTTTACTACTGCTCCTTCAATGTTTCGTTTACTACTGCTGCTCCAATATTCATCTTACTACTGATCAGTAACAATTCATATTACTACTGATCTTGTTCAAATTGTTACTACTGATCTTAATCAGTAGTAAATCACGATTAATACTGGTCTCGGTTATTACTGCTCGAACAACTATACTACTGATCAGTAGTATATCAGGTTACTACTGATCCTATTAGCTTTTTACTACTGATCCTTGCCGATTAGAAAATACTACTGATCAGTAGTAAATAAAAAAAACACTACTGATCAGTAATAGACTGAAAGTTTTACTACTGCTGCGTTGACTGATCAGTATTAATCAGTACTGACCGAAAAATTTAAAATTTTTTTTTACTGATTTCTTCAATACAACTGATACATCATATTTTGGAAAGCATGTCACACACCATGCTCATTCCATACCACGGTTTATTGATCGTATCTGATAATAATGTGAAACGAATCACATTATTCACACACACAGGTTGAAGGCATGATAAAGATAAAGGAAAGTTTTTATTTGCTACATATTTGATCTTTATCAATTGATTACAGAAGATAATTGATTATATTTTATTTGAAGATGAAGTGGAAAGTCTTACTACATAAGATGTTATGTAAAGATGTAAATGCAATTCAACAGAATCTTAACGAAAAGATCTGATTGAAGACCAAGATGTCCCTCATACAAGATATGATGTTGCTAATTACTATATTTAGATGGAATGTGATGCTTAGTTTGAGTTTCTACTTCAACTTCAAATAGAAGATAGTTGGTTTTCAATGTAATTAATATAGTCTTGAAGAACACAAGAATGATAGCACACTTTTAGGGGAAGAAAAAGTGTTGATCATTCAAGGGGAAGTTCAAGTTTCTCGGATTCGTATTTGATTATGTCAAAAAGGGGAAGAGACTTGAAGATTCCTAGCTAATTCTACAAGTTTTGTCAAATCAAATAGGGGAAGATTGTTAGGAATATTATTATTCATTAAAGATTTGATTATGTCAAAACTATTAAACTACAAGGACCTAAATGAAGATATGGAAGTTCAAATTCAAAAAAAAATTTAGGAGATAATCATAAATGTAAAAGATATAGTATATCTTTATTAGTTTAAAAGATTTAGTATTATCTTTTCCTTGTAAATCTCTAGGTTTTCTAGTATATAAAGAAACCTAGAGGTATAGAATTAGTCGTTCTCAGAACCCACGTTTTAACGTTTTCGTGTGTAAAACCTAAGCCTCAAGATCGTTTGATCCTGTTAACCAAAACCGTTCTACATATTTATGTGTAGAATTGGGGCTTTTAGTAATCATTGTATATAAAGATGATGATGAAACCTTGTTTAGCTATACAAATCTGTTTATCTAATTCCGCAATTTTGTTATTTGTATATGCTTATTCCAGATAAGAACTAACTATTCTTGAGCCTAAAGATCAACGTTTATGAAGAATTGTTCGATCTTCACATGGAAGTTTATTTTTTGTCTGGGCATATTTTAATCCAAAAGTGCTTCTTATGGAATGTTCTAGTTAATTCGGTTATGAAGAATTTGGTTAGGAAGTTCAATTTGGGAGGGAAATAATACAATAAAGTGTGTGTATAATTTAATTTTTAAAATTTGGTTAGAAATTAGAATAAGTAAAATTATTGAAGTTTTAATATATGTAATTATCTTAACTAGTATAATTCTGGTTTAAAATGTTCTTAACCTATAAAACATACAAAATGGTAAAAGTACGGATTAAATATACAAAGTAGTAACAAAATTCAGAAATGTAAGATATTAATTATATTTTAAATATACATGTATGGAGTTTTATTTAAAGTTGAAAAATTGTAGACGTACTAATTTGATGTAGATGCATGTGAAATAGATGAAAACTAGTAAATTCTTATTTTTGTTGGTTTTAATATTTCAAAATGTTATTAAGCACTTTAATATGGATTAGAAGTGTATATTAAGTTAAATGTTTTGTTTCCAAAATCATTAGACTACCCGTAATGGGTGACCAAAGTAAGTTTGGTCACCCCTGCCACATCTGCGTCACATCAGCTTTCTTTCTCCTGATCAAACACATGATCAGACAGCGACCAAATGCCCGTAATGGGTGACAGATCAATTTTTTTTTAAATTTCATTAATAATTAAAACATTACATTAAAATAATTAAAAACATTACATTAAAAATAACTAAAAAACATTTAAAAAAAACTAGTGGTGGGGATGTCAATTCCAAATGTGTTCCACCAAATCAAATCTAAGATTTAGATGAGTTGTTGATTATTGATCTCCCTGATAACTTCTAATACTTCTTCATGTGATCGTACGGGGTCAGCTTCACTATATCGCTCTTCCGGATGAAAGTCGGGAGATATCGCCCTGCCTTTGTCTTTGATAATCATATTATGTAATATGATACAAGTGTACATTATATCCCTTATTTTGTTAACATTTGGGGACCTTGCAGCCGTTTTTATTATACATCATTTTTTCTTTAGAACGTCAAATGCTCGTTCTACGTCTTTCCTTGCAGCTTCGTGTGCTTTCTTGTAGTTCACCCGCTTAACATCATTCGTATTTGGGTGTGAAATAGACTTAACAAGAACAGACCATTCCGGATATATCTCGTCGGTAAGATAAAATCCTCATTTGTAAGACATCCTGTTTGCCAAAAAGGGTACCTCAGGTGCTTTCCCGTCTTTGAGATCATTGAAAATATGGGATGCTCGTAACACGTTGATGTCGTTGTTCGACCTGGCGACACCAAAGAACGCGTGCCAAATCCACAAATCTTGTGAGGCAACCGCTTCAAGTAAAATGAATGGTTCGTTCCCGTGATCCCCTCTAACATATTGCCCACGGTAAGCATTTGGACAATTCATTATACAATGGCTCTTACACAATTCAGTGTATGACCCGTTTTTAAAAGAAATGGCTTTCAAGTAAATTCGCTTGAAACCCGTTCCTCAATAATTTCATTGGTTGAGGGGGAGCAAATAGCTCTTTATTGGTTGAGGGGGAGAAAATCAATATTCACTTGTTAAAGGGGGAGAAAATTGACATTCATTCGTCAAGGGGGAGCATTTTTATGAAACTTCATCGGTAAAGGGGGAGCATACTCCTTGTTAACCCATTTTTATTCATTATTCAAATTTTTCAGAAACTCAATCTCAATATTTTCAAAATTTGTTCAATTGAGTTTCATTATTTTAGTTCAAAAATGTTTTCCTCACTTATATGTTGTCTACGTAGGATACAAATTTTTGTCAAATTCATCAATCTCTCTACTAGTTTCGATTAGTATTGATTGCTTCTGTATATGACATACTTTTGTCTCTTGCGTTGATGACATCATCTCCTCAGTTTTGTTTTCAAACTTAAACTCAATATCTTTCAAAATCTATTTGAGTTTCGTTGTTGTCATACCGTTGGCATAACTTCACACTATATTCAAAAATTTTACTTAAACTCATATGTTACCAATGTAGGATACAAACTGTTGTCAAATTCGTCGATCTCTTTACTACTTTAGTTAGTAAAGATTGCATCTGTTTATGACACATTTTTGTCTCTTTCATTGTTGACATCACATTCTGATCTTTCATATTCTTGTGAAACTAAATTTTTTCTACTAAATTCAACATTTTGAGTTTCGTTGTTGCTACAACTTTAGCACAACTCAATCTTAACTGTTATATTTTTTTTACTCAAATCATGTGTTAGTTACGTAGGATATAAGTTTTTGACAAATTCGTCGATCTCTTTACTAATCTAATTAGTAAAGATTGCATCTGTTTATGCCAAACTCTTTTCTCTTGCATTATTGACCTCACTTTCTCATACAGAGTTGACACTCTATGCTCAACATCTGTATAATCCTCACAAAATTTTTACTCATACTTTGTGCTCACAATGATGTGTTCACAACGTAGGACATAAATTTTGGTCAAATTCGTCAATCTCTTTACTAATCTCATTGGTAAGGATTGCATCTGTTTATGACCAACTTTTTTCTCTTGCGTTGCTGCCATAATTTTTCAAATCATTTTTCTGGTTTTGCACAATTTTTAAAATTTTCAAATATCTGTTTGTAACACTCAACATAAGCTGTTGTTAAATTCGTCGATCTCTTTACTAATTTCGATTAGTACTGATTGCATCTGTTTATAACAACTTCTTGGATTGATTGTTCTTACCATTTTTCAAACAAGTTTTACACACCTTTATCAATGGAGAAATTCTTTTAATTTTTCTCCATATGGTTCAGATTTAATTCTAAATTATTCATATGATCTCACACACAAAATCGTTTTTGTGCACTGATCTTTGATCCACTTCAAATTGATTTCTTTTAAACCTCAAATCTTTACCTAACAATGTCTTCAATCATCCTGTCTGTCAAATTCGTCGGTCTCTTTACTGAAGTTCTTCAGTAAAGATTGCATCTGTTTATGTCTTCAGGTGATTCTTGACACTGTTATTCTCTATTTTTCAAATATTTTTCTCAAAGATTCTGGAAAATCAATTTTAGATGGATACTTCATGAGTACTACATGATACTGGTTCTCGATTCCGAACTGCACCGTACGACTATCCAATCTTGGCTCTCATATTATCAAGACATACTTTTTCCTCTCTCCGCTTCCACAAAGCATATCTTCATCATTAACATGAGGCTCCTTTTCATGATCCTCATGAGGGGGAGAAATGAGCAAGAAATAAATGAGCAACAAATGTACAATTTTAAGAAGAACCACAAACATCTCATCAACGAAGAAAATTCATGTCTAATGTACTCAAATTATCGGTAAAATCAGATATAGTGTATATCAAGAAATTCAGAGGAAGAGAAAGTGATAAACAATATTTTAAAAAGAAAGACAAGTGAAGAAGAAGAAGAAATCGACATATCTACAGAAATCTCTCTCAAAAATCTCAACCATTACATCAAAAATCTCAACCATTACATCAAAAATCTCAACCATTACATTAAAAAACTCAACCATTTCAACCCGAAACTTAATCGTATAAATCTTCCTGTCCAAACTACAAAACATCCATATCAATCCAAAAATTCCAAATTCCATAACGACCACATACATTCAAAAGCTTAACTGTTCTAATCTGTTGTTCATACGAAATACAAATTATCTACATTCATCCAAATCCTAAAAGTACATATCATTCTTTCATACATACAAAACTTATATACATGCATATCCAAAACTTTTAACTTTCAGATCATTCTTACCAAATCAAACACATACGTCCAAAACTTTGACTGACAAATCATTCAAAAACATTATCATTATATCCTCATACTCTACCACAAAATCCAAAAACAACTTCTCCATTATCTGAAAACCCAGTCAAATCCTTACTTAACTGATATTCCCTTTCCTAAAAATTTCAAATCTTTAGTAAATCAGTTATAGGATTTCCTCACTCAAACAGTATCAACGAAAAACATATCCTCTTTGAGTATCTTAAACTTCCAGATTTCTGAAATGTTTTGTTATTGAAATTCAGAAAAACATTTTCTTGCCAAAGACAGATTATGAGAAGAATCTGGAGTCTGAAGACTGGGATGATGTATTAAAGATCAAAAAGGGGGAGATTGTTAGGACCATTATTGTAATAATGTTAGGACCGTTATTGTAATAGTTTTGACCTTTAAGTCCGTTAGTTAACTTTTCCCTTGTTAAGTGGTAGGAGTATAAAAGGATGTATGTTTGACTTACAATGTAAGCTTTCCCACACATTAACTGAAATACACTTCTGAAAGCTCTCGTTCTCTTTCATTTACACCTACTAAAACACCAAGAACACACACATAAATTCTTCAATCTCACTCAAATCTCAATGGATTAGCTTGATTCTAGCTTCATTCGATTTCTCAGAGCCCAAGGCCAATCAGTACAATCAATGCTTCCTAGCATACCGGGAAACCCATGTTTCTCCTCACGAAAAGCGTATAGTTTCGCCACATCAGTATGAGTAGGCTTTCGCAAAAACTCATCTCCATACAAGTGCATAACCCCTTTACAGAACTCTGCGAGACTATCACGGTTAGTTTTCTCACCAATTTGTAAGTATTCGTCTAGAGCATCCGCTACGGTGCCGTATGCTAACTGACGAATTGTAGACGTGCACCTCATTAGCGGAGAAGTACATGGGTTCCCAAGTGCATCGTAACGTTGCGCAAGTAATGGGACGGTATTAGTGAGATCGCGAACAATGCGTGTGAAAAGATCACGGCTCATCCTGAAACGTTTGCGAAAATCTTGCTCGTTATACATCGGATTTTCAGCGAAGTAAGCTGCCACGAGACGGTCATTCGCACCGCCACGATCCCTATGCACGTATCTTATAGAGTTCTAGGGATAATAGAACTGAAACGTTCAAGAAACACGGCCGCCGTTTGTAAAAAACCAAGATGTATAATCTTGTCCTCTTCCTCGTCGCCAAAAATGAAATTAGTGACATTCATTTCATCGTCGGAACTCATTTCATCGGGGAGGGATGAGGTGGCGGTCGTGACCGATCGATTGGTCGTGCGTTACACTCGGTCTTATAGCTCAACAGAATAAGATATTGTTGAAAGTAATATGTGATTATAAGTTTGATTCTTATTATAGATAAAAATAAAAGTCTAGATTTAGAGGTAGCTTAAATAGTGTGCATTTGGTTGTTAAAAGAAAGATGTTTCTTTAGGAACACGCCATTGTGATGTTAAACAAGAAAACTCTAATAAAGGAAACGATATTATACCTTTGATGACAGCCGATCCCTCTTGATACTACAGCTAGCACCTCACAAGCTCTTGATATTACAGCTAGCTCTTCACGATTTTTAGGAATAGTCTTTATTACATTCCTTCCTTGATTCCTTGTATTCATGTATAAATATTGTTCATTCCCTGCATTGTAAAACACACAAAAAGTAATACAAAACAGTTTATGATTTCTCGATCCATCTTTTTATCATGGTATCAGAGCAGGTTTAGCTCATCATATACCGATTGATCACCAAGTAGCCACGATTAAACTATTCGAGCCCAGCCATGCCTAATGATGGCGACTCGAACGAAAGTTTATCGTTACAGCTAGCCAACTTACTCAGAAACAATATCAACCCTCAAAACCAAACCCCAAAACTATCCGATAATCTCCAAATCAACCTCAAGCTCAACAACCAAAATTACGCATTATGGACCCGTATGATTCGGGTTGCTATAGGCGGAAAATCAAAGTCATTGCTATCTCATTTAACCACAAATCCTCCAAATCAAGAAACCGATTCCTATGAACAATGGGAACAAGAAGACTTAATTGTCTTCTCGTGGTTAATTCAAAACATTGAACCCACCTTAGCAGGCAATCTAACCGAGTATCCCACTGCGAAAAGTCTGTGGGATGCCTTGGTGATCACCTATAGCAGTGGAAAAGATAAGCTGCAAACATTCAACTTACATGTCAAAGCTAATGACATAAAACAGAATAATTCTTCTCTGGAAGAATTGTGGATTACACTGCAGGGTATTTGGGGAGAAATAGATCGAATCGATCCAAATCCCATGAAATGCCCAGACGACATCAAAACTTATGCAAAAATCAGGTCTGAAAATAAATTGTTTCAATTTCTTAACGCTCTTGACAGGAAATACGAACCAATCAAGAGGGAAATTCTACGATTAGAAACCCTCCCTTCTCCGGAGGCTGCTTATGCTACTGTGCGGAAAGAAGCCGCTCACCAAGTGATTTTGGGAGCAACTAATCTCGACACACAAGGCATAGCATCGGGTCTATCAGTAACGACCACCGAATCCGACGGAATGGGGCTTGCGACGAAGGGGTATCGTCGGCCAGAAGGGAGAAAATTCAGTTCCAATCGGGAGGATAAATCCCATTTATTCTGTGAAGAATGCGGTATGAACAAACATACAAAAGATCAGTGCTTTAAAATCGTGGGTTACCCGGAGTGGTGGACCGACGGGCACAAGAAGGGAGGAAACAAAAATCACGGGCCAGTTAAGGGAAGAGCACCCCATGACGGAACCACTACCGACCGGAAATCACCAGTACCATCGTCGTCGACGTCTGGTTTTGGAGGCGTAGCAGCGGCCGTAAACGATTTGGGGGAAAGCTCTTTCTCGGTGGAATTAGGTAACGGGGGTGAAAGGATAATCTCCTTAAACCCCCCCTCTTCTTCTACTGTTTTAATTAAAAGCCCCTCACCTAATATTAATAATGACAAAATCAACCCTCATATTTGTGACTTGTCCGACATTCACCATAAAATTAACCAAGACTCATTTGTTGCTTTTTGGGATAAAAGTTTACAAGGGTGCAATCGGGAATTTACCAAGGGTGGGTGTGTAAATTTGGTTAAAAATAATAAAACACAAGATCAATTGTGGATTTTTGATTGTGGGGCCACGGACACCATGACCCATGATTTGTCCGATTTTACTACTACAAATAGACCGACCAAATCATATATTAAAACGGCTAATGGAGAAAAATTACAAGTTAAAACGGGGGGGAGCATTGAGATTTCCCCAACTCTAAAACTTTCTAAATGCCTTTATATTCCGCAATTATCACATAAACTGTTATCCATCAGCCATGTAACAAAAGAATTAAATTGCACGGTCCTTATGCACCCAACTTTTTGTATCTTACAGGATATCAGGACGGGAGCGATAATTGGGCGTGGCACTGAAAAAGATGGTCTCTACTATGTTGATGAAGTGACTCAAACGGGAAGTGCAATGTTGTCTCATGGAACGACAGAAAGAGAAACATGGTTATGGCATAGAAGACTAGGTCACCCATCTACAAACTATTTACATACTTTATTTCCTAAACTTTTTTCGTTAAATTGTAAGTTACATTGTGAAACTTGTGTTTTTGCCAAAAATCATCGACAAAGTTTTAAACCTAATTTTACAAGAGTTGATCTTCCGTTTTCATTAATCCACTCAGACGTTTGGGGTCCATCTCCAATTACTGGGGGACAAAACTATCGTTTTTTTGTCATGTTTGTGGATGATTGTACTCGTATGACTTGGGTATACTTACTAAAAAATAAAAACGAAGTTTTTGAAAAATTTACCATTTTTTATAACATGGTCCAAACTCAATTTAAGAAAAATATTCAAGTCCTTAGGTCAGACAACGGTGGGGAATTTATTAACTCCGACATGACATCCTTTTGCCAAGAAAAAGGCATAATTCATCAAACCTCTTGCCCTCATACCCCTGAGCAAAACGGTGTCGCCGAACGAAAAAATCGTATTCTTCTAGAAATTACTCGTGCACTCCTAATTGAATCTCAAGTTCCAAGATATTTTTGGCCCGAGGCCCTCGCTACGGCCGCCTATCTTATTAACCGCCTTCCTACCCAAATTTTAAAACTCAAAACCCCCTTACAAGTTCTCACCGAGTACACTAACCCACCCCCCATTCTTACTCTCCAACCCAGAATATTTGGTTGTACCGTCTTTGTCCACATCCCAAAAACAACTAGGTCCAAACTTGACCCATGTGCCGAGAAATGCGTCTTTGTAGGGTATGGAGTCAATAAAAAAGGGTATAGATGTTATAATCCAAAGACCCATCGTATGTATACCACCATGAATTGCGACTTCCTCGAGACCGAATACTACTACACCGCCAACCTCAGTGGTCAGGGGGAGAAAATAGATAATATAGATGACACACTGAGTTGGCTTCAAAATACCAGTACCAGTACAAACAGCCATGAAGAAAACCATGAAGGTATTCCGACCCAACAAACTGAAGACAGTGCCCCCCAAGACTCGTCTCCTACCCTGATACCCGAGGTAAGTGACACTAACCCCGGTACTAATAACCTACATGTACAAGAAAATATACAGGAAACAGATGCAAGTACAAGTGGTTCAGACAAGGAAACAGGCAGTGTAGACGAAGAAGAATATACCACAGTCCAAGACAGAGAACCTGATCAATACACCCTACCTCCCAGAGCAAATCGAGGCATTCCCCCAAAAAGATATTCACCAGAAAGGGAGACAAAGAAAAGTCAATATCCAATGGCTAACATAGCGAATGGAAACCTATCTGAACAAGCCAAAGCCTTCACCGTAGCCCTATGCTCCGAAGAAATCCCTAAAAATACTGAGCAAGCTTTAAAATCTCAAAATTGGAAAACTGCAATGGAAGAAGAAATGAATGCCCTTAACAAAAACCAAACGTGGACGAAATGTGTGCTACCTCCAGGGAAGAAAACGGTTGGTTGTCGATGGGTTTTCACAATCAAATACAAACCAGACGGAACCATCGAAAGATACAAAGCAAGATTAGTAGCAAAAGGTTATACTCAGACATACGGAATTGACTACTCGGAAACCTTCTCACCAGTGGCAAAAATTAATACCATTAGAGTCCTCTGCTCCATTGCTGCAAATCAGAGGTGGCCACTACACCAATTCGATGTAAAAAATGCCTTTCTACATGGAGACCTACAAGAAGAAGTTTACATGGAAGCTCCTCATGGATTCAGCAGCGACTTCAAAAACAGGGAAGTTTGTCTTCTTAAAAAATCTCTTTATGGTTTAAAACAATCCCCTAGAGCATGGTTTGGGAGGTTTACCATAGCCATGAAAAGCTATGGTTTCAAACAAAGCAACTCAGACCATACTCTATTCCTTAAAAGGAGGGGGAAATTGGTAACATGTTTAATAATCTATGTCGATGATATGATTATCACAGGAAATGACAAAGAAGAGATAGCAAGATTGAAGAAAAACTTGTTCTCGGAATTTGAAATGAAGGACCTAGGAAATCTCAAATATTTCCTAGGGATCGAAGTTCTACGATCAAAGCACGGGATCTTCATGCACCAAAAGAAGTATATTCTTGATCTATTAGCTGAGACGGGAATGATTGACTGCAAACCAGCAGAAACGCCAATGATCATGAACCAAAAACTCCTAGATGACGAAGATGAAGACACGGTTGATAAAATGAGGTACCAACGAATGGTGGGAAAACTTATATACCTAGCACACACTCGTCCAGACATAGCATACGCTGTGGGAGTAGTGAGCCAACATATGCATAAACCCCAAAAACCCCACATGGAAGCAGTCTTAAGGATCATAAGGTACCTCAAGGGAACAACGGGACACGGAATTCTATTTAAAAACAATGGTCATCTCGAAACCCAACTATACACTGATGCAGATTGGGCAGGAGATAAAAATGACAGAAGATCCACTGCAGGATATTTTACCCTGGTTGGTGGAAATCTAGTAACATGGCGTAGCAAGAAACAAAAAGTCGTGTCCTTATCGAGTGCAGAAGCTGAATTCCGTGGGATTGCAAGGGGAATAACCGAAATACTATGGATAAGGAAGTTGCTAACAGAGATAGGGTTCCCTCCACGGATCCCTAGCAAGGTGTTTAGTGACAACGAAGCAGCGATTCAAATATCTGAGAACCCGGTCCAGCATGATCGTACAAAACATATAGAAGTAGACCGACACTTCATCAAAGAAAAACTAGTAGCAAAAATTATCACCCTTCCGTTCGTGTTCAGTGAAGACCAACTTGCGGACATCTTGACTAAAGCAGTTAATGGAAAATCTCTATTTAATGTTCTAGGCAAGTTGAATTTTGGTGATCCCACTATTCAACTTGAGGGGGAGTGTTAAACAAGAAAACTCTAATAAAGGAAACGATATTATACCTTTGATGACAGCCGATCCCTCTTGATACTACAGCTAGCACCTCACAAGCTCTTGATATTACAGCTAGCTCTTCACGATTTTTAGGAATAGTCTTTATTACATTCCTTCCTTGATTCCTTGTATTCATGTATAAATATTGTTCATTCCCTGCATTGTAAAACACACAAAAAGTAATACAAAACAGTTTATGATTTCTCGATCCATCTTTTTATCATGTGATACGTATAAAAAATTGATTTTGGGGTTGTTATCTTTTTGTTCCAAATGATATCAAATTTAACTTATGGATGTGACGTCTCCCATATGAGATCATTATTTTGATAGTATTTTAGAGTTTTACTCTTCATAAAGTGCGTTAGTTTTATCACTTTATGGTTATTACAATTTCTCATAAATACGTATCTTCCGACATGTTACTATGGATCAAAAAATTGCTTGAAGATCATATATGTTCGACGATATACAGTTATACACTAAACTACACATCTTATTATGTCATTAAAATTATAAGTAATGGAATAATATGAATGAATGCATTTACATTATAAACCAGCGTATATCATCCATGAATGGGATCAAAGCTTACGGAACTTAAGCCTCTTACTTTGGCTTCAAGGCCACTCAAAATTTGAAGTGTGAAACCGACCTATATGTATTATTAGGTGAAATGAAGGGGTGATTGTTGACCATTTTAAGCCAATGATTGGTTACCTTCATATTGCATTTCAACCCCCCTATACTTTTGTCTCGTTGCACTTTGGATGTTATAGGATCATGCTTCAATTGAGACTTGAGACACGTATTGAATTTCAAAAGTCAAAAGAGTTGATGTTTTGAAATTTAGATGGGTAATAGATAATAACAAGCGTAATTATGATCCGCTAATTGTATGCGACAAGAATACTGTTTCAAAAACATTAATCATTCGATTGAGAAGTTTCTTGGATTGCACTAAAATCACAGCCTCGTCATCGGTCCATTTTGTCCGCTTGCTTTTTTCCATTCTTAGTCGGGGTTTCGGTTACCTCTACTCTATATATACATCAGTCGAGCCCTCGTCTTCTAATTTTGGTTGATAGTCGGGTGGTGTTTTGAAATTTTGGTGTTCTGTAGTCGTTGAAATAATTGTTGTTGAAATTAGGTTTAATGTTGTTGACTATAGAACTGTGTCAAGACTGGGGAACCTGGGTTGATTATAAAATGAATGTCGAAAGGGGTTCACAGCGAAATAATATTCCTTCGCAATAGGTTGCTCGTTTTAGGAACGGATGAAGTTTTAGCCGCTGACAGCATCAGTGTATTGAACAAATTTTGGATCATATCGTGAGCTTTTTATATATGATTGAAATTCATTACTTCTCTAAGGCATGGTAGTAGTATATATTTGAAGGAAATGTATAAATGTAGTTATTCTTGTTTTTTAGTGAATATGAATGTGGATATTTATAGTGGTAAAAAAGTTTTTAAAAAAATTATATCAAACGGCTATATAGGCGTTGAGTTTGAATTTTTTTTAATTGGCCAATGGTCGACCCCCTCTTTGCTTTCCTTCATCGCTTCACAGAAACAAAAATATGAACGAGCTAACCAACTAACCGGTGCAAACAATCTCAATTTGGAGACGAAATCGACGAGCCACCAACGAGTACTGTTGGCACATACACTAGAATATTCTAAGTTATATCAACTAATAATCTTATACCATTTTTGTCCCTAAATAAAGTTCTTATTTATTTTGAGCACAAGTTTTAAGGAAATATTGTAGTTAGTGGTGTGATCATTGGTAATAGTTTTGATTATAATATAAAGTTGATTTAGAGAGAGAAAGATAATTAGTGGATAGTTAGAGCATCCCAGTGGGAGGTTGAAGAAGATGTTGATATTATTTGAATAACCTCTAAAATAACTTTTTACCATTGAAATAGATGATTTTTTTAAGAGGTCACTTTAACCAATTGATATTCCCCAACCACTTGAACATTTTTCAATGTTCGATTCTTTTAGTCTTTATATTTAACAATTTTACATTTTAAACTCATGTATGATGTATATATTTATATGTGAATCATTTATTATTTCTATAACTATAATTATAATTTTATTACATTTCAATAATTTTTAAGGTCTAGCATTATAATAGTTTTTTTAAAGACATTTTAAAAAAATGTTAAGTTTTGCAATGCTATAAGAATTGTTAAATTAAATAAGTGAGGGATATTTATAAAACATTTGATATAATTAAAGGTAAATTAGTAATTTATAAGAAAAAGTCTTTGGAAAGGTTAACCACTGGAGATGTTTTTAAATAATAGGTTATTAGATAATGTGACAAAAATATTAAGTCATTAAAGAGGTTAACCAATGTGGATGCTCTTAGACCCGCGTTACGCCCCTCCTCCGACGACGCGTCGAGCAACTCCAACGGTCGACTATTCGACCGTTCCTTGTCGACCGTTCAACGGCTCCTTTCCCCCTTCAAACGGCTAAATCATTAAACCAACACCCCTTTTTTTACCTTATAAATACCCAATTCTTTTACCACTTCTCATTTCACACTCAAATCTCTCAATCACCCTCTCTAAAAAATTTCACACTTCTCATTTCTTTATCACACACACTATAATAAAAATGAGTTCTGACGATGAAATGAATGTCGCTAATTTCATTTTTGGCGACGAGGAAGAGGACAGGGTTATACATCTTGGTTTTTTACAAACGACGGCCGCGTTTCTTGAAGGTTCTAGTTCTAATATCCCTAGAACTCCTAGAAGATACGTGAATAGGGACCGTGGCGTTCTAAAGAAAAAATGGGGTATAATAAAAACGGCTGCAAGGTCCCCAAATGTTAACAAAATAAGGGATATAATGTGCACTTGTATCATATTACATAATATGATTATCAAAGACAAAGGCAGGGCCATATGTCCCGATTTTCATCCGGAAGAGCGACATAGTGAAGGCGACCCCGTACGATCACATGAAGAAGTATTGCAAGTTATCAGGGAGATCAATGATAAACAAACTCATCTTAATCTTAGATCTGATTTGGTGGAACACGTTTGGAATCGACGACCCCACCAGTAGTTTTTTTAATGTTTTTTTAATTATGTTTAATGTAATGTTTTAAATTATTTTTAATGTAATATTTTAATTATTAATGAAATTTAAATTAAAAAAAAATCCGAACGGTCACCCATTACGGGCATTTGGTCGCTGTCTGGTCGTGTGTTTGATCAGGAGAGAGAAAGCTGATGTGGCGCAGATGTGGCAGGGGTGACCAAACTGCGAACGGTCACCCATTACGCACAGTCTTAGTAGTTGGTGACTTGGGTCCTTGGTAATTATATTATTTTTAGTGGATCCCATCAATTTGAAAAATGAGAACTTTATATAGAAAAAAAGTTTAGGAAGAAATAAGAAACAGATGATTATTACTCAAAACTTAGATTTTACACTAAAGTGGGGATAGTTTTTTTTTTGTTTTGTTTACATTTAAGTTAGCAATATACTTCCTCCGTTCCAAAAAAAAAGTGATATGTTTTCTATTTTTTGGTGTTTTGAAATAAGTGATACACTTTGAAAATTTACCATATTTGATAAAAGATAATGGGGACCACACCTACTAACTATCTCCTTTAATATAGTGAAAAAACACATTTTACACTTATTTTATTTTTAAACAGTGCTTGAAAGATGTTACTAATGGGTTTTTTTTTTCCTTTTTTTATTGGAAATTAGAGCAATATTGTACTAGTATTAAGAATTTAGAAGTCTAATTTTAAAAGATTTTTTTCACTTTAACCAGGGTATACGAAAATTCAGAACAGTGCTTGCTAATATTTCGTTAAATGTTTGAGAAGGGGAAAATAAAATGTAAAGGAACTAGTGGTTGTAATTTAAGGATGGTTATAATATGGATGCTGTATAATAAATTAATAATTAATATAAAATACAATGTATATTCAAAATAAGGAATAAAATATGTAAGTGGCAGAATTTGCCATCCACCCCTCTTGACCCCTCTTAGAAAAATCTTGAATTGATGACCTTTGAGTCGCTACTTTTCTAATCTTGGCTGGCTATTCAAACCCCCCCCCCCCCCCCAACACCCCAAAACCACCTACCCCCAAGAATGGTCACTAACTTTCAACATCTCAATTCCCTTATAACCAATACGTACGATACTTTTCAAGTAGGGTTATCCCACCGACCACCGGGTCGGGTTTGAACTCTTATCAGATCGGGTCCGTTATGTTCGAAGTAACAATAAATATAACCCGAAACCCGACCCGATAAAGATTCAAGTTGATCGGTTCACTTGATCGAGTTGGTCGTGTTACACTTGATTTAAGAAACTAAAACTTTATGGTTTTGATTTAACACTTATAACTATTAACTGGTTTTTATTAAATGATTTATAATTATTAATGTGTTAATTCATATAATGACAAAAAGAAAATTCGATTTTAAAGGAAAAACACTTAAACTTCAATTGGCTCTGATCGGGTCAATCCGAAAGCCAACAAAGGTAAGCAATTAATCATAACCTGTTACCCGACCCGATAAGGCATTGGGTTGGTCGGGTCGGGTTAAAAACCCCGATGTTAACATAAGACTTGAATACATCTTACCCGACTAACATTATCGGGTTCAAATTTGATTCGGGTTGGGTTAATTCTTTGGGCACTCCTAGGTACAAGTGTACAACCCCTCTTCCAAATGGCAGTTGTTTTAATTGATTTGGGTGTGAATCCCATCAATTAACTAATTACACATACAGATTAATTACATTCTAAGTCAAGATTAGACAAACTTAATATCTGATTATCTCGAACATAATGTAAATCTGCAAGGTCTTTTTTCAAGGAGACAAAGAATAACGATACGGTCTCATATTTCCATTAGAGGGATTAATGGACAATATGACAAATTAGATAATGTAATGTTAGAGATTTTACTGATTTCGATTTGCTTGGATCACTGTGAAGTCGTGTATTCACTATCAGAACAAAGTATTTCGAGGGTACTCTCGAAATCTCTAATCGGATGAAATCACAGTGTGATCAAGAACAGAGAATATGTGTTTTGCTCTGAAAAACGTACCAGAAAATAAATGACCGAAATTGATGATAATCTCTCTACTCGAAAACCACCATAAACTGCTTAATGGCAGTTCCAAACTGCCCAGAACCGCCCAAATACGGGTCGGATTCGGGTTGGATTTGACGGGTCAGAAAACCGGGTTTTGAATCCGAATTCGGATTTTCCATGCATTTTCCATAAAGGAATATTATCCGAAATAAAAAACTCGGTTTCGACCCCAGCCAGGGGCTCTGCCCCTTGGACCCCGCCAGGGGCGCTGCCCCTTGGACCCCGACCAGGGCGCTGCCCCGGACCCCGCCAGGGGCGCTGCCCCTTGGAACCCCGTTATTGGGGGCGCTGCCCCCGAACCCCCGTTAAGTCAGTATATTTTAATCATAATAAATCTAAACAAGCGTGCACTCCGCACCACCCTTACTTGTTCAATATTTATTAGGATTATATTTTGTCAACAAGTTAATCCCATTACACTTAAATAATATTGGTGATACAAATCACCAACATGTAATACTAAAAATCACATTCCCATTTCAAGACAAAGATTATTATTTTTCATTATTAGCATAATTACACAGTATCAGCATCGTCGTTTTATAATCTCTTTTAACGATTAAATCCATTTATCACAATACATGCAAGTAAGTAAATTTAATTAAGAATTTTCTCCACGTATCCAAAATAAAAAGTCAATCTATAATTCGAAGCTACCTTTTTTTTTAATAAACAGAGCGAAAGAGACCTCGGTATTACATATAGGGGGAAAAAGAACCATTTAATTATATCATATTCATCTTCCCCACACACACAAACACACACACTTTTCTCCATCTTCATCGATCTTTCCCTCTCTTCCAATTGTATGTGTGTATGGATTAATTTGCTGAGTCAATAGATGATTAAATTAGTGTGTTCACATAATGGACCATCCAAGGAAGAAATCATCAAAGAAGCTCCAAGGATGAATTGAATTTCCTTATGACAAAATCATCACTAATTAGCCTCAATATGGCCACTTGATTCTTTTTAATTCTATATATCTTTTGTATTTATATATGTACATACATATGTATATATATTCACCAATTATACTAGCCTAGTTTTTGTACACTAGCTTTGATCTTCGAAAATGGACTCCATTTTTAATCTTGAAGAAACCCAAAGATCTAGTTTGTTTCAACAAATCATCGAATCGTTTGGTTTTTCTTATGTTTGCCTCTGGTCTCACTTTCCACATCCTTTCAAGTACATCTCTCATGCTACCTCAAATCCAATTTATTAATATATTAAGTTTTATATACGTACAAATCCATATATGTCCACTGAATCATTTTATACACGTTCCCATGCAAAAATTACAGTTGTTTGATCTTTATTGATGGAGTATACACTGAAGAAAGCAATCAAGCAAGTTCATCATCTGGGAGTCTTGCAATGAGGTCTTTTCTTGACTACCAGAAATCAATGTTCTTGGTTGATAATTACAGTGGGTAAGAAGAAAAATGCAATCTTTTTTCTTTTTTATATATATATTCTGCTAACTTAATCATATTGACTAATTTCTTTATGTATATAGAGGTGTTCCAGGGTTTGCATTCATTCACAATCTTAAGTACATGGAGTGTAAAGGGGTGGAGCTTTTAAAATCGGCATCAAATTCAGCACAATTACAGTTTTATCAAGTAATTACGACATATATATACCTAACTTAAATAAAATATTTCATTATTTTGTTGAGAATTCCTTGAGGCATGCATGCAATATTTGAAGCTAATGTGTGCATCTCTACTTTATACTTGCAGGAAGCAAGGATTAAGGTATGCAAAATGTGTATATTAAGATCAAAATCGATCTGTTTAATTAACCCATTTCAGTTCACTATTATCGTTTCTTTTCATCTCATTTCCGTTAAGATCTTGGTGGATACATAGAAATGCTAGTCATTCATTTTTCCATCAAGATCTCATCAAGAGGGTAAAATGGGGCCAACCTTAAGGTTACTTAACTAGTTTCTTGATCATATAAATTAGCATACATTCAATTATGATCACAAACTTCATTGCAGACTGCAATTTTTATGGGGTGCAAGAATGGAGAGATTGAGCTTGGCATGCCCAATGGTTCCTCCCAAGTAAGAGATCTCATTACCATCTTCCAAAAAGAATTTCTTTGTGTTTAGTAATATCCCACATTGGGTAAATAATGAATGTGTAATGTGGTTATAAAGGTTCCTAGCTACACTTTTTTACGATCAATTGATTTTAAGGTGGAACCCACAACTTACACTTTGTTCTTCACTTCTTCTTATGGTTATCAACTCTATCTCTAGATCGACTAAAGCCTAGTTGGTTCCTCGTGATCAAAAACTATAATTAACTAGGCCTTACCATTTTATTCAACTCTTTTGTGTTTTTGAATGTAGATTAATTTTGAAATCGAGTTAAAGAAGTTGTTTCCCGGCGATTTCCAACAAGAAGTGCCTCCCCAACCACTTAATCAACCTCGAGCTTCATCTTCTTCATCGTCTTTAAGATCATTATCTATGGACAATAGTGCCGAATACTCGCCTTTTCTCTACAACATGCTTCAAACAACTTCTTACATGCCAGAAACATTTGGTTTAAAAGAAGCATTTGTGGAACAAGCATCAAATCTAAGGCCACCTTCTTTGACAATGAGATTAGAAGATCCTCTTCAACAAGCATTAAATGAAATTAGAACCAATCAAATGATACCTTCAAGAGAACATGAAGAAGCTGCAATCACAAGAGCAATTCTTGCGGCCATTTCATCGTCTTCTTCTTCTCCATCTTCTTCATCGCGCCAGCTTCAATCCCCCCGTGTTCCTAGTGCATTTAAGAGATATCGATCATTTTTAGGTCCTACAAAACAACGAGTTCAAAGTAGACAAAATCTCAACCGTAGATCACTTTCATTCTTTCGAAATCTAAGTGAGGCTCGAGCACAACAAAGTCAAATTATTCAAACTACTCGGCCTACAAGCAATCAACTTCATCATATGATATCAGAGAGAAAAAGAAGAGAGAAAATTAATGAAAGCTTCCAAGCTTTGAGGTCGTTGCTTCCTCCAGGTACCAAGGTATATATATCATTAGCTTACAACCATTTTCCATTTCATAAATAGTTTCATATATCGATCATTTCATATCATATACACATAAATAATTCAGTCTGCATGCATGAATAAGCATTTATCTCATGCAAAACAAAAAATACACGTATAGTTTGAGAGATAAATTTGGAAGAATCCTCATCATGTTTTCACTTTTTGTTTAATAAAAAATGTAGATATTAAAAAATAAGCCAATATATGTACACACACGACCCTTTTCAGTTTCAGTTAGAAGTTTAATCAATTAGGAAATTTTTTATTATAAACAAGATTTTAATATTTTCATTGTTTACCGATTATTTAAATGTTCATCTTGTTTCAAGAGAACACAATATTCTATATTAATTAATTGTTTTTTATGGGGCACTATGATTCTAGAAGGATAAGGCAGCAGTGCTATCAAACACAAAGCAGTACATAGCTTCTTTGAAGTCTCAAATTGAGGTGCTTGACAAAAGAAATAAGATTTTGGAGGCTGAGCAATCGCGTAAAGAAGCGCATAACCAATATTCCGTTGACTTTTCTGACGAGAGACTAAATGTAAGTATCAATAATATTAGCGGTAAATCGACTTCAGATCAGTCACGAGTCGTTGACCTGGTCGTGAATGCAAGAGGGAATGCGGTACTCACGGATTTGGTCGTTCGTGTTCTGGAATTCCTGAAACAAGTCGAGAATGCAACTATAATGTCAGTAGATGCTCGTACACGAATCACGGAAACAGAAGCTTTTGTAAATCAAGTTGTTTTGAGATTGAGAATTCAGGTCGGTTTTACTTTTTATTTCAAGATGCCTATTATTCTTGTAAAAGTGGCAATAAAATAACAATTATATAATAATAATAAATGAAAGAACAATATTATTAACTATAACATTAATATTTTTTATGAAGACAACTAGGAACAAAAGAGAACAATTAGACACTAGCTATTAGTTACCAACTTAAAACTATTAGACTTAAGACTTAACAACTTGATTAATATAAGTTACGTTACAAACAATGACATGTCAACTAATGAAGACACATGCATATTATTAAAGATAATATTCAATGTTTGTTGTTTCTTGGAACATGTTCATTTATATATGTATCAAACTTTTTTAATTTGACCTACCAAAAGCATTAACATTTCAATTTTGGCAGGATAAGTTATATGGCTTCTAGCCTATTGATATAAGGTGTTGCCCATAACTCATAGGTCATGGGTTCAAGTCCCGTCGTGAACTTTGGTGGTGGGATTTATTCCCCATAGGTGTAAGGTTTGAGGGAAGACATACTGCCCCTTGTGGATGTCACTGTCTATGCTCGAACCACTAACTTACTAACTTGCCGTTCAAAAAAAAATAAAAAAAAAAATATGATTTTTTGGAAATATCATGAACTTATCATTGTTTTTAGTGTGAAGGGTTTACAAAATAATACGGAGTACTCCGTAAAAGTTATGCCCAAATTAATTCCTCTTTTGCTTTACTATCGTACGTTGGGTGGTATTTTAAGTGGTCCTACGTTATTTATATTATTGAATGATTAATATCAACCATTAGATCAATATATAATACTCCCTCCGTCCCACAAAAAAATTCTTATTTCACTTGGGCATAAAATTTTAGGAGATAGTTAGTGGTGGGTTCTTGGTAATACTTTTGATTAAAATATAAGATTAGATTGAAGAGAAAAAGTGTTTTAGTAGTGGAATCATTAGTAATAATAATATTTTATTGAGTGGGTCCCTCAAATTTGAGAAATGGGAATTTTTTTTGTGGGACAAAATTATAAGGAGAAATGAGAACTTTTTTTGTGACGGAGGGAGTAATTAATAACCAAGATTAATAACATATTTTACACATAAAAGAATATTTTTGATATTTGACACTCACATAATTTATCAACTTTTTTTAAATTTTTTTAAAATAATAATTAATTACTTATTTTTTATTTTTTCATTAAGTAAAATATAATTATGTGATAATCATACATGAATGTATAAATAATCACATGTGACTTTTTTGTATAATCATACTTCCTCCGTTTCAAAATAAGTGATAAATTTTGTAGTTCACGGTTTTTAAAGCAAAATATGATAATGAATGTTAATTATATTAAATTGTATACTTAGTAGATGATGAGTCTCACATATATTGATTAAAGTGAATTTAATTATGTTTAAAAGTAAAAGTAAGAGTACATGTATCTTTTCACTATATTAAAGGAGATAGTTAGTGGGTGTGGGCTACACTACCTTTTACCAAATATGATAAATTTTCAAAGTGTATCACTTATTTTGAAACACCCCAAAATGGAAAGTGTATCATTTATTCTGAAACGGAGGAAGTATGTGATTATATACTTGATCATATATGATGTTTTGTAAGTAATTGTATACTTGATCACATGTGACTATCACATAATGTTGTTTAAAAAGGACAATAAAAAAATTATGTGAGTTTCAAATTTAAAAAATACCCTCCATTTATAAAATGTATGATTAATTTTAATATTAGTTAATATTGATTTAATGATTAAGATTAATTTTTTGAGTTCATAATAAAAATATAACTAGTTTGAACAAACTTCTACTATCATTATACATTGTTGTATTCATCTGGAGATAAATAAATCGTTTAAGTTATTGTAGATTTTATAAACTTAGTTACTTATTAATTTTATAAGATTAGTTACTTTTCTGTTTTCTTAGAGAAAATATTGATATATAAATTTTAGTTACTTATTAATTGTTTTCCTTTTAACGTTTCGCTTTATGTAGGGAAGTGAATGGGACGAATCAAGCTTCCAAGAAGCAGTGAGGAGGGTTCTTGATGACCTAGCACAATGACATGTTGCCATTTAACTTTTGCCGATTTATAATTAAAATGTCTAACACATCAATTTATAAATATGCAATAACTCATTTTGTATCTCTTTTTTTCTAACTTCATGCTAGATGTACATGTAGGGTGTTAACGATTCGAGTCGAGTCGAATATCAGGAAATTTGGGCTCGGCTCGAGCTCGACTCGAGCTCGAATAAGCTTTTAAAATTGGGCTCGAGCTCGAGCTCGAATATTTATATAGTGTTCGAGCTCGAGCTCGATACTCGTTTATAATTCCATATTTTTTGAAAATAACTAATTTACAAACTCGAAAAGCTCGTTAATTACTCGACTCGTTAACACCCGTATTCATATATGTATATTCTTGTACTTATTGTATCAACAATTGTAATTATTGTATAAAACACTTGTTCGGCTCGTTAGGATCGACTCGTGAAGATCGTCTGGCTCGTTCAGCTCGAGATTAAACGAGCTATCGAACGAGCCGAGTCGAGTATTAAATTATTAGGCTCGGCTCGTGAAATTAATCGAGTCTTGTTTTATGTTCGAGCTCGACTCGAGATCGAATTAGTATAGGCTCGAGTTCGATATAAACAAGCTCGAGCTCGAGTAACTCGTCAAAAGCTCGACTCGTTAACACCCCTATGTACATATTAATATATTTTCACATCTGTTAAAAAAAAATTCTCTGAATAATTTTTCATTTTATGAAATGAAAGATCTAAAGTTAATAATCGTCAATTCTTAATGTATTATAAAAACCAAAAAAAAAACTTTATATGATTTAAGTATATGTGATGATAAAATCATTATAATTGACTTTAAAATAAGGGTTTTGCTAATGACAGCCCTTAGGGCTGTCACTAACATGCATAAAAAGCTTGTACATTAATTAAAAAAATAATATTCCTAAAATTCAGGGGATTGTCTTTTGTGTATTTTGTCTTCCTAAAGGCTGTCATTAGCATTTTCCTTAAAATAAAGGTAAAAAAACATAATCAGAGTTATCCAGAAGAGGTGAGAGTCATTGCTTGCATTTGGTTAAGGTTGCACTAAAGGAAGCATGTTGGAAACTTACCCTCAATTAAAAATTATTTGAGAAATATATCAAACCAATTACAGGAAGTCAAGAGACAAAAGGTACTTGGAAAAAAAAAAGGAGGGAGGGGGGTGATTATAATTTGATATGTACTGGGTAGAAATTTCTGAAAGCGAAAATGAAAATGACGTTAGGATCTTTCTACATCTCAAAAGTCAAAATACTTGCATAATTAATGAAAGTATAAAAGTCCAAACATATTAAATAACTTTATATTAATAACTAATATACAAAGAAAAAAACTTTTTGTAGAATATAATGAACGCTTAGGCCTCTCCCAACCCTTACCCATCACTAAACCCATCACTAGCGCCACGTCATCGCATCCTTACTGACCCGCTACTGACACGGTCGTGTCAACCCTAACCATCACTAACTCATCACTAAACTCATCCTTTCCACATCATCATTTTTAATTAAATTAAATAATTATAAAATAAATACATTACATTAATTTAAAAATACATTGTTTAAATTTATAAAACATGATATTAAATTTAAAAAAATTACATTTATTAAAATTTAAAAATGAAAAAAAAAACCTTATTTTTTTGAAAAAAAATACTAATAAATTTTTATTATTAAAACAAATATATAAAAAAATTTAAAATTAAGAAAAAACAAATATAAAAACATTTTTTAATAAAAAAACATAATATGTACAAATTTTAAAGCTCAATGTACAAGTCCCAAACCCCCCACCCCCCCCTCTCTCTCTTCCCCCTTCCCTCTTCCCACACTCCACGACGGCTCACAAACACGTCCTCCGGTCGACGGATTTTCACGACGCCGGCTACCGACGCCGGCGTGCCAACGGTGACGCCCCTCGACGCCCCTCGACGTGCCCCCTGACGCAGGGTTGGCACGGGTCTTAGAACCATGTAATATTAGCATGAAGAATTGTAATTTAAGATGTTTTTCTAAAATAAATATTAATAGTAGATTACATGATTCTAAACATTACATGGTTCTTAACACTCTTGTAATAATAGTAAATGAAGAATTCTTCATGGTCATATTACATGGTTCTAAACATACATTTGATCACATGGTTCTCTTTGCAAGATTTGGGGGGGCCACCATCCCCTTGCTGTCTAGTTTCCCGAATGCAATTTTTCAAAACAAAGTAAAAGAAATTGGTCAAAAAGAAGTATGATGAATCCAAGTTATGAAATTCAAATTGAAGAACGTTTAGTTGATACATTTTGACCTAATTTAACTTCCAAACTGCAAAACTAAAGAACAAAAAGGTTTCCGATAAGAGAGCCATGATTGAGGACTCTACTCGTTTTGGTCAACATTCTCATTACGTGGGGCCCGACATAAGAATTATGCGAAACGAGATTGTTAGTCTAGGACAGGAGCATCAAAAAAGAAACAAATTCAAAATTGGGGAAAATTAGAAGATGAGTGATTTAAAAGGAGTTGCACAACTTATTTATGTTTACAATAAGTAAACTGAAAATAAAATTTTTGACAATATGATGTATTGGTTATCAAAAGTAAGTAAAATTTTACTTGGCAAATTTAGAAAAAGTTTAAACTTTTTAAAAATATGATAGTGAAAGATCAAGTTTGACAGATTTCAGGATCAAAATCAGTATTTCTAGTAAGCTTTTCTCATATCTTTTGATAATAATAAAAAAAATATTTATACCGTATATTATCAAATTCAATACTTTTTAAGGATTTTGCTAACTATTATCCTTATGGCAATGATTAAAGATAGTTTTATTAGTTAATTTACAATTAAATATGTATGAATGGTTAACAAAATGCATAAAAATGATTTTTATTAGTTAATTTACAACTTACCGTTACGCTTGACAGTGGTTAGCATTTTCAATTTTTTTTTAGTATTCGTATTCTTCAATCCCTACTCAAAAGATAGGGTGTCAAGTTGCACTACTCTTAAAGACAGAGGTAGATATAGAAACATTTGGAATTTCACCGGCGAGAGTAATCAGCGTTTATACTAGACCTCTGCTTTATGAAATCTTTTAAAGACGACGATGCCGCCGGTTGAGAAATCACCAACCGGAACCCTAGAAAATACTCCGATTCCATCAGGTAACCGTCGTAGGTGGCCTCTCAGAAGCCGGACTGCCGATATTTTTTTTCAAATTCTCTCCGTTTGCTATGCCGATTCTTCTCATACAATTCAAAATTCAGGTATATACTCTATATTTTTCTGCGTTATTTGTTCTACTTAATCATTCTGTAGCTTTTATTTCAATGTGCCTTTTCATTCAGCATAAATTGTCTGGCTTAAAGTTGAAGGTTTGGGTGGTTTAAGACTGTGATGACCTGTAACTGTAATATTTCAAATTCTTTAGTGAAAAATATTCAAATTCCTGTGATTAAATTGGCGTATGTAGATATTTTTGGTATGAAATCATAAATTAAGTAACTTTTGCACAAATGGATTATAATCATTGTTCAAAATTCGGCTTCTTTTGATGAATTATTGGGTTTGCTACAGATCATATATGTGCCCTACTGTCCTTGATTTGTTTGAGGTTCATATCCAAGAAATGAAAAGACTTTCGTCTAATTTTCCAGGATTTAAAAGACATTTTAGTTTGTAAAAGTGAGGGATATTGGAAAAGTTGTTGAGTATTTAAATGCAACAAACAACGACATACTTCACACTTTTTTGCTTAAAATTACTTAGTATTTGCAAAGTGTTGTGTTTTTGGGTGAATCTACATGGTAGAGCACAATATTAATAATAGTAGAAACTTGTTATTGTAAGAAAATTGATAATTTGCTCATTTTAACTTTATATTTTGTCATGTAGATAAAAGCGACACAGTGGAAGATGTCTTGTCGGGAATAGTAGTAAACAATAAAATCACTAGAAATTTGGTGGATTATTCTGAAATTGTTGTTCACGTGAAATCTAAAGAGTCTGTAAAAAATACTGCAATTAGGGGTGCCCAAAGGGTCAACCCGACCCGACCCCGATAACGCTATTCGGGTCGGGTGCAATCGGGTCCTGTGGTGATATCGGGTTTTGTAGACCCGACCCGACTAACCCGTTTCTTTATAGGGTCGGGTTTCGGGTCATGCTTTTTATTATTTTCGGGTTGACCCGATTGACCCGATAAGAGTTAGGATTAAAATTTAAATTTTAAAATTTTAAAATATCTTTATCAAAAATATATAAAAAGAAAAGGAAAAGTCATAATTAATACCTACCTGAAGTGTTTACATAATAGAGTTTTTTGATTTTTTCTTTCTAAAGATTTATATACAAAGATCGAGAGGAACATGGTTTACTAATCTTCAAAGTCCCCCCTCCACCGTCTGATGTTACCTGCTTCCATGTTTGTTTACAAAAATCACATTTGATATTAATTGCTTGAAAACCACCATTTCCTATTTGTTAATATACAAAGGTATTGTTTTCTCTTTTTTGTAATTTTTTTATTTGTATTTATTCGACAAACATTATTACAGAAAGTTGTTTGAATCTGATTCAAGTTCTTATTCAATTACTATTAATTTCATAATTATTATTTTTTAGGTGTCGTAAGGATTTTAATTTTTATTACAATATGTAATGGTCTAACACCTTATAAATGTGTGTTTCTTGAACTTTTATAAATGTGTAACCCGACCAACCCGATCGGGTCAACCCGACAAACCCGAAACCCGATAGACCCGAACCCGACCAACCCGAAATCTTATCGGGTCGGGTTTCGTGTTAGGATTTTTTAACCTCAAACCCGACGGAGGGTTGACCCGTTGGACACCCCTAACTGCAATCAAGAATCAGGATCTTGTATACCAGGTGAAAGTTTGAATTATTTTTCTTCTTTCTCTTTTTCATAAGAACAATGGTTATTTTGAAGAGTTTATTATGATCCCTATTTATTAAAAATCTTATTACACAATTAGTGGATACCCAATTTGAAATGCTACTTAAAAAGTTTTTTCATGAATGACAGGATGGTAATGCTCGAAATAACAGGAAAAGGCAGAGATCATGCAGTGATGAAGAAAAAATAAACAAAAAGTCAAAGAAGCCTGTTGACCCGACACCCCCCTGAAAATCAAACATCGGTTGAGGACGCTTATGAGATGAAGAAAAAGAAGTGTATTCTGACTATGGAAAGAAAAGCAAAGAAAAAGGTTACGTTTAATTTACAATAACAAACTTTTTTTTAAGTATTACCATTTGTTTTTAAATACTCAAAATTAAAATTTTGGTTATACCATAATTACATGTTTCAGCGGAATGAAAGAATTAAACGAGCAGAAAAGAACAAACAACTCGGTGTCAAAAGGCTGAAAATTCAACCGGTGACAAAAGAGAAGAAAATTTCATATTGTCGACATTATGTGAATGGAAGATGCCATGAGGTTTATTTTTAATTTCATAATTTAAACTTATTATTTTGGTATTTATCTATGTAATGCAACAAATATTTTCATCCGTGACAGGGTGACAAGTGTAAGTTTTCACATGATACGATCCCTGTGACAAAATCCAAGGTATGTGATTATGCATTTTTTGCATTATTTTTTTTATAAAAATTGCATTAGCTTTTTTACAACACTGTTAGATAGAGGTGGCAATTTCTGCCTACTTATGAATGAGTCGATTTGGGGTATTTTCTTTTGTCTCTGTGGTCTTGGGTTTTCTGGCTATTTGTCCCTAAACTTTTTTTTCCAAAATTTTTATCCCTGTACTCTTTAAAATTCTGGTTTATCGTCCTTCCGTCCAATTCTGTTAAAATTCAGCTGTTAAGTCAGGTCACATGCTTAGCACATGAGGGCAATTGGGTCATTTTAGCACCTTCTTCTCCACAATTCAAAACCCACATGAACCCTAGATCTGACATTTACCCAATTCAAAACCCACATGAACCCTAGATCTGCAAAAGTGTTCATTTTCTTCGCCATCTGTTCACGATTTTAGGTTTTTGAAGATTAAATCTTTGAAGAAGCGGTGTTGTCCAACAGCCGCCGCCCGCCCTTAGTCGTCTTCTTCGTCTTGCCTTCTGCAACTCCGGCCGCCACCTTGTGCAATACAAACGATAATTCTCATCAAATACCCATTCCCCTTTTGTAATATCACAACTAAATTCACCCTTTTTATCATCAATTCTGTGAACCCCACCACTAATTGGTTTCAAATTCGATTTATTCCCCTTTTGTAATATCACAACTAAATTCACCTTTTTTATCATCAATTCTGTGAACCCCACCACTAATTGGTTTCAAATTCGATTTATTCACATTCTTAATTGAACTATTGACATGCAAATTTAAAACTTCAGTACCATTTACAGCATCAAGATTTTCATTTTGGCGTCCACTCAACCGATTGAATCTGAGTGAAACGTTGGGAATTTCTGATGAATTTGAGGGTTTGCTGAAATTGGTTTGACTGTTTGAAGTCGAGGGTTGACCATGGAGTTTAAAAGATGTGGATTCAATCTGCATGAAGCGGAAATGGGTTTGGGTTTCTTGATTTATGATAAACGGGTCGGATTTGAAAACCCAGATGGAGAAAAGTGTTAGAAAGATTATGGAGATTGAAATTGTTGAAGAAAAAATGAAGAATTTGGAGCGTTTGATTGAGAAGCTTCTTTGTTTCTCCATGGAGATTTTGGTAGTGAGATGATGAAAGCTTCAAGAACCGTGCACATGGAAGACGAAAATGGAAATTAGAAAAAATGACCCAATTGCCCTCATGTGCTAAGCATGTGACCTGACTTAACAGCTGAATTTTAACAGAATTGGACGGAAAGACGATAAACCAGAATTTTAAAGAGTACAGGGACAAAAATTTTGAAAAAAAAAAGTTTAGGGACAAAAAGCCAGAAAACCCAAGACCACAGGGACAATTTCTGATATTTACCCTAATGTATAAGACCTCCAAATCATTTTATTAAAAAAAATTAACTTTTATAATCATATTTGGAAAAACTAACGATTTAACTTTTATTGGTGTTTACAGCCTTGTGGTCTTTTTGCTAAAAGGTCTTGTATGAAAGGTGATGAGTGTCCATTCGATCATCAATTATCCAAATATATATGTAATAACATTAAGGAATATAGGTCCTGCACCCGAGGTTCAGAGTGTTTGTTTTCTCATGAGGTATTTTTTTCTAACATCTGTGTTTTTCATGTAAATTCTTTCCGTTTTGTCTTCAATTTTTTCCAATAAAATAAAATTTATTTTTCAGGCCCCATTGAGAAGCCAAATTTGTTTAAATGAGTTGAACCCTGAACAAAAAACTCCTTCAAATTCGGGTTCTAAAAAGTTAGATACAAAATTCCCATTAGAAGCGCATTCGTCTCCTAAGGTAGACACTGTGGCCAAGGAAATTACCAAAACGCCCCTTGTCTTTCAAGATCCCAAAGAAATTACCAAAACGCCCCTGGTAACTCCTCGTGGGATAAACTTTCTGTCGTTTGGTAAACAACCTGATTTGAGGAATTCAAAGGGTGGGTTTTGTTTCAAAATTGGGAATGTAATTGGAGAGGGTTCAAAGTCCGAGTCAACGGGAAATATGGTCAACAGAGTCAAAGTTGACTTTCCAATAAGTAGACCGAATGTTTCTCAGAAGTCAAACGCTATGATGTCATTCATGTCAACTACTTCACAGCGAGCATTTCTGTCTACTTTAGCGTTTGCATCTAAGATCGAGTGTGGTGTAAATTAAAAAGGTTGACCGTTATGAGTTGACTTTGACCATGAATTCAGACGATAGCAATTGTGAAATGGAATCAAATTTGCTTGGCGATTCGATCCAATTTGAATGACTGGCGACTGATTTTGGTTCGTCAAATTGTAAGTAACATATGATATATTATTTCAAAAAGAAATAATGCTTATAAGTTAAATGATAGTTTTCCACAATATTATTTATTAAATTTATATAGTTTCTTTGCAGATTGAACTTCAGTTTCAGAGTCTGAAAACTTGCAGATTTTGTCATTTTGCTTTTGAAAATTAGGGCATTGAAGAGAGAGATGAATCAGGCAAGCTATGCTACAAAAGCAATTTCAGTATTATTATTTTAACAAAAAAAATAGAAATTTATGGGCCTTAACAATCATTATGGATGAAATTGGTTAAATCTGATTGCAAGATTTGCTTCTCATTGTTCAATCATAAGTACAATTTACTGCTGCGCACTTTTGCTAGATTATTTATTTATTTCATTTTACAGATGAAAAAGTAAATACTTACATAAATGACTTAAAAATTACCATGTTAAAACTTTGTTATGGATATAATTCGTTTTGAAAAATAATAATTAATGATTAATTAGATTATAAACCATTAACTTATGTTTATCTTCATTAATCAAATTTATTCCTTCTTTTTAAGGACATTTAGTTTAATTAGATTATAAACCATTAACTTATGTTTATCTTCGTTAATCAAATTTATTCCTTCTTTTTAAGGACATTTAGTTACTTTTGCACCTAATTCACTTTTAAAAAAAAAATCCTTTTCAAAACATATTCATTCTTATTAATAGCATTGTCCCTTCTTATTGACAAATATCATTATATAATCCAAAAATTAAATATAAAAAAGCATATACACTTGTAGAAGTTTGACTAGAAAGCAAATACAAGATACAAGTCTTGTTTAGAAAAAACACATTTTAGATTGTTTGAATCTGGAGAAGATTATCTTCTCTTACTACACTAATCCAACTGCAATATGTAGTAACAAGTAATATAGTTTAAATTTGTATTTTTAATCGTTTTAAACACTATATATATATTATGTATATAGTGCAAGTTTAAATTTGGCTTTTGTTACCAGTGTAAAGTCTGATTGCAGGCTCTTGAATTCATGTTTATGAGACTTGTCTTCCTTGAAATCGACCCATCGCTTGTTCACTCAATTCCGACTGCATTTACCACTTCTTCAATTGGGACTGCATTTGTCTGGTTACAACAGAAAAACGAATTTTGTTTTTATCATAACTTTGTGAAATGTGTATCTTTATTTATTGTTTAAGTACAAGTGGGAATAAAATATTTAAGGTCCGTACTCGTACTAGTTTCAAGTTGAATGGTAACATATTGGAGTATATGGGTTTATGCACTTTGTTTAATTTCATTACATTTTTAAATAATTAGCAAAAACAAAAAAAATAAAAAAACACTAGCAAAATCAATTGAAGTCGGAACCACTTAGAACCTAGCGGTTTGGTTCTCGGGTGATTTTGCCCGGTTTTAGAATCATGAGTAGCGTGTTATTGAGCAGAGCAAAGCCAACTCATGAAATACTATCGAGTCGAGCTCAAGTATCCAATAAACAGGCTCAAAAAGCTTCCAAGTCTTATCGAGTTTGAACTATATTACATATTTGGCCTTTTTGTGTATGTATGTATATATATTGGGGATATTGAGTGTGTGGCTGTCACGTAACTAAGCTTAGGTGTGGAACCACCTAAAACTATGTATTTTGGTTTAAACACTTAATTTAATAAACATTTGTCAATTTCCATTCATATTAAAACACTTAGACAATTAAAAAAACACATACACACACATTCACATGTGTTTTATACGAACACCATTACAAGAAACATGAAGCTTGAAATATCACTACAAAAGAACGTAATTAAGACAATTTTAAAGATGGAGATTTATATGAATTTTAATCACCTAGGACTTGAGTTTAGACATACTTTGATTCACTAAAGATTTTATGTGATGATTTTTAAGTATTTTAACCAAAACTACATTATTTTTGTATAGTTCCACACCTAAGCTTAGGTATGTGACAGCCACACACTCACTTTTCTCATATATATTCTTGTAATATATAATCAAGTTGAGTCTATCAGAGTTCAAAAGTGACGAGTCTAGTTAAGCGGATCGAGCTTCTAACCATCGAGTTGATTATTACTAACATTGACATATATTTTACTTTATTTTTATACTTGTTATTTAAGTCTAGTCCAGATCGAATGTTTCGATTATTGATTACTTAATCGAGTCGAGATCGAGCTTAAAAATAAAGGTCAATTGAGTCCGAGTCGAGTTTCAAGATTTGGATATTATAATTGAGTCGAGCTTGAACTTTGTAGTGTGTCATCTCGACTCAGATCGATTATACATATTATGAGAAACATGTAAAGTTTACAAAGTTGCTCGCCAGTTTATCTATGTTACCACATTTATTTATTTAACAGAATGATAGTAAATGTAATTATACACAGTTTGTAACGAATTTTTTAAATTCGGAGTTTGCATACTGTAGATAAATCATCATCTATTGATCATCTATGGCCGGGTAGTGTAGGCCTACAAATGCCGTACAAATATCAACTCAACTTTCAGGATTCTCTTTTTTTCAAACTGATCAGATTTTGCCGCAAATAGAATTCTATATTTATTACTTTTTATGCACTGTGTACAACATCATCTTTCAAGATTTGTGTCTTATCTATAAATGTGCACTATCATATGTGACTTGTCGTATCATATATGGAAAAATAAAGCAAACTTTGCAGTCCAAACATCAGTTTGACAACCCCTTTTGTCTCTGTCCTCCTATAACTATTATCTCTACCTAAAAAACACTATATATAATATGTACATACATTGTGCACTGCCCACATGCAAACCCTCTTTGTTATGGATAGAAAAATTGAGTTGTTTATAATTGTTTGGCATTTGATTATGATGATGAGTTGGGCATCTGCAAGGACTATGCATTTTGCACCCTTACATGGTCTACTTAACCAAGGTTAGTGTCACTACAACAAAGTGGTTAATTATTCACGTTGTTATGATCATAAGATACATTAGAAAAATCCTCTTATTTATTTGTATGACACAATACTAACTTGTAACGTCTTTACAGGCCAGATTCTGCAATCTCCTCGGACTTCTTTTGTTATGCAAGAGGTAAGTTATAATTAAGTGAATTGTTTATAGTATATTAAAATTAAAAGAAAAACCAAACAGAGAGACACAAATTAAGGTGGCAAAATGACGGGTCGATCATATCTTAGGATTGGATTTTGGCCCACGACATTTATTTGTCTATTTAAAAAAATATTACAACAAATATATTTCGGGAATTTTCTAACATGTAGAGCATATATTAATTTGTATTAAAATAAACCAAAATTTCATTTTATATTAAAAGATTATACTTCCTCTGATTCAAAATAAGTGACACTTTTGGGTTTAAGGTTTTTGAGCCAAAAAATTAAAATGATGATTAAATTAGATTAATTAGATGGTTAGTGGGGAATGAGTGTCACACCTTTTGAATAAAGTGGAGTTAATGATGTTTAAAAGTAAAAAGTATAGGTAAATGAGTCATTTCACTTGTTAAAATAGATAGTTAGTGGGTGTGGGTCCCACTATTTTTTTTGTCAAATAAGGTAATTTTTTCAAAGTGTGTCACTTATTTTAAATCATCCTAAAAAGGAAAGTGTGTCACTTATTTTGAACCGAAAGAAGTACTACCTCCGTATCAAAATAAGTGATACACTTTCCTAAAAGGGTTGGAACAAAATAAGTGATACACTTCAAAATATTTCCTTATTTGACAAAAAAGTGGGACCCCTTCTCCACTCACTATCTACTTTAATAAAGTAAAATTACTCTTTTACCCTTACTTTTACTTTTAAATATCATTAATTTCACTACATCCAAAAGAAGTGGGTCCCATTATCCACTAACTATCCACTTTATAATATTTTAAATCACTTTCCAATCTTTTGCCTCAAAAACCGCAATTTCTCAAATGTATCACTTATTTTGATACGGAGGTAGTATTAAATATACATATTGTTAAGTTTATCTTTTACCATCGTTAAATACAATTTTTAATATGAAAAGAAAATTTGAGTTTATTCATTACACTCTAACATGTATTTTTAGATTAATTCGTAATATTAGTACGAAAATATTATTATATATGATTTTCCATCTCACCTGTTTTAATTAATCTTATATTTATTGATATTATCTATTTGACTTGTTAGAATTAATTTTGAACGAATTGATCTTTTCAGTACAGGTTTTCTTCTTAAATCTGTTTTAATGGTCTTTTTTAAGATTGACGATGTTTATGTTTTGTTTTGTTATTTTATTATATTTTCATGTAAATTTATAAAGGGAATTGGTAGAAGATCAAAGGAAGAGGAAATATGGAGTAGACTTGGGTCAAGACCACCAAGATGTGAGCACAAGTGTGGAGGGTGTGTACCATGTAGCCCCATTCAAGTTCCTACTACCCAATATGCCAATTATGAACCTGAAGGCTGGAAATGCAAGTGTGGCTCTATTTTCTTTAACCCTTAATTAACTTCGTTTCTACGTTGTATCTCGTAATTATATGGACTTTAAAATGGATCGTGCGGTGGTTTAGTTTTTCTTATACGTGGCTTAAAACGACTATTAATTAGAGCGGATATAAATAAACCATCGAACCAGAAATTAGACTAATTTAACAATCCAATGTTAATCGTTTGTGATTTACCGAATTTGGAGCTCACATTCATGTTTATTAGGTTCGGCACCTTTAAAAGCGTTAACCGAACTAAACAACTTTAGCCCGTTGGACTTAATTAAGATATTAATTAAGTTCTAGTCCGTTTAGTTAGATCTTATTAATTATGCTCATTAATTAATATCCAACTAGTCCGATTAGTCCGGCACTATTAATTAAGTTATTAATTAATATCGGCTCGGTAGTTCTTGTGTTCGATTACGCTTTGAGGGCAACCCGAATATGCCTTTAATATACTGGATAGGTTTGAATGATAACTTTATACACCTATTTGACTATTTCCAACAGATTGACCACCCCTAATTTACATTATGCAAACCTCACATAACCTTAACAATTATTCTAGCCAAAGATCAAACACATAAAATACCATGATCATATCAACAAACAAGAACCAAAGAGATTAGAGTTTTCTTCTTATTTCACAATTCCAACCTCAACAACACCATAAAATTATACATCAACATGATTAATAAAACCAAACATCAAACATGGCCTTTCCATATTTCAAAAAAGAAAAAGTTCGGGTCAGGTCGGGTCATGACCTCAAACCGTAAACCATTTGAGAATACTTATCTTTAATCCATCTAAAACTCTTTCTGAATGACCCTTTGACTTTTCCTTCAACAGTATAAGCCTTGTAGCTAGCAACCCTTTTCTTCCTTTGCATTTCAGGGTCATTAAAGCTCCAATTTTTTGTCATTGACCCGTTTGTTGACTTGCTGTTGTTTTTCTTGAATTTTGGATTATCCATTTGCGTTTGCGAAGAAGATGCATGGGAAACACTGTAACTTCTGAAATCTTGAAAACTTGTGTTGTTGTTATTGTAAGGCTGGATTTGCATACCGTTTTCATTGTAGGATTTGGATCTAAAATCTTCCATTTGGGTTTGAAAGATTCTTAATTTCTTTCCACTTTCTCTTTCTAAAAACCTTGTTTCTCTCTCTAAATGAAAGCACACACGAAGAGAGAATATGAGTTGGGTTGTATACAACTAACTATTTTATGAGATTCTGTAAGAATTTAAAAAGTAGCTTTGTTTGCGTCGGTGGAAGGAAAGATGAGGAATTTTTCTGCTGCTTTTGTTATTTTAACTAATTTTTTTTCTGTATTGATTTTTCTTTTTTCATCAATTGTATTATATTATTCTCTAAATATTTATCGTAATGAACTTTGTAAAGATATGTATTTTGTTACTGATAGTTAAGAGTTAATATTCATATTTTTTAGTCGATAATATTTACTTAATTTAAATATTAAATAATTATCATATAATACAATCTTCATATCTTCATTCAATAGTTACTGTTCCTAAAAAGAATTTCAAACTACCCCTTAAAATAGGGATGGATTATGTAAACTAGCAGGGTACCCGCGCAATGCGGCGACGGGTACCCGTAACTATATTTCGAGGTGAAGACAGTACCGGTGGTGGTGACAATAGCGATGATGATGAGTGGTGGTGCGTAGTGATGGTAGGTGCTGACATTAGTGATGGTAGGATCAGATCTGAAATTGGCTTTTTTTATGAAAGTAAATATGAGCCTTTTAAATAGAGAAATGATGGTTCAGTTCTGGTGACGTTAAAGCTTATATATATTAGTATCTGGAACAAATCAAAATAATCAAGTAGTTGAAGTGGTTAACACACAGTGACTACTTAGGTCTTAGGAGAGGTCTTGGTTCGAATCCTGTAAGCAACACTTTATTTTTTTTAGTTAAAGAACTTGCTAAAAGTGGAAATCTTCTTAAACTTGAAATTAAGGAGCTCCTTAAACTTACTAAAAGAGGTAGCCTAAATGCATTAATAAGTAGTAAGATATATTAACCTTGGCTAGATGTTGAGTCAATCATTCAATACTTCAAAGTGATTCACTTATTTTGATACTGGGGAAGTATACATTTACCAATTTTGACGAATAGTAGCAAACTGCTGAATTTTTTTTTAAATACCACTCCGAAGTTTTGTTAATTTGAGGCAAAAAAATTATTCAACAAATACCCGTCACAACGCGCGGGCATTATATTCCTCGTTAAGTATATATATAAACATAATTCAGATGTTAAAATGAAAATATACCTTATTTGGTAATAAAGTGAAATGATATTTTATCCTTATTTTTAATATTAAATGTCATCCACATCTTTTTATTTAAAAGTTGTGAGACTCGTTTATGTTAACTATCCAATTTAATCTAATATAATCTTAATTATAATTTTTTTTGCTCAAAAGTTGTGAAACTAACAATGTATCACTTTTAAATGGAAGAAGTATACTTTAACACCTTATTAATAGCATTTACATTATTTTTAATTTTACATGTTTTATGTTGTGTAATAATGGTTCAGTGTTGTAATCAAACAACTAGACAACGCTGTGTTCTTTAAATATTTATTTTTGTCTCATTTTTTTCTATGAAATGATAGTTCGAATATTATATTCAAAATCTATAAAGCAAAGTTGTTTTGCTTTCTTGACTTTTACTTCTAATTGACATTACATATTAAAACCCTTTATTATTACAAGCGGGCGATCGACATTTAGAATAATAATCATCGTCTGTGCAAAATAGTTCAATATACTTTCTTGCTTGAAGAAAATCATGCATTTAATCTTTTGATATGTCCTAGTAAACACATTTAATTTGGTGGACCCTTGATAATATTTTCTTAAATTTGGTTTTTTTTTGTTTTATCATAAAGTATATACTAAGGTGTTTATCAAAGGGTTATTATCTTAGTGGTAAGGTGTTTGTCTCTATTCTTGAGGTCGGAGGTTCAAATCTCATAGTAGACATATGTGGTATTTAGGAGTAGATAAAAATTTGTTATTAAAAAAAATACTAAGGTGCTTAATTAAGTTAATAATTAAATATTATCACTAATAGTATACTCAAAGTTGTTGTCCTTTCAAGTAATCACATTATTTTACTTGGATGTTTTTTTTATATAAAATGTAACTATGTATATGCCAAGTTATTCTATAGTCCATAGATATATTTTTTGTAACAATTTACCATCACACCATAAGTATTTATTTATTTATTTGCTATGTGTGAGTCAAATTGTTAAAAGAATAACATATTCGATTTTTCCAAATCAAATCCCATATTTTAATCACTGGACTAGTTGCAAGTTGAACATTTTTAATACGACAACTACCAAACCAATCTAATTATCTGTATTAAGGGATTGTTTATTACAATTTAAATAATTGTATACTCAAATTTATAAACTTAATAGACTAAAAATAAAAAATTATTATTAAAACAAGAATGAAAAAAGAAACAACAAAGGGCAGAGGGTAATTGAAGAGTTGTATGGATCCGATGCAGAATGGACCATATCACGGCCATGGAATTATTATTACGAAGTATTATAATTATAAAGCATTAAAAAATAAAAAGTCAACAAAAAGACGTACACCAACAACTAAAGCAAACCAAAACAAAAGGGAAAGTAGGTATCTCACTTTTGTTTTTTCGGTTCGATTAACAGTTATACTTTTACCTATTCATGGAAAAACATACAACATTTGATTCCAAAAAAAAAAAATTAAAAAGTAAATATAAATAAAATAATTACTACTATAAAACTTTTATCTATCAAATATATGACTTTTAAATAATGACGTCCCACGAACATATCTAGAGAAGCGTCAACAAAAAAAATTAAAAATAAAATATCAATGTTACCAACAAAAATTAATTGCAGAATTGAGGGAGTTTTTTTGGGGTTGACTTTTGTATACATCAAGTGAGTAACACATACATGTCTGACCAATAATACAAAAAAAAAAAAACACTAGAAGATCATGTTTCTCTAATTCGGTGGGTATGAGTATCACCAAACACAATAAAAATTTTATTATATCAGATATCACATAAACAATCACACAACATCACTTTACACGAAATATCCACCATATCACCACACTCACCCACATATGAGATAACCCTCACCAAAATACGTTAAAGTTTGTAATATGCGAGAGCCACACCGCGTGGCCTCTAGTTGCTGTAGACAAAGCCAGACCACGGGAATCATTCACATTCAACCACACCGTGGGCGGGGTAGTGTTCCCCTTCCCACCACATCGTGAATGCCCTGCCACATAGGCAAGCACCCTGTTAGCCATGGCCCATACCGGGCAGTCTTATATATGAAATAACATGGAATTGACGATCATACAATTATAGATTAACGTCCCATTGAATTCTAAAAGTTGTGCTGCAAGAAATTTGTAAGCATCAGTCATCACCAACGTACCATGAAATTACGAGAGTGGAAAGCATCGAAGTTGACAGGACGAGGAAAAAGGTTAGACCATTTTGTAAACGAGAGGAAGTTATCAATATCGATATATATAATCTTAAGTTTTCTTTATGGGAACATGAATCTAATAGGAGTTCCTATATGACTAGTATTAACACAAATGGTTAGAGGATTTGTGTTTCCCTAGTAGTAGCGTTAGTTAGGATATATAGGTTTACCTACAATAAATATACGTGCTAGAAGGCGGACTTTTTGACTTGTATATTACGAGTACCAGATGTTTTACATGTTTACATGATTTACATCCCTAACTGCCTTCTAGATATATACATACTCCATAAGTTTTACAAATATTTTACATATTTTACATAGCTCGCATACTTTATATGTTTTAACTTATCTTTTAGAATTGTATCCTTGTATGTTTCACATGTTTACTGTGTTTTATATAGCATACAATAACAAAATGTAGTGGATCACATGTTTGCTGTATTTTATATGGCATACATATTATATACTACATATTACACAATTTCTTTCCATCACACTTTTGTCAGAGTTAAGTTATCTCAAGATACATTCTCTCTACTTCAGTGATATACTACATCTCACCTCCCTCATGTCTTTTTTGGCGTGATTGGATTATTAACAAAATCGACAAATAAACTCAAAACCCAAAATGATACGAAAGCAGATAAAACTGTCATGTAAATAAACTAAATCCATACAACGGTCAGGAGAAAGAAAAAAAAAGTAAAAAATAACTGCTCAATCAAAGTTATATCTCACCAAAAGATAACTTAACTTAGCTTTCTAAACGACAATAATAATAAACTTCAAAAAGAAAGAAAGGCCAAAACTCTTAACCTTTTCTTGTCAACCTCCTTAAATCAAATCAAATCAAATCAGCAACATTTGACGGCAACTCTTCAACAACCACATTATAAAACTTATGAATATCCGCAAGCATTTTCTCATCATCCAAAGTAACAAAATTAATCCCCACACCTTTTCTCCCAAACCGCCCACTTCGCCCAATCCTGTGAAGATAATTCTCAGGCTGAGTTGGCAGATCATAATTAATAACAAGTGACACCTGTTGCACATCAATCCCACGTGCCAAAAGATCTGTTGTAATCAGAACCCGTGAAGAACCCGAACGAAACTCCCGCATGATGATGTCACGCGTGTCATGGTCCATGTCACCGTGTGTGGCCGACACTGAGTGGTCCCGCGATCTCATTTTGTCGGTCAACCAGTCAACCTTTCTGCGGGTGTTGACGAAGATCACACTTTGAGTGATTGCTAGGGTTTCGTAAAGGTCGCATAGTGTTTCCAATTTCCATTCTTCTTTTTCAACGTTCACATAAAACTGTTTGATACCTTCTAGAGTGAGTTCGTCACGTTTCACGAGGATTCTCACGGGTTTGTTCATGAATTTGCGGGTGATTTCTAGGGCTTCTGGTGGCATTGTTGCCGAAAATACCCCTACTTGAACTTTTGATGGTAACAACTGGAAGATATCATAAATCTGAAGGAAAAAAATGATTAGAAAATTGTAGCTTTTAGTTTTGTATAATATTAGAAAGGGATAATTTCATATACGTCCTTGCAAACTTCTAATATTACGTACATATCCTTTGCAAACTTACTATTATGTAATATATCCTTCCAAAACCTCAAAATTCTCACATATCTTTTTACCTAATTTAATAATATTTAAATTATTTAAAATCTTAAAAACAAAAATCCTAATCTAAATTAATTGTAGAATGCCCTAAATACTCTTAAAGGTAAGTGTTTTTTCTTTCGTCAAGGGTATTTTCTTGCCAAACTCGACAACTGCATTTTCTTTTATCAATGGTATTTAGGGTATTTTACCAATAATTTAAATTAGGATTTATGTTTTTTAAATTTTAAATATTATTAAATTAGGTAAAAGGATATATGTGACAATTTTGAAGTTTTGGAAGGATATATACGTAATAATTAAGTTTGCAACGATATATACGTAATATTGGAAGTTTGCTATATGAAATTTTCCGTAGAAACTATTAGAAAATCCGATTAAAATAATAAGTTAATAATAACAGACCTGATCTTTAAACCCCCTTGAAAGCATCTCATCAGCCTCATCCAACACAAACATTTTAATATAATCAGATCTTAAAGAAGATCTCCTGAGCATATCAAACACACGTCCAGGTGTACCCACAACAACGTGGACCCCAGAGGATAAAATCCTCTAATCCTCACGTACACTGGTCCCACCAACACAAGCGTGCACTTTCACACCAAGATAATCCCCAAGTGCACGCATCACTTTCTCAATTTGTTGTGCAAGTTCACGAGTTGGTGCTAAAACCAAAGCTTGACATTCAACAACATTGTAATCCAACTGTTGAAGAATTCCTGAGCAAAAAGTTGCGGTTTTTCTAGTTCCAGATTAAGCTTGTTGGATTACATCGAGACCCTTTGTGAAGGGTACGATTCCCCTTTGTTGAATTGCTGATGGTTTCTCAAAACCTGAAGTAACATAAACTCGTTTAAAAAACTAAATAAAGATCATTTATGATTTAAAAGAAATTTAAAAGAAACTAGAAATTTTGATTATACCATATGCATAGATACCTCTTAATAGGTTTGCTTGCAGACCCATAGAACCAAAACTATCATAAACTTCATCATAAGATAAGAAGTCTTGTCCATCGGATGAAAGCCTGTATAATCATTTAAAAAAAATTAAATAATTTTTTTTAAATAGATAGTTACCAACAAAGAAATCAGATAGAGGGAAACTTACAGCTCGTTCATCTTCGAGTCAAATTGACCGGCATCAAATTGAGATCCTTCATGAAGCGCCATAACTACAATAATAACAGCAACAAATAAGCAAAAGAAAAATATATGTTGATGGATTATTAAATGTCACTATTCCAACTTTATCCCAAATATGCACAAGAAAATTAAGTTATCTTTTCCATAAAGGAATCAAAGACCCTGTAAAACCAAATTAGCTTTTTCACCAAAATAGTTTCTTTCAGATATTAAAAGAAAAATATACTTAGCTAAGCACCAAACGGTACATTAACCTTAATAGCTTTTTAGGGTTCCTTCACAAGGTTTCCACAATTCTCTCCGATTGTTAACGAATTAACTTTTGACATAGATTAAATAACAAGTTCTTACACTTCAATTTTTAAAATCCGTTTACCAAATTCAAATCTAGACTACAATAACAACGAACAACACAGACTCAAACAAAAAAACGGTTACAATTATCATATAAACTCAAAAAGACAGTATTATATCATTCGTTAACCTAAACCAATAACATCGATTCACATATAAAACAAACAAAATACAAGAAGATATATAGATATGGATAAACAGATACGAATAAAAAAAGATCGATTGAAACCTGATGAATTTTAGGAGATCGATTGGAAGATTAGGAGTGAACGGTAGTTTAGGAAGTTTTTTAGGGTTTTCGAGTTAAGAGAGTGTTCTGTGTGTTGAAGATGGAAAACAATAATAAAAAGTTTGATATATAAAGGGTAGTGAATAGGGATTTTTTGGTAAAGTAAATCTTGCCCTATTTTGTCTATTACTTCCTCCGATTTAAAATAAGTGATACATTGTTGGTTTCATAAGTTTTGAGACAAAATATGATAATAATAATTAAATTAGATTAATTGGATAGTTAGTGGAAATGAGTCACACAAATTTTGAATAAAGTGATATTAATAATGTTTAAAAGTAAAAGTAAGGGTAAAGAGGTCATTTCACTTTATTAAAGTAGATAGTTAGTGGGTGTGGGTCCCACTACTTTTTACCAAATAAGGTAAATTTTCAAAGTGTATCACTTATTTTGATACACCTAAATATGAAAAGTGTATCACTTATTTTAAATCGGATGAAGTATGAGTTTACCATATTACCCTAGTTCCCCGAATTTCTTATATTCTTTTCTTTGATATCGAGACTTGTACATTACGCTACAAAACTTGTACATATTATGTTTTTTTATAAAACAAAAAAAAAATTAGTTTCTTTTAAAAAAAAAAGGTTTTATTTCTTTTTTTAAATTTTAATAAATGTAATTTTTTAAAATTTAATATCATATTTTATAAATTTAAACGATGTATTATTAAATTAAAGTAGTGTATTTATTTTATAATTATTTAATTTAATTAAAAATTATGATGTGGAAAGGATGTGTTAGTGATTGTTTAGTGATGGGTTATGGTTAACATGACCGTGTTAGTAGCGTGTCAGTAAAGATGTGATGGTGTGACGCTACTAATATGTTTAGTTACGCGTCACGGTTGGAAGAGACCTTCCTTTTATCATCGTATTAGTTATGTCTCATGAAAATTCACGGATGGTCAGTAATTTTGTTGAACCTAACTTTTTATATAGTATACATATATATATATATATATATATATATATATATATATATATATATATATATATATAGTGTAGAATTAGAATCAGAACCAATTAAGGCTACAGAACCAGCAGAACTCAATCTAAACCATTGATTTTTGAAATGAAATGATCATGGAAGACACATTAATATATTTGATGAGGGACCCCCAAATATTAGTTTGCATGGATGTCATTATACATATATATATATATATATATATATATATATATATATATATATATATATATATATATATATATATATATATATATATATATATATATACACACACACTAGCTTCATAGCCCGCCCGATTGGGCGGGCATGTTTCAAAATTTTTATTATAGAAGAATATCAACAAAATTAAAATAGGTTTTGTTATTGACGGAATTTGGATATCAAAAAAAGAAATGAAATTTTACATGCAGTTGTTGGAAATTCTCCTTCACTGCACAAAGAAAAAATAAGCAGTTAGTTAGTATTGCACAGGATAAGGAGACTAAGGGTAAGCTTATTTAAGGGGCTTTTGAGCTTAATAAGCGATAATAAACTTGAATTTTTAAACATGGCCTAAGTATCAAACAAACACCTCAAAAAGCAAGAAATTGTGGTAACAGAATTCTTAAAAAAAATCTAAATTACAGATAATAGAGTACTACTACTCATCCAATTCAAGTTGAGATAAAGATATGAACTACATCAGCCTCATTTCGCAACATTTTATTAACTTCTGCTATCATCTTTACGTTTTAAAAAGTGAAAACTGCACATTTGGCTAACATATATATTTTAAATTGTTAATCACGCACGTTATGATTTTGTGGTCAAACAAAGGCACAAGAATATATTGCAATAGTAATTGAAGTTTTAAAAAGCAAGTACAGAACTATAGATAATATGTATGATATAGGTGACATAAATAAGAGGGTGGGAACATGTACTTACTCAAAAGAAGCAGAAAGCCGAGTAAAACCACCAAACGGGCACCACATCGACTGCTAAAAAAGGTCAGCAAAATATGCACCAAGATTAACACCCAGTACTCCATTTCCAAGTATATTGCACATGCAAGTATGCAACTATTTAGATAAATGTTTCATAGAGTTTTAAGAAATTGTATAAACGAAGCAACGACAATAGCCATTTGTATCAAGATTATAACTGTTGTGTATTTACATAATCTAAAAATATTTAAATGTTATGTATCAAATAACAATATATAGATATAACTTTTTACCGTTTCGGGATAGCTTAGATCATAGAGATCTACATCGTGGTCCCACTCATCTACACTAAACTCGGGATACGGTCGACAACCGTTTGCATAAAGCCATTGACCTTTCTCTATTTTCCTGCAATTCGAGCATTACATCACTCCTTTCACATTAAATGCAGGCCCAATGCTATCTGCAACCAAATTTTATAAAATAAAAAATCATAAACAACATTTTTAGACCTCAGTAAAAGGAAGCTTCAACATTAAATTGAAACATAAAAAAAAAAAAAATTTTGAGGTTAGATTGTATGTGTTGGATATAATCCACCAAAAGATGCAGAATTTTTGCACCTGAGGCACAGAACACCAACAAAATCAAAGAGAAGCGCAAGGGTTTAGTGAAGAAAGATTTATCACTTGATTTACAAACAGAAACTAATGCTATAAATATTCCATACAAAATAGATCATATCTTTAATAATAACTCCCATAACACCTTCATCTGTACAATTACAAAGTTACCACCATTTTTTAACAAATTTGGGTCAGATTGGGCGGGCATGCTTCGATAATCCAATAAAAGTTACCTGCAGTAATTGGGGTCAGAGTGTACAATTACAAAGTTACCACCACAAAGTTACCTCCGGCAGATTCAGGTCAACACTCAGATTTGGGTCAGAACTGCAATTACGGGTCAACACTTCAGATTCGGGTCAGAACTGCAGTTACGGGTCAACACTGCAGATTCGGTTGATGTTCAAGAAAAAATAAAAAAAATGCAGTTTTGGTCAAAGCATTAGGTAATGCAGATTCGGGTCAAATCATTTGGTAATGCAGATTCGGGCCAGACCTGCAGTTACGGGTCAACACTGCAGATTCGCTTGCTGTTTACACAATAGGTAATGCAGATTTCAGTTGTTGTACAAAAAAATAAAAGAATAAAAAAACAAATAAAAAATAAATGCAGATTTCGGTCAAAGCATTAGGTAATGCAGATTCTGGTAAAAGCGTTTCGGGTCAACAGGGCAGATTCGGGTAAGACCACCAGTTTCGGGTCATCAGGGTAGATTAGGGCCAGACCTGCAATTTCGTGTCAACACTGCAATTTCGGGTCAGCGCGGCAGATTCATGTCAGAACTGCACTTTCGGGTCAAGACAACATGTATGCAAATTTAAACATTATATGTTATATGTTATGTAGAATTTGATAATATTATAAACATTAAAGAATGTTATATGTTATGTAGAATTTGAATAAATTATAAACTATATGCAAATTTAAACATTATGTTATGTAGAATTTGAATAAATTATAAAATTCTAACCTTGTATGCTGCTTGGTATTTTCCTGCATGCACACCAAACTAAATAAAATGACCATTAAAGAATGTTAATTAGAGAACATGCCTTTTTGAAGATTGAAGTGTGCTTAATTGTTTGTCGCTTGATAATTAAACCCTAGTTGATTGCCAAATACAGAAGGATTAAACTGCATAATATGGATTTGGGTTATATAGTAGTTCACTATCTATAAATGAAGGAAAAAAAAGGAATGGTATGACAACAATCACATCAATAAAGTTATATAGTTAAAAAATTTATCAACTATATTTGTTAAATTTTTTATAATCTAACTTGATTTGGATTTAAAAGAATAACAACCTGCTAAATGCTTGATATAACATGTAAAATTCTTACCATGATAAGAAGAGCACCAACAATACAAATTCTACTCATTGACATACTAATAGATCTCAAATAACGCCCAACCTGCAAAATGAATGTAATATCAAGAAATTGATCAAATAGCTCCACAAAAAATTGTCAAGGAAAATATTAAATATTCAAATTTCAACCAACTACCGGTAAGAGCATATTATATAATCCATCTCATTTACTAATTATTCAAAAGTGAGTTCTATATCATAGGATTATGATTATTTTGACACAAGCAGAGACAAATATTGAAGTAAACAACAAACAGAACGAACAACATGAGTTAAAACTTCAAGTTAAAGCTACAAATAAAAATAAAAAACATACCAACAATAGTCCTTCATGGCTATGAGTACATGTTGTTAGTTGCTATAGACAAAGCAATGGAATTAGAAATGTGTACATATGTATTCAACAATTTGTATTTCAACATAAAAATAAATTAATCTTTGACTACTCATATAATAACCCTAAATTGAGAAAGCTTTTGGACCAAAACCAATATCGTCAAGAACTACTAATTGGCAAATAGGTAAATTTGGATTACCGCACTAATTACCCTTCAAATGTTTAAATTGCATACTAAACATGGAAGGAAATATGGAAACACTAAAATGATTCAACCCTCAAAATAACAATTTTTAATTAAAATACTAAAAAATTTCGACAATTCAAACGAATGAGAAAAAACTTACATTGTCATAATTGAACTAAAAAACGTACCTTTCTGTATCGTGTTTTAAAGAAATGTCTAGTTTGAAATGTGCAACTCATGAGGATGTTAGAAGCTATAACTAACAAAACCTGGCCGAAATTTGACTAACTGGTACACAAAACTGATAACTACAATGTACGAACTTGAATTAATTTCTTCCCCAAATATAATCGATGAAACAAAAGGGATTTCATACCATTTTTATATCCATTTCTTTGCAGACGAAATCCAGGATGAAGATGCAAGCCGTTTGTGTTTAGGGTTTCATCGATTTGTATGTGTCTGTAGCGGCTGTGGAAGGAGGCGACAACAATTAGGTAGTAGTGAAATGACCGATTAAATTAGGGTCGACAAATGTAGCGGCTGTGGAAGGTACCGGCTGTGGAAGGTAGCGGCTGTGGAAGGTAGCGGCTGTGGAAGGTAGCGGCTGTGGAAGAAGATCACATATTCGGCAGAAACTCCATCGTTGAATTGAGAGAGACGTAGTAGAGGGAGAGAGATTGGAAAGAAAATTTAGGCTTTTTAAAAAATTTGTGTAGAGGGAGACAGGGGGGAGACGGAGTAGAAGGAGAGATATGGGATGCCACGTGGACGAATACGTGAATTACACGTGACATTAACATCCAATCACAGAGCTGCATTCGGGTGAGTTGTCAAAATCAAATCGTATGTAACTGCATATATAGGGAAAGATATATATATATATATATATATATATATATATATATATATATATATATATATATATATATATATATAATGCTTCTGTAGTTTAAAGATTAAAATTTAATTGTTACTAGATATATACATAAAGTATATGATTAAAAATATTATACCAAAAACTTATGACAACAACAAAAAATATATTTAATTAAAAACAAATAGTTATTAGAAAAAGCAATATAATAAAAATAAAAATGATATCTTAAAAAATAAGTATGTTAACATAAATTTCTAAATTGTACAAATAAGATCACCAACCCACTGACAAAATTGTTCTTTTATGTTCTTGAAACCTAATTACCTTATATATACATTTACATTCAAGTTTACTGTTCATAAATTGGTATATATGTTAGTTATTTGAAAAAGATATCAAAAGTATAACTGCCCAAGTGGTAGTTTCCACTTTCCATGTTGAGTGGAAGTCTTTGCTTGCCTTAGGTCCCTATCTCGAATCCTGCTTCATCCAAAGACTTTTTACTTCTATTTTTTTAATTAAATTGTATAAAGGGATTAACATTAAAGAGACTAGCAGGGTACCCGCGCAATGCGGCGGCGGGTACCCAGAAACCATATTTCGTGGCGAGCAAGTGTTGTTCGTTTACACGGCAATAATTGTTGCTGAAAATAAATAATTAAACGGAAATGTGAATTTTGGTAAGAGTTGATGATTTACAGCGTCATATATTTAATGTTATTGGGTAAAATGGTTTTCGAGTAACAGACTTTTGTTATTAAGTGTGGGTGGTGTTACCAAAGTGTAATGTATAGCAAGTGGTTAACACATAGTGATAAGTTAAGAGAGGTCTTGGGTTCGAATCTTATTAGCCGCGATTTATTTGTTTTTAAGGTAGAGAACTAACTAACAAAAGTGGAAAGGTCCTTAAAATCAAGTTTAAGGAGCTCCTTAAACTTGCCTAATGAGGTAGGCCTAAATGCTTTATATAGTAGTAAGATATTCCCCCAACAATTGTGAAGTTCCTTTTATATTTTTCTTTCCTTCTATATTTGATTTGCACAAAAAATTAATATAGTTCTTTATTATTATTTTTATTATTGTTATTATTATTATTATTATTATTATACATTTTACCATTCGTTAATTTCTATATATATACAATTACCGTAGCTTTTTACTGTTCATAAAGAAGTATATATATTAACTATTTGAAATTGTAATCAATTGGAAGATTGCCCGGCTGGTAAAGGCATTTTGCCATCCAACTGAGATCTTCAAGTGGTAGTTTCCATGTTGAGTGGAAGTCTTTGCTTGCCTTAGGTCCCTATCTCGAATCCTGCTTCATCCAAATACTTTTTACTTCTATTTTTTTAATTAAATTGTATAAAGGGATTAACATTAAAGAGACTAGCAGGGTACCCGCGCAATGCGGCGGCGGGTACCCAGAAACCATATTTCGTGGCGAGCAAGTGTTGTTCGTTTACACGGCAATAATTGTTGCTGAAAATAAATAATTAAACGGAAATGTGAATTTTGGTAAGAGTTGATGATTTACAGCGTCATATATTTAATGTTATTGGGTAAAATGGTTTTCGAGTAACAGACTTTTGTTATTAAGTGTGGGTGGTGTTACCAAAGTGTAATGTATATAGCAAGTGGTTAACACATAGTGATAAGTTAAGAGAGGTCTTGGGTTCGAATCTTATTAGCCGCGATTTATTTGTTTTTAAGGTAGAGAACTAACTAACAAAAGTGGAAAGGTCCTTAAAATCAAGTTTAAGGAGCTCCTTAAACTTGCCTAATGAGGTAGGCCTAAATGCTTTATATAGTAGTAAGATATTCCCCCAACAATTGTGAAGTTCCTTTTATATTTTTCTTTCCTTCTATATTTGATTTGCACAAAAAATTAATATAGTTCTTTATTATTATTTTTATTATTGTTATTATTATTATTATTATTATTATTATACATTTTACCATTCGTTAATTTCTATATATATACAATTACCGTAACTTTTTACTGTTCATAAAGAAGTATATATATTAACTATTTGAAATTGTAATCAATTGGAAGATTGCCCGGCTGGTAAAGGCATTTTGCCATCCAACTGAGATCTTCAAGTTCGAATCTAGGACGGAATATCGCAGTTTTGAATTATTTTTTTTCTTGAATTACTAATAAGTTTCAATAACACCCTTGAGTTTAGTTCATATTTATTACAAACCTTTAATTATCCATTTTTAACACAAATTCACAACTAACTTTTCTAATTAATCAATTGAAGGCTTAAAATGTTATAATTTATATATTTAAACCCCAATCTTTTATTATTTACACTTGCAACATAATTTAAAATATCGTATTCAGTTTTTTTGTTATTACATTTTTTTTTGTTTAAATTAAATTTTTATAATTGATATTTCTAACACTTAAATTTTATATTTTTTTACGTAAAACTCTTTTTTATTTAAAGTTACGTATTTATTAACTTATTTAGGTGTAGTTAATAGAAGATCTAACACAATAAAAAATGTTTATTATTCAATAATATTGTGAAAAATGAATAATATTTAAATCAAATATAACCGTAACAACTGAAAAACTAAAATTACTAACTTTAGGTTAAAATGATGATAAATATTATAATGAATCACAATTATCAAATAGATTTATATATTCAAGTATTTTGATATTACGCTGATATAGATATATCATTTATAAAGTTTGAAATAAATCTTAGTTTTTATAAAATAAAAATTTCAATCTCGAGCGAAGCCGGGTATATAAAACCTCGTTAAAAACATTGAAGGAAAAAACATATTATTTTAAGAAAAATTAAATTTATAAAAATGTTTGAAAAATCAAATATACATACATTCTTATCATTTATATTTACTTCTGCCGTTCAATTTTTTTTATATTTATTTCTTATTTGTAAATCAAAAAATTATCTAAATATAAAATGTTGTACTAATTAGATTTTGTTTATACACATTAACTAATTTTTTTATATAAAACAATTTCTTAATATAACAACAACAACGATACTTAATCTCAACAATATTTTGATAATTATAATATTAAAAATTAATATAGTTCTTTATTATTATTATTATTATTATTATTGTTGTTATTATTATTATAATTATTACTATTATTAATTATTTTACCATTCGTTAATTAAAAACATTGAAGGAAAAAAACATACTCCCTCTGTCCTACAAAAAACTTCCTATTTGGCTTTTGCACAAGTTTTTAGGTGATAGTTAGTGGTGGGGTCATTGATAATATTTTTGATTAAAATATAAGGTTGGGTTGGAGAGAGAAAAATAGTTTGGAAAACATATCCAATTAGCAAACTTTAAAAACATTATAATACCAAATTTATTGCGTAGATTACTTGCGAATTCTCCATATCTAAAAAGTTGTTTATGCATAAGAGCTGCCATGGCTTTAAAATAAGATAAAAAGCCTAAATACAAATTTATACAATTACTTATGTGTTAATTGATATAGGTTGCATCTAATGGGTCAAAAGGATAAAATCAATAAAATTAACTATAAAGGAAATGGGTAAAGTGGGTCAAAAAAGTCTAAACCGAAAAATCAGTAAATATGAATTAAGCAAAGTAATCTTAAATAATGAAAACGAAGAGAATTGACTAGGTGTATACAATTTCCTTATCAATGACATTTAAATGTGAAGTTTTTACTTTGTTGTTGATCAACAAATAAACAAAAATACATCATCTTAATAGTTAATCACTATTTGTGAAATTATGTTGTTCAGTTCTGATTTATGCCAGTGAGAACCTGTAATATATCGGTTCTGTTGATACAAACATTACTACATTAGACAACTGCATTAATAATAAGTCTTTTTATTGTAAATTAATTTTAATAATAAGCGGTGTCGTGTTACTGTATACGCAAAATAGCTTTCTCTAGTGGAGGGAGCGCAGCTTCAATGTTGTGTACTCATGCACAGCCACGTCTTAAGATACAAAGCAGACACAAAATAATCAAAAAAAATGTTGAAACGTGAAAAGATTCATCAAATAATTTCCGTTGGTTTTCATAATAAACTATAATAACAATTTCATCACCAAATAAACTTATTAAATACTTATTATCCAAATGTTAAGAATTAGTACCTGTAACAAATTAGCAGATGAAAAATCACAATAATTCGTACACAAGAAAGATGTAAATGTTCGCTAACATATATAGAAATTCGGTATCAAATATGAGGCAGTTATGAAGCAAATATGTTGGTTGATTAATTTAAACATAACATGGGTTTAATCATCATGATCGTATCAATTTACACTACAATCAAATATGATAGAAAACTTACTTGACGGTAGAACTGATTGAATATTAGGGTTAGATGATGAAGTCATAACCTTAGGATTGATCGATTCCGGTAGTGATGCAAATAATCCGATGGAGGGATTCCTCACAATTGATTTGGTGTTTTAGTGTGAGAATACGTAAATGACAACATACTAGAAAGGCCAACAATCCCGTTATATTTGATATGGCAGTTACTTCCATCACATAACTGACATTTAATAGTTAGGGTATAATATGTCATTAAGGCATATTTAATGGATCAAATGATCAAGGCCATATTAGTAAGACCGATCGGTATGGGCCAAAGGCCGTTGGCGTGGTGCTGAGGTGGCCTAGGGCCACGACGTGCTGGGAAGAACGAACACCGCCCCCCTAAACGGCGTGGGGGCGGGTGGTGGATGCTGGTGGTAACGAGCACGGGCTTTAACGGGCGTGGGGGTGTGGCTTTTTTGACCGTTGCAAGCTTTTTCGACCGTTGGAAGGGAAATTTATACATAAAAAAAAACTTACCTGGTATTGCCATGGCTGCTCTGTACGTTTTGAAAAGACAAGGAGAGGAGAAGACAATTTAGGGTTTTCTAATTCTTTATGGCTTTTCTATTATGGCTTTTTTAGTTTGGGCTTTTGCTTTTTTTTTGGACTATTATTAAAACTTTGGACAAACATTTTGTTTTAAACATTTTGTTTTGAGCCTTGGACATATTTTTTATTGCAAAAAATTTACATGAATATATGAATTAAATAGTTTGTTTTAAGATTAAGTAATAATAAATGGTAATTATTTTTAAAACTATAATTTAAATCTCTTTTATTAAAATAAATAGAAAATAAATGATGAGTTGGAAAAAAATGGTGTGGTGTGGTGTGGTGGGTATTTCCTGGATAAAGTAGTGTGGTGTGATGTAGTGGAGTTGCTGAGGTGGCAGATGATGTGGCAGAAAAAATGGTGTTAAGGTGAGTCCCATACCCCATAGCCTAAGGGAATATTCTAACAAACTAATATGCTAATCATTAATCAAGCAAGTAAACATTTGTCAATACCTTAAGAGGTAGATGAAAAGCATTGTCCTTCATATGAAATTGTATCATGATCTAACAATCTCAATACCTTAAGAGGAGGATGAAAACCACTGTCCTTCCTATGAAATTTCATCCATATTAAAGTTTCAGATTCATAACCTCAATAAAAACCACTGTCCTTCACATGAACTCAGAAATGCAAGATAAAAAAAACATAACCTCAATAAAAACCACTGTCCTTCACATGAACTCAGAAATGCAAGATAAAAGAAAATCACAATAAAAAACAGTAAAACAAAAAAAAAAACTCAGAGTTAAAAGCTTTTCAATTTGGCTGCCTCATGTATGTAGAATCACCTAGGAAGATAAACGAAGATAGATTTGAAAACACAAGGCCCAACGAAGGAAAACACAAGGCCCAACGAAGGTAAACGCATGAAAAAATCACCTAGGAATGGCATCTAAAAAACAGCATAAATAGCAATCCAATATCAACAAACTAAGCAGGAAATCTTTGGGCAATTTAATAGATTTGTTTTCAGATCTATCAACATTCCAATACCGAACAAACACTGATTATGATTCTCAACTTTCTTAATTTGTTTATTAAAAACAATAAGCTTTAATTATTTGAATTTATTATATTATCGACATCTTAATAGTCTACCCTACTAAGTGGTTGTGTTTTTAATACTGTTTAAGATAATATGATAAAATGGAAAAACATAACCTGTTAAAAAATGAAATGTCTAGGCAAACCACTACATACAATTTAGTGTCTCGCAAAATAAGTGTGGTTTCACGTAGAATGAACGACTCACTATTTTGATAATTATCCATGTTTAAACTATAAATTTCCCAGTTATTTTAAAGGGCCCTTAATTTCACATAACGTACATGTCACACTTCTCATGTGTTGTCTCTTTCGTGTTATCATATTTTTCCTTGTTTATCGAAGCTTTCTTAATATCAAAAGAAAGTATATTTGAATTTGACTATCTATCTTCTTTCCTTTCGGTCCACCCACACCCCTTTACTTCATCTACCTAATTCTTCTCCATAGTTTTTATACAATTGTAAAACTATTATAAAACTCAACTATATTGTCTTTTCCCTTTTTTGTTTCATTAACAATGTACATGCATAAAGTAATACTTACTTCATAATTATTACATGTGGTTTAATTTGATAGATGTCTATGTTTTATAAACGACAAATCTAATCTAGCTTTAATTACCACATATGTCAATGATGGGATTCGAACTCCAGATCTCAAAATTGATAGATGTCTATTGAATATGAATAATTTCATGATGAATGAATGCAAAAAAGCCAGTTGATAAGCATTATTATAAAATACAAAAATAAATACAAAAAAAGCAACTATCAATGCAAAATGAATAGTAATAGTAATATATTATATAATATTCTATCATAAATGCATTGTAAGAGTAATATTACTGGTTAAAGTTTTCAAAATATTAAGGCCCCGTTTGCTTTGACGTAATCCTCCGTAATCTTCCGAAATTGTAATTCAACTAGCAGATGTTTACCCGCGCGTTGCCGCGATGGATTTTTATATAATACTCAAAATAATGTCTATTGATATTCGTACAATCATAAATTCATATTCTTAATAATATGAATACTATAAACAATTTAAGTTGTAAAAATAAGTTAGTAAATGTTATATTACTAATATCCGCACTCATAGAATATTTGGACAAAATCTAACATGTTAAAACAAAGAGGTTAAAATGTAAATATTAAAAATCTAAATGCTAAAGTCTGACATTAAAAAAAATATATTTAAATATAATGGCTTAAAAAGAAAAGAAAATTTGACATGCCTGACATAAATATTAACTGTTTTTTTCATAAAAATAAAAAATAAAAAAATTAAGGTGTGTGGTTGTGTGCCACTATTCACCTTAAGGTAAATGTAGTATTACTAATTACATTATGGAGGACGTTTGGATGAACTTTTTTTTCGTAATTCAATTACGATGTAATTTCGAATTACGATATTCGTTGTAATTGAATTCCGTCCCAACACCCTATGAATTCAATTACGGTCCTTTAGTAAACTAACAAATTTGAATATTTTATATGCTTCAGATTTTAAATTGTTTAAAAAAATAAAAATATAAAAAAAATAATTTTTTTTTAAAATTTTTTAAAAAATTAAAAAAATTAAAAAAATTAAAAAATATATAAAATTAAAAATATTTATTTTTAACTAAAAAAATAATAAATTTTTTAAAAAAAATAAAAAAATATATATATAACAATAAATAAATAAATAATAAATAATAAAATTTAAAAACAAAATTAATATATTTTTTAAAAAAGTGCATAAGTATTGATTTGAATTACAACTCAAAATTTTGGTGAACAAACGCATAAGCGTATTCAATTACAACCGAATTCAATTCCAACCGATTTCAATTATATTACGGAGCATTACGTCTAGCCAAACACCCCTAATTGTTATTGTGGGGGTTTTAGCTCCCTATAGAAAATGGTAATGGAAGTCAAAATTACCATCTTTTACAAATGTCTCTCCCAATTGTAACGTGTTTTAAAACTTGTCCCCTCTTATCTACCGACTACCGACGAGTTCACCTACCGACTACCGACGAGTTCACGACGTGATATTTTTTAAAATACCATACTTTATTAAATACTTTCAAATATTACAAGCATCAGTTAAAAAAATTGGTGAAACCGCATGACATTTTTAGGCAAAAGTCTATTAAAGTCTGAAAAAGTAGCTGTGGGGACATGAGTATTTATAAACCCAATCAAGTTCTACCACGTCAGAAAAGTTAGGGAACTCCTACGACGTGGCCTTTAAAAAATGGCTTTAATGAACTCATCTCCTATCCATTCAAAACCAGTGAGAAAGAGATAGAAAACGTGACCGGATTCCGAGATATTTTTCTTCCGCTTTGTCAATTAAGTTTACTCAGAAAACGAAGAAACTACCAGAATGACGTGAGTTTTTATTGAAGTAGAATCAATTTTGATTTATTTAAGGTCGATTTGTTAATTATAACTGAAGAATCAATGGCGTGCTTCGGAGCTCGAACCATGACGGCAACAATGGCGGTTTTAACGAGCCCTAGATTCATGAACTATAATACCAGGCATAAATTCTCGTTACTGCAACATCGGAGATTTACTAGTTTATCATTAACGTCGTCGATTAAGCAAATTAAGTGCAGCGCTAAAAGCGATCGATGTGCGGTGGTTGAAGAAGGGATTTCCGCTGCTGATGAAGAAGATTATGTGAAGGCCGGTGGATCGGAACTGCTTTTTGTACAAATGCAACAGAATAAATCCATGGATAGCCAGTCTAGGCTCTCCGAGAAGGTAAATTGTTAGACTGTTGATGCTTGTACTTAGAGCTTTATTAATTCTACTATTATCTCCCTGTGAAATGCCTTTTTCGCTTTCGTTTGTAATTACATTATTTACTAAATTTAGTAAGCACTATGTTTGCTAGTGGATGATTACTTTAGTATAATCACATATTAAGGGGGATTTTGGAGGTTTATGGTGAGAATTGTAGAAAAACAACAAGTGTGCATTGTTTATTTGGATGTTTAATACTAGTTTAATTCGAATTGAGACAGTGAGCCTGTCTGTGCATATATAATTAGATTTGTTTACTTATGATTATAGAATCATATTTCCTGAAAAAGTCATATTGTTGCTGCAGCTGCCAAGGATACCGATTGGAGATTGTATACCGGATTTAGTTGTAATCGGTTGCGGTCCTGCAGGTCTTGCTCTTGCTGCAGAATCAGCCAAACTTGGCTTAAATGTTGGACTTATTGGACCTGATCTTCCTTTTACAAATAACTATGGTGTTTGGGAGGATGAATTTATAGGTATGGATCCTCAATTTATAGACTAGATTTCAGAAAAGGAGGCATAATTTGACTTTTTCGGTCAAACTTGTTCCATTCCAAAATCTGATTTGAGCTGGCCTATGTTTAATGTTTGATACAGGTTGATTATGGTATCAAAAAGTTTCTCTAATTGAAACGATTTCAGTTTTGATTGTGAAAACTTGTCATGGGACTTCAAAGCCAAATTCTACCTCTCTTTCTATCAACTTGAATACATAATAATCAACATATTTGAAATGAATTACAGTTATTATACTTTTGCAGGTCTTGGACTTGAGGGGTGTATTGAACATGTTTGGCGCGATACAGTAGTATATCTTGATGACAATGATCCCATTCTCATTGGCCGCGCGTATGGACGAGTTAGTCGCGATTTACTTCATGAGGAATTGTTAAGACGGTAATATTCCTGTTATTTTTCTTAATCTAATTTCATATTCAATTATCAATTTCATATTCAATTATCACATTACTCTCGATTTTTAAGGCTGTACAACGTTAATTTATATTAATTTCTAGGTGTGTGGAGTCAGGTGTTTCATATCTGAGCTCCAAAGTTGAAAGAATCACCGAAGCTCCAAATGGTAACAGTCTCATTGAGTGTGTTGGCAATATAACCATTCCGTGCAGGTATACATTCTGTTATATATATATATATATATATATATATATATATATATATATATATATATATATATATATATATATATAATATATTAAAAAGTTAAAATTAAAGTTATATATTTATAATTCTATTTTGTATTTTAATAGGCTTGCAACTGTTGCATCTGGAGCAGCTTCTGGAAAGCTTTTGCAGTATGAGCTTGGTGGGCCCCGTGTTTGTGTTCAAACAGCTTATGGTGTAGAGGTTGAGGTTGAGAACATTCCTTATGACCCGAGCCTGATGGTTTTCATGGATTATAGAGATTATGATAAAAATAAAACTCGGACTTTAGAAGCAGAATATCCTACATTCCTTTATGTCATGCCCATGTCTCCAACTAAAGTTTTCTTTGAGGTTTGCTTAATAATACACATCCTTCTGGAAGCCGTATATATTGTGTATGATCTTGTGTAATTAATATAATTATTTTTATTTGCAGGAAACTTGTCTTGCTTCAAAAGAGGCCATGCCTTTTGATCTACTGAAAACAAAACTCATGTCAAGATTAAAGACAATGGGGATCCGAATAACCAAAGTTTACGAAGAGGTATCTTTATTAATTTCTACTTGCTTAAAAAGTAATATTAATATGTTATTGTTTGAATTTGGAAGGAATGGTCATATATTCCAGTAGGTGGATCTTTACCGAATACAGAGCAAAAGAACCTTGCATTTGGGGCTGCTGCTAGCATGGTGCATCCTGCCACAGGTTTAGCAACTTTTAAGAGTAAATTACACAAGTGGTCCTTTAGGTTTGTATCATATTACATATTTTGTCCCTTAGTTTCATTAATTACACCGGTAATCCTTATTTCTGAAACTAACGCCACGTTTGGTCCTTTACCTAAATAAACGTTTATTTTTCCTGTCAAGGATGGTCACGTGTGATGTACGAGGGGGTAAATCTGCCCTTTTCCATTTCCCTTCACCAATTTGAAACCCATAAAAACCTGTTTGTTTGACAGGAAAAGTTAACGTCTGTTTAGGTAAATGACTACACGTGTCAACAGTTTCATAGATAAGGACTATGAGTGTAATTTATGAAACTAAAGGACCAAATATGTAATATGGTACAAACCTAAAGGACCATTTGTGAAATATAATCCAATTTTTAATTGTCTCCTTAATTTAAAATGATTAACATGACTTGCTACATGCAACGAACAGGTTATTCGGTTGTCAGATCGTTATCAGAAGCTCCTAAATATGCAGCAGTAATTGCAAAGATTTTAAGGGAAGGTCAGTCTAAAAAGATGCTTGATTTAGGAAGATACACAACCACACCCACAACCACCATCTCAAAGCAAGGTATTCAGGGGGTAATTGTGGTATTTTATATTTGTCAAGATTTATATGGATTAATAAAAATCATAATTGTTTTAGCTTGGGAAACAATTTGGCCACTGGAAAGAAAAAGACAGAGAGCGTTCTTTGTGTTTGGATTAGCACTAATCGTGCAGCTGGATATTGAGGGCACACGTACATTCTTCCGCACTTTCTTCCGTTTGCCCACTTGGTATCATTTTTAATTAAAATTAGTTATTTTGCAAATTAAACTTTGTTTAGTGTTAATTTTTATATTAATTAAAGGGATGTTGTTTGGATGCAGGATGTGGTGGGGGTTTTTAGGATCTTCACTATCTTCAAGAGACTTGATACTATTTGCATTTTACATGTTTTTGATAGCACCTCAAAGCCTAAGAATGGGACTCGTTCGGCATTTGCTTTCTGACCCAACAGGGGTAACCATGATTAAAGCCTACCTCACGATATAGTCATGAATCGGGTTAGAATATACTAGGTGTTACATCCTGCATATATGTGTATTTATTATCATTATGTGTGTTGTATCCTTACATCAACACAATCATCAATTATGTTTCGTGGAGTAATTTCTAGAATCATGAGCAACCACAATGAGTGCATACACTAGAGACAAAGCCTAACGGGTATGAGTACCAGAACACTAGCCACACCCACCACATCCCCTTTTCCAATTTAGCTTGGGTGTATATCAAAGTATACTTAAAACATTATTAAATAAGCTACTTATAAACACAAGCTTATAAGCTCGCACACCCACTTATAAAAACCCATTGATAAGGCTTGTTATTATTAGCTTATATAAGTTTATCAACTTATTTAAGTTATTAAGTTTTCATTAAATAACATGTTTAGAACAATTACATAAGCTTATTATAAAATGACTAAAAATTATATTATTTATAAATTAATAAGTAATAAGCTTAAGTGTTAAGCTTATTTTGAATTGAGAGGGTAAAAATTTAAAAATATCTAAATAAGCTTATAATTTCCCCTCAAAACAACATATATGAAAATGCTTATTAAGGTTAAATTAGTTTATGAGCTAATAAGCCGTAAAAACAAACCCTCGTAAACACCCACAAGCTTTTGTAGTGTACAAATGATTAGGGCATTTTTTTCTTTTTCTGTAGTGTATAACTCCCCCTCAAAACAAAATTTTCTTTTGCTGTTTTAAATTATTTTATTTAACAGAAAATTAGTAAGTTAGTGGTTTGACATATGCAGTGACATCCAAGCGCACAGTATGCATTACTCGAACATATAACCTGTAACACCTCATCTTTTAACACCAAATATTGGCCAAAATAAAACATTTTATAAATAGAAGAACATCCTCAAATTTGGATTTACAAAAACCTTGGTATGAAATCAGAGTATAAAAGTAGGTGTTACAAAATAGATCATAACCAAGCTAAGACTAAATCCAATCTAGTGCTCTTCTATTCTAGGTCCCGCATCTCTATCCATGCGTACCTAAGCCTTCGATCCCGAACCTGAGTACATAGCAAAACAAAACAAGGAGTACGTGAGACAAAAACGTCTCGTGAGCTACATGGGTTTAGACCCGATAATAAAATGAATGTCACATTTCATATAACCAATCAATATACATATATATATCCAACCATCCAGTCTAGTCACCTTAGTGTGACCCTAACAACTTTGCTTACCTAGCAATCACAACTAACGTGGATGAGTCGATGGGAATTCACCCCAACTGCCCCTCACTCCACACCTCATGACCGGGAGTATCCCGTGACATCGCATAACTAACGTGGATGAGTCGATGGGAATTCACCTGGGAATTCACCCAACTCCCCCTCACTCCACACCTCATGACCGGGAGTTGCCCGTGTCATCTCATGACCAACGTGGAAGAGTCGATGGGAATACGCCCAACTGCCCCTCAATCCACACCTCATGATCGGGAGTAGCCCGTATCATCACATCATCTCAATCTCATCATAACCCTATGGTTATGCAAATCTAGCTCTCGGCTATCACTTTCATCATCAACAAGTTAGTTCAATACTATCATCGGTATAACTAACTATCAACTACCAGTCTACACAATTAAGCAAATAGACCGTAACACAAGTAATGAAAATATTTAACAGGGCTATGTACTCAGTAAATTCCACACGTACTCACCTTAGCAATATGATGCTCAAATCGTGTTCTTGACACCCAATCTCTTGCTTCACAAACCAATCAACTTTCCAAGACTTCACCAAAAGCCTAATACAATTATCACAATATGATCAACATTACAATCTACTAACAATGTGTTCATCTATCTCTAGATAACACCCAACAATCCATTTCCCCCAAATATGGTGATTACCAAACCCTAGGTTTAACCAACCCTTAAGATTCTTACAAATCATAATCATACACTTGTTTTCCTTGTTAATATACCATCTATTAAGTGCATACACCATTTATTTCACCATAAATCACCAACCCAAGAACTAGGGTTCCAAACCAAAGCATCAAAATACATAGATCTAAAGCTACAAAGATCAAGGAGTGAAGATATACCTTTAATCTTCACTTAGGAGTGAAATCTACCAAGCTTTGATGAAGAAGTCGACCCAAATCAGTTCTTGCACTCCAAAATCGACAATGGAAGAAACTAGGGTTTTTGAAATGCATTTATGGCTAAAAACCCCAATTTAATGCACTGGTCGGAGCCGCTCGCGCCCCGCTCGCGCCGAGCTCGCGTCGCGAGAAGACGCGGGTCTTCCCGTTGGTCGCCGCTTTATACCAGACTTCGCGTCGAGAAGTCAACGCGAAAGTCAACGCGAATTCCTCGCGTTCCAGCTCTAGCCTCTCTGCTTAACCTCGCGTTTCGCTCGCGCCTGGCTCGCGCCGCGAGCCTACCTGTGCAGCAGGGCTGCACTTTTCGGTCTAGGTTTCAACACGGTTTCGTCCATAACTTTCTCATACGGACTCCAAACGACACGAAACCAACTCCTACGTGTTTTATATGATTTATCCATAATTATCATATTTTTATACAATTTATTTGTTTACAAATTTCGGGTCGTTACAACTATCTACCCCTTAAAAGGATTCCGTCCTCGGAATCGCTAAGAATTTCAATCCACATTCTACCGAGTATCCATTCTCATCCTCCCGCGGTTATTACCGTTAAACTTTTCTCATCCCGAACTAGTCAACAATATGAATGTAAACACTCAATTAATCCCGTTAGATCCAAACGGGTCAAAAATCAATCTTAAGCCTTTAGTGCCCAAATGGGCCAAACTTGCACAATTTTTGACCACAAGACTTTCAATCCTTTAACCGATCATCTTATACACATAGAAATGACATGACCCACGCATTATAATCAACTAATTGACCAACACCAATGTCAAAGTCTAGCTTCGACCAAGTTACCATATTCCAACATCGTCTAACCCTTGACTTAAGAACAAAGTCAACTATACTTCAACAATTTCCTTTACCATCGACCTCTAATTATGATTTATCAACCATTAGATACCCAATTCCCAAATTCAACTTGAAAACTCCCAACGGGTCAAAGTGACATAATTTGACTATAACTCTTTTAATTACGTCATTACCTCTTTCTCATACACACAACTAATACATTATACTACTATCATCGCGAGTCATTCGAAACGAAAGTCAAAACCCATCCTTAACCAAGTCAACTAATCATATGTTGACTAATCTTGACTTTTGCCTAAAGTCAACCATACTTTTTCCAATTAACAAATTCCCTACCCTCGAGATCTCATTCTCGACTTATCACTTCCGGTTACACCCATTAATGTTTCCTTAACAATCGTCCATATTTCCAAAATTCTCATCTTTTCACATTTCTCCGAGTTCTCACACTACCTTATGGTCACATCAATCCTTATCGCTTCTTGACCTTCATTCGGTCACTTATACCATTACTTAGAACCATTTCAATCACCTTCGCCTCACATACCATAATTTCACACAAGTTGACCATATCCTGGTCCTCAATAACAATTGCTTTCTAACAGCATCCTTTTTCTCATATTCGAGAAGTCGTAGGCATCCCATACCTATACATGACCTAATGCAACCCGCATTTCCAACCAAATTTTCATTTACCATAACATAATAGCAATACTCATTAACCACATGGTGCTATCATCGTCATATAAACGAATAAGCATACACACCTACATATATATATACCTATATATATATATATATATATATATATATATATATATATATATATATATATATATATATGTATATATATATATATATATATATATATATATATATATATATATATATATATATATATATATATATCTATCACGCCAACTCAATCTAAACGTATCTATTGTGCACATATACAACCATATGCACATGCCACGCCAATGTCATCTGACATCCATCTTTTCGCATCGCGTAGCCTCGCTACTATATTACCCATTCGATCATCAAATCGCTCATCGTGCGTTCTAGCACCTCTCCTATAAAAATCGCATTATCGTTTTCTCCCCTATTCATATGTCCCCCCATCAAACATAGTACTTAGCACATTTCATATAATATTATCTTTCCAATTATTATATGCCTTCCAAGGCCATCATATAGTGCACATGCATTGTACCCCACGGGTATACCAATAAAATCTCCGATTGTCGTTTACCGTTTCACTTACACATCAATCACCCTTAACCGGTCCATTTCTTTATTACCGATTTCCAATCCTTTTATTACCACCGGGGTAACCACCAATCTATTCCTTTAACCAAAGTTCACCGGCCAACCCGGTCACCTTTGAGTCAACCAATCGACTCCGGTCTACATTTGTAACCCATGACTTGGCACCCATTAGCCCAACATTCCATGTTCCCGTCTTTCTACATCGCGATACCTTGAGATATTTATTTCCCAGTCGTAGTCTCATACACGCTATGTCATATTATATCACATCATTATTATGACATTTTGCCCATAATCGTTATCTTACCCTTAATATCAAATCGATCATCCCTTGCCACGAAACTTGTTATGGCTACATGCCATTTTTTTTTTTTACTCCACTCTTTCTAACAATTAAAATATGTCATTCCTGACACTTACTCTTTTCCACCTATGTTACATTTATTTGTTCCAAGGCATCACTATACCTTTAATCATTCTTTTCTTTCCCATTTACATATATTAACATTACACTACTTATCCAGATTCTCGCCAAATACTCAAGTCTCAATTCCGAGATTTCTATTTCCAAATTTCCATCCTTACTACAATTCTTACCAAAACTTAGTACTTCATTGTACTATTATCCATTTGTTTGAAACATTTACCGTCCTTGCGGTTCATCTTTTGATACCATATATTAACATCAACCCCTACATCCTTACTATCTGCGACACACCGAACCATATTCCTTTTTAAAAAAAAAAAATAATTTCCTTACACATAACTAACCGGGAAATCATTCCCCAAAATAAATATCCACGTCATACAACTTATTTCCAATTTCCTATAACCACCAATCCGTGCGATAATCCAACCATTAAGCTATAACCACACAATATCTTGGCTTGGTGCATACTCAACCAATCCATACCGATAACCACATCAAACACCCTAATTCCCATGGGCAACAAATCCACCTTAAACTTTCTACCGTCTATTTCTATTTCACAATTTCTATAAACACATTCAACCATAGACGTTTTCCCGTCGGCTACTTCTATCTCATAAATCTCATCTAACATTTCGGACGGCACACTCAGTTTACAACCGAACTCATAAGACACAACGAATAAGTAGAATCCGAATCAAATAATATAGAAGATGGCATGAAGTTAATGAATAAAGTACCTGATACTACATCGTGCACCTCTCTTGCTTCCTCTCGAGTCATCTGAAAGGAACGTCCCTTCACTTGAGCCGGTTCCTCTTTCTTTTGAGCCGCGGGCACCTTTGGCTCGATCCTCTTTTTCGGGCACGCATTGCTATAGTGTCCCATTTCATGGCACGAGTAACACTCCACCTCGGAGAGTGTCTTGGATCTACAATCCCGTGCTATATGCCCCGTCTTTCCACAAATATAGCACACCTTCGAATCTCCTCGGCACTCGCCGGCATGGTTCTTCCCACATCTCCTGCACGGGGCAACGCTTCCTTGCTTGAAGGAGTTTGATGTGAACTTCCCCTTTTTAGAAGTTCCCGAGCCACTCTCGGCTTTCCTTTTCTCGTTCACATGGGCCCTCACGGCATTCCTTGTCGCATCTACCTCTTCCACACCCCGGGCGGCACCAATGGCCTCATCGAGTGTGACCGCTCTCCTTACCTCCAATTGGTAATCCCAAGGTAGCCCACAAGCATACCGGACTACCCTCGATCCTTCCTCAAAATAAGTTCTTGCAACAAACGGGAGCAATCCCGTGAATTCCCTTGAGTACTCCTCAACCGACCTATCACCCTTCTTTAGGTTTACAAACCTCTCATGCATCTTCTCCAATTCCCTGTCGGGGCAAAACTTTCTCTTCAACCTCGTGGTAAAGTCGTCCCATGACATCTTCTCAATCACCTCCCTCCCGAGGGTCTCATACACGATATCCCACCACACCATGGCATCTTCTTTCAATAGTTGTGACGCATACGTCACCATATCGGCATCCTTACACTTACTACTACCGATAACCCTCTCGGTTTCTCGGATCCACCTCATAGTTACTTTCGGGTCCGAACTACCCGTATACACATTTGGCTTACAAGCCATGAAGGTCTTAAAAGAACAACCATAATTTTTATCGGGTCTCGCCCTTGCATCACTACAACCACCTGTGGAGGATTTCTCCACTCAAGTGCCACCATCCCTGGTTTTCTCATCCGATCTAGCCTCGGATACACGATCTTCACCCGACCTCTCACGGTCCCCAATGATGCGGTGCACCTCATCGGCCACCACTCCCCTGAGTTGTTCAATAATAGCTTGGAGGTCCGCCATGGTCACCGGAGTTCTATTAGCTCCGACCTCCGATTCATCAACTTGATGCATCGACGGTTGACTTTCCTGTTCAACCACAACCTCGACATGAGGTATTTCTTCCTCCCGGCCCTCCGGGGCTTTACCACTTCTATGCGTGGTCGCCATTTCTTTCGACCAAGACTAAACGAAAGACATTAAACATTTAGTACTTTGTGTACAACCCATTAGTCGCATAAGACTCAATATCCATAATCGTATCAATTCTCATCGGTCCCCCTAGGTTCAACCCTAAACTTAATATAAAGTCTCAAGGTCAACCTATCGATCTCAAGGAATCTTACATTCCTAATGCTACAGTCTAAGACTAGGATGGTCATCCAACCTAATTCACTTAAACTATAGCTCTGATACCAAGTTGTAACACCTCATCTTTTAACACCAAATATTGGCCAAAATAAAACATTTTATAAATAGAAGAACATCCTCAAATTTGGATTTACAAAAACCTTGGTATGAAATCAGAGTATAAAAGTAGGTGTTACAAAATAGATCATAACCAAGCTAAGACTAAATCCAATCTAGTGCTCTTCTATTCTAGGTCCCGCATCTCTATCCATGCGTACCTAAGCCTTCGATCCCGAACCTGAGTACATAGCAAAACAAAACAAGGAGTACGTGAGACAAAAACGTCTCGTGAGCTACATGGGTTTAGACCCGATAATAAAATGAATGTCACATTTCATATAACCAATCAATATACATATATATATCCAACCATCCAGTCTAGTCACCTTAGTGTGACCCTAACAACTTTGCTTACCTAGCAATCACAACTAACGTGGATGAGTCGATGGGAATTCACCCCAACTGCCCCTCACTCCACACCTCATGACCGGGAGTATCCCGTGACATCGCATAACTAACGTGGATGAGTCGATGGGAATTCACCTGGGAATTCACCCAACTCCCCCTCACTCCACACCTCATGACCGGGAGTTGCCCGTGTCATCTCATGACCAACGTGGAAGAGTCGATGGGAATACGCCCAACTGCCCCTCAATCCACACCTCATGATCGGGAGTAGCCCGTATCATCACATCATCTCAATCTCATCATAACCCTATGGTTATGCAAATCTAGCTCTCGGCTATCACTTTCATCATCAACAAGTTAGTTCAATACTATCATCGGTATAACTAACTATCAACTACCAGTCTACACAATTAAGCAAATAGACCGTAACACAAGTAATGAAAATATTTAACAGGGCTATGTACTCAGTAAATTCCACACGTACTCACCTTAGCAATATGATGCTCAAATCGTGTTCTTGACACCCAATCTCTTGCTTCACAAACCAATCAACTTTCCAAGACTTCACCAAAAGCCTAATACAATTATCACAATATGATCAACATTACAATCTACTAACAATGTGTTCATCTATCTCTAGATAACACCCAACAATCCATTTCCCCCAAATATGGTGATTACCAAACCCTAGGTTTAACCAACCCTTAAGATTCTTACAAATCATAATCATACACTTGTTTTCCTTGTTAATATACCATCTATTAAGTGCATACACCATTTATTTCACCATAAATCACCAACCCAAGAACTAGGGTTCCAAACCAAAGCATCAAAATACATAGATCTAAAGCTACAAAGATCAAGGAGTGAAGATATACCTTTAATCTTCACTTAGGAGTGAAATCTACCAAGCTTTGATGAAGAAGTCGACCCAAATCAGTTCTTGCACTCCAAAATCGACAATGGAAGAAACTAGGGTTTTTGAAATGCATTTATGGCTAAAAACCCCAATTTAATGCACTGGTCGGAGCCGCTCGCGCCCCGCTCGCGCCGAGCTCGCGTCGCGAGAAGACGCGGGTCTTCCCGTTGGTCGCCGCTTTATACCAGACTTCGCGTCGAGAAGTCAACGCGAAAGTCAACGCGAATTCCTCGCGTTCCAGCTCTAGCCTCTCTGCTCAACCTCGCGTTTCGCTCGCGCCTGGCTCGCGCCGCGAGCCTACCTGTGCAGCAGGGCTGCACTTTTCGGTCTAGGTTTCAACACGGTTTCGTCCATAACTTTCTCATACGGACTCCAAACGACACGAAACCAACTCCTACGTGTTTTATATGATTTATCCATAATTATCATATTTTTATACAATTTATTTATTTACAAATTTCGGGTCGTTACATAACCTTTTTGGGGGAATAAACTCCACCACATTTTTTTCTCCAAAAGAAAACACCCAACAAATCTTGAACCCAAAACCTTTTGAAGACAAAATTCTTAAGACTTGTGGCCAATTAATCTAGATCAATTGATTTTGCTATTTTTAAATATGGGTGGTTTTATGATCACATATTTTTTATACAAGTTTGAGTTCATATTGACGGGTTGTAGTATTATAAATTGACTCATAACACTATATCATACACCTTAATTAAGTATGAGACAAAATATTATTTATGGTTTAATCAGTTTGAATTTATATTTAATTAACAACGAATTAAATAATGGTTAATCCAAGTTTGAACCATGTGCTTAACACTAGACATTTGACCATCTTCCTTACTAGAAGTATTTCATTATTTGCTGACCCGTGTCTCCATGATTTTTTCATAATTTCATGACTCGAATATAATTTTATTGATATAAACGTTAATCAGGGATTCAAGGTGTAAACACGTCTTTCTGCAAGGAGCATAAAGACACAGGTTGCAATATTACATACACTAACAAACATCCAAACCAATTAACGTACCTTGCTGATTACACCAAACGGGCTATTTTTCAGAGTAATAAACTTGGTTAGTATTATCTAGACCAAATAATTAAATGTTTATGTTATACAATTGAATCCTCTACCATTATAAATGTTAACAAGCTAGTAACAAATCAAAATATGTAATCAAATGTTTTTGTATTGTTATATGTTAAGTTATTCACAATTATATACTTTCCTTGCAAGCATATTGAGTTTGATGAATATTGAATGGTTAATTCGAGACAACGGTACCGATATAATAAAGTTATAAAATACAAACTATCCATTAATTCTTAATAATGGTATAGTTGAAAAAGTGCGATAAATAGTAATTAATTGTAGTTATATAAAATAGTATAATATCAACAATATTTAGTTAAATAAATAATTAACTTGAATATTATTATAAAATTATATTGACATTTATCTTATCCTAAAATGGAATATAGTATAAAACCTAAAGATGAAGTTAAGGACAAAAGTATAATACATGAACGAAGGAAAAAAACAGAATAAATTATATTAAAAATTGACGAGTGAGAGCGTTTCTTTCTTGCTTCCTTCACATCCGTTGACGAAGGTTCCTTGAGACACAAGTCAGCCCTTTTGTTCTAACTTTCTATAACTTTTTTTTTTCTTTTTAATTATTTTAAACAAATTAGTTAAAACCGCTAGTTCCCTACCGCGTGAAAACATTTCAATTTGTCGCTAGTATATAACTTCAGTTTATCATATATACACCTTTGTCTATAGTGAAATCACAAACAAACCCCTACTTTAAGTTGTGAATAACTTGTTTATTTGTACATTAAAACCGTTAACACCTCACGACTCATATTACAATTTAATAACAGCAGTTATACATATTTAGTCCCACCTAAGTAATAAACCAAAACCATTTGAATTATTTGCTAGGCTATGAATTCATTGTCTTCTTGTTGGTTTAATAGTTTTGATACTTAAGGGTTTAGCAATCTAACGGTATTGGAAATCCAATCTTTTAATTGACAACATTAATATTGTATACTAATTTATGATAGCAATTTTTTTTCTTTCAAAAAGGCTAAAATATTTAATAAGAAGCAAGAGAGCAACAAAAAAACAAGACAAAACAATAATTCCACAAGATTACAAAACCAAAAATTCCAATTTAAGGACCTATCTAAATTCTTTTTATTTTTAAATCAGAAAAATATTGTATTGTATCTTGAATATATCAGGGAGAAAGCAACTTAGAAGATCTTCAATTCAACAACCTTTGAAAACAAGCCGATTCCAAGTTTTGATAACGCCTTGAAAGCTATGAGCCTATGAAGCTTATCACCATTCAGATGTGGTCACATTTCAGATAACACCTTCTGCTAGCAATTTGACGTCGTCTTTTTTTATCCAATTTGATAACAAGGACCTAAATGTCGTTATATCCTTTTACAAGGGTGAAAATGAAACGTTTTCCACACAGTTAAAGAACGTCATCAATGAATCTTCCATCTCTCCCTCTCTACGCGTTCACACCCTCCATCGCTTTCTCTCTCCTCACACGCTACTTTACGCTCTCTCTACATTAATTCCATCTTCTTTATGGATATATATACAAGCTTTCATACCCTTCTACACGAATTCATATTTTCATTCCTAAATCAACACTTTCACACACACAAAAGACTCCAACCGGTTTCTATACACACATATATATACACACACACAACACAATGGAAATAACTTCAATCCCATTCCTAAATCAAGAAGAGTCATCTTATCTCTATAGTTTCTTCCAAGAACTCGACACCGATAGCGATAGTTCTTTTAGTAAGAAACAAAAGCTTGATGAATTCGATCAAGAAAGCAACTTTTTGAACGAAATCCTCACTACAATTGAAGTCCCAGACGATCAGGAAATACCCACTTCGAATCTTGAAATGCCGGGTTCGGGTTTTGAAAATCTAGCTTCCGAAAATCTTGAAATGGCGGATTGGGAGCATGGGAGGGTGAGGAAGAGAAGAAATCCATCTCCAATGGCGGCAGAAGTTGGTGGTGGAGGACTGCAACGGCGGTTGTGGGTGAAAGAGAGGTCAAAAGGGTGGTGGAAGTATCACGATAGCGATCAATGTCCGGATGGCGAGTTTCGAAAAGCATTTAGAATGAGTAAAAATACGTTTAATATGATTTGTGACGAGTTAGACTCGGCTGTAAATAAAAAGGATACAATGTTGCGAATGGCTATCCCTGTTCGCCAGCGGGTCGCAGTCTGTATTTACCGTCTGGCAACAGGCGACCCGCTGCGGACAGTGTCAACCCTATTCGGGCTAGGGATATCTACTTGTCACAAACTAGTCCTTGAAGTTTGTGCGGCGATCCAAACAGTCCTAATGCCTGAATACCTCCAGTGGCCCGATCAAGAAAGATTAGAAGACATCAAAACCACATTCGGGTCAATCTCGGGGATCCCAAATGTCAACGGGTCAATCTACACGACCCACTTATCAATAATCGCCCCGAAAACCAATCCGGAAGCTTATTTGAACAAAAAACACACCGATAGAAACCAAAAACCGTCTTACTCCACAACGGTTCAAGGGTTGGTTGACCCGAGAGGCGTGTTTACGGATATTTGCATCGGGTATCCGGGCTCAATGACCGATGGACAAATCTTGGAAAAATCAGCATTGTCACAAAGATCCAACATGGGTATGTTGAAAAACTCATGGGTCGTTGGTAATTCGGGTTACCCATTAAAAGATTGGATTTTGGTACCCTACTCGCATCAAAATCTTACATGGAGTCAACATCTATATAATGTTAAAATTGGCGAATTACAAAAAGTCGCCAAAGATGCATTTATGAGGTTAAAAGGTAGATGGGGTTGTTTACAAAAAAGGACAGAGATGAAATTACAAGAATTGCCCATGGTGTTAGGGGCATGTTGTGTGTTACATAATATATGTGAGATGTATAATGAGGAAATGGATGTGGATTTAAGGTTTGATTTGTATGATGATGAGATGGAGTTGGGGGAAGATAGTAGGGGTAGTTCGGTAAATTCACTTCGAGCTAGAGATAATATTGCTCATAATTTATTGCATCGTAAGTGATGCAGGGGTATATTGGTAAATTCGTCAAAAGCTTGAATTTGTAAACTTTCTGTTGTTTAATTGTGGATATATTTTGACAAGTTATTAGTGATGTCTTAATTGGAAATTAGAATTTATAAGCTTCGGTTTTGTTTAGGAATATTTTAGCCTTTTAGGGGAAAATTTAATTAATATCAAGCTTAAAAGTATACTCATATTATGAAATGAACGTCTTAGTGAGATGTATATTTGATTTCATTGAACATGCATTAATTACATGTTTATTGTTGTAATCAATTTATATTAATTATAAATAGGGTATGCCATCTAGCATTTTGTATATTTGAGATGTATATCAATTTATTGTCCTAATTAAGAAATTTTGTATGCATATCATCTAGCGTTTTAAAATGTAGATGCACAATGATGTACAAGAATATGTCACGACGATATTCTACATTAAATAGTTTGTGCGTAAAGTTTATGAAAATTAAGAACACATACCAACTTAATTTATACTATAAAGTAACAATGGCTATATTTAGTTGTTAAAGAACCGACTATAACCAAGTTTAGTCATAAAATATTTTAAATTGGCTTTTAGTACTTATATGATTATATTAAAGTTTAGATATCTTATTATTAACTGTCAATTTTTTAACATGTTTGTGTTTTGAGTGATTCGTACAGAGGAACTTTTATATATGTAAAGTAAATTTTATATCAAATGACGGTAATATCCTTAAAGCGAGGGGTGAAATGCAAAATTTGGTAGAGAAAAAGGATAAAATTGTCATTTGGAATAAAATTGCTATGTATGGATAAATACTACTCTGTACGAATCACCTCCAATTTTAAAATACTAGTACATTGACCGTGGCAATGTAAAAATTTAAAAGAAAAAAGACAATTGAAACAATATAAATGAGCAGTCTTTGAAATTTAATTAAAAGAGAAAATTTTGGTCAAATGGGCAAATGAATCCAATGGAGTGAAATTTGATAGTATTTGGCAAATGCCCATTCTTGGTTAAAAATTTAAAATATAGATCACATGCTTTACCAGTTCAAAATAAATAGTTAAAATATTATTTAGGGCAAATTGCACAAAATAGCAGCATACTATCACCTGATTCATAATTCTAGCAACCAACTATCAAAATTCTTAAAAATAATAACGAACTATTAAAACTTTGCAATTTAAGATACTTCTTACCGGGAATGAAAAATGTGGCCGGTTACTTGCTTCTCTCCTTTTTCCACTTATTTGCACACGTGAACATTAATATATATATATATATATATATATATATGATGAATTTTTGTGAGTTTAATTTTTTATGCTAGTTTTCTCCACAAATTAATTACTTATGATCAACAAATTCAAATGAGCATATAAATTGCAAATGGGTACATCTGAACACAAAAACTTCAAATCGTTTACTTTGACCAAATGGGTTCATGTTAACATAAAAACAAAATGACATAACCCTTAACATCAAATGGCAGTTTACACAAGTCCAAAACGTTGAATCAACCAATATTGCATTGTACCCCATTCTTACTTGATACTAATTTGTACTTAAAGATGGTAATTATGAAATTCCACCTCTGTGATAACCTCTTCCACCTCTAGTCGATCCTCCACCTCTATTTCCAACTCTCCCTCCCCTTTGCACTTCATTATTTGTTTTTGGTCTGCCAACTTTTCTAAGCACCCTAGGTGGTGGGTTTTTTTTCTTGCTTACATGTTCTAATATTATGACCTTCCTCGAGACAATTTGTGCATGAAATAACCAAACCCGATCTCTTCATTTGGCTTCTTGGTTTTCTATTGTTACAACAGCCCATGCTACTGGAAATATATGGTTATTCCTGAAGGGTTTCATAGTAACACTGATCGACCACTTGGGTCAACCACCTAGTATACTTGGTTCGACCATACTGACCAAGAACATGAACTTGTTCTTGACCGGTTAAAACCAACTAGCTGATTTAATCCCTAAATGCGGAACTGGGATTAAACCTAATCCTTAAACCCTGAAGGATTGGGATGTTGGAGAACTAGATTAGGTTAACAAGAAAGAAACCTTGTTCGAAGAACTCAAACACACACATACTTGTGTGTTCGTCGACTACTACCAAGAACCCTAGGGTTCTTGGTTCGACTTCGAACAAGAGGAGAGGAAGAAAGAGTGTTCCATGAATCATACCTTAGGTTAATGCTTATGATAAATCCACTGATGATGAACACGACGAACGATCATCTAGATGATCACTTGCAACAATCCTTGATCTTCGAAACTCGAAGAACACGAAGAACGAACGAAGAACACGAAGAACACAAACTTGTGTTCTTCCCTTGTTAGTGTTCGGCCGAATAGGGGAATAGGGGAAGAGATTTCGTGAGTAAGGAGGCAAGGAATCAACATCTAGGGTTTAGTCATAAGCCTTCTATTTATAATAGAATATCTTACACTTAAAACCCTTCTAGTTTAATTAAGATTAACTTCTTAATTAAACTTCCTTTTTACACTTCCATCCCTTATAGTTTAACTAGTTTATTATTGTTGCACTTAAATATCAAATGTCTAGTATTAACACACTATAATTTCGGTACCCATATACACGAAATATATAGACTTGTATTTATACTTTTAATAGTTAATTATATAATAACCTTTATATCATTTACACAATAATATTATCCAATTACTATGTGATTTAATAGCTTTAAATCATATCATGGATAACCTTTAATTAACACATTGTATATTTACTCAACTAGTAAATGTACAACTACTTGTATTAATTAGTTAGTTAAACTAATCTAGTAATAAGTTAAACTCAACTTAATACTTAACTGATTCATAATGACTATTATGAATCATTCCTCTTCGTAGTATCATTGCATAACTTGTTCGTATTACATGTACTCACCGGTGTGACCCTTAAGTGTTTCGTAGGCATGGATGTATCATCATAGGTTGACTGACTGTGCACATAATTCCTTCAGACTCCCACTTGTGCAAGTCTGTAACCTTTGTCTTAATGATAAGAGCTACAGTGGCCTTCTAGATGGGCATGTAGGTAACCAACCCCATAAAAACAGCTTATGTAACCCTTGGTATAGTTTTATGAAAAACTCTTAATAGCGTCTCCTAGTAAAGAACACTCTGTCTTGACTTCTTGGGTAACGTTGTTAGGCTTATCCCTTGCAGCACGATATTTGTGATAACGAACACGAGCATGGTAGAAATTATCAACTCCTGTATTCGAAATCATTTTATGACTTCTTGATTCAAACTGCTGTGATAAACGACAAAGAACAGATCAGTTCGTTTGGGCACGGCCGTGCACTTGCCAGTTTCTTATCAAGTCAAAGGACCTATAAATATCTCTCCTAAAGAGGAGGTGCAATTGTCATCTTGTATATTTCGATTTAAAATACAACTTCCTTTGTACCCAGTATCGCCTCGTATGACAAAAGTATTTCAGAATTGTCTGAGTTGAACCAAAGCACATTAGTCATTGTATCCTAAACCAAATACCTCAGGCTTAAGGACAATCCTAGTGAACAATACTTTTGAACTTTTCAACCACGAAGTATTGTCACGGTGGTTAATCCAATATTCGTTGAGCCTCCAACAGAATGTCACCGATATTTGGTTTACACAAAACTTGTGTAGCTATCTTCGAAGAACTTCGAATCTACCACCAAATATCGCGATGACGTTAACGTCCCATCAAGGTTCCCACCTAGACGAGTAGTCACGGATTTTGTATCTTTTTGAATAAATAGACTTTTATTCATGGATCTTGTAAGACATACAAAGTCTGAATAAAAATGATACTAACTCAAGTATTATTCCTCACTGGACATAGATACTGAATTATTACTGGATCATTACTTATTCCTTTCGTTCGTGTTGATTACTTAATGATTCTTACAAACTGAATTGTAACTTTATCACTAAACCAATCATTTCTATTAAACTAAAGACATAAGACGAGTATTTAGGAATACTATTACTTTTGTCTTTGCTAGATATTGTTCTTGCAACAATCTAGAACATATTATAGTCTTGCCTTTTATGTAATTTGGTAAACATAGGAGGATTGGAAATTAACTCCTTAGTTTCTTGAATTAATAAAATTATCCTTGTAACTAAAGTTTTCTCTTAGTTACTTGATTTGTAGATATTCTTACTAGTTAAAGAAATTTCCTTAAATGATTGTGTTATCCACTGAAGTGTTAACAACCTATTAGGTATGCAATAATTAATCACAAAACTTGTGATCACGCTATTAGGTTTGCAATAATCTAATCAACGATCATTTATTATTTCTCTTAACTCTTTGGCTAACGACTTGGTAAAACCTTGTTGTTAATGTCCTACTAACTTACTGAATTCACTAACATCTTTAATGAATTGCGTTAGTCTTAGCTCCCACTTGCTTTTATGGAACTTACGCATCTCTTAAACTACTACTTTGACCTAGTCATAACTTGTAGTTTAATCTTTTAAGAATTCTATCAATAATTAAGATTATCCTTTGGATTTGCGAATATCCAACATTCATGTTTAGGGAATTATGATCTTTATTGATTACTGTATCCAACAAGTATAAAACACTTGAAGTGATACTTTCAATTCTTAAATACATTAGTATTCTTTTAAGAATCTTATTTAATGCCAAAGTCATTACTTGGATTTCTCAAATATCCATTATTCCTATTAGGGAATTATGACTTGATTAAATATTGTATTTATTACAAGTATAAAAGACTTGGAATAATACCTTTTAATTCTTAAATGCTTTAATATAGTTTTGTCCCTTTTGAGAGTCATTTAATGTCTAAGTCATTTTACTTGGATTATGCGAATACCCAATTATTCCTATTAGGGAATTATGACTTCATTAAATCCTTTACTACAAGTATAAAAGACTTGTAATAATACTCTTAAAGTCTATCTTGATTATATCCAATATAATCGTACTATATTAATTCTAATACTTTAAAACTTTCTATCATAAGTAATGACTATTACTTAAGATGTTTTAACTAAGTTCAATAACTCTTGAACCTTATGCTTCCATAAAACTCTTAAATACTTTCATTAGAAAAACTTTCTAATTACTAGTATCTAAATACCTTGAGCTATCAAGACATTATTTATACAACAATCAAACAAATATATAAAACATGAAATATAAGTAAATCAAAACTTGACTTACAATCTAGTCATAAACCTTGACTAGTGTAATTATCACACATGCACACAATATAATTCAACCATGGATTCGAAATTTAATTAAAACCAAAATGAAACTTGTTTTAACAAAAATAAAATTATCCAAACAATAAAGTAAAATTGTTTAAAAACGAATCCACCAAAATACTGAATTATAAAAACTTGGTGCTCGTGGGATCATCACCATCTCATGTTGGTCATCTCACTTATCATCTTATGCAATAAACGATTGCTAAAGTTGAGTTACTTGTAATAAACGTTTACAAGTAGGAAGCGAGTATCTAGAAGTTGGTCACGGCAACTAAGGAGCAAGCATTGCTTCCTACCCTTTGACCCTTGCCATAACCAAGACACCGTTTCTCGGTCCTTGTTTGGCTTTACCTTCATGACCTTTTTGTTTGACTCCATTACGCTTTAGGCACGCCATGGCTGGGATCGGTTTTATCCTTTCCCTTTCCACTGCGCCTCTTTCTCTTATCACTACCATCATTGGTTACTACGAGATCATACTTAAACTTGGTCCCCAAATCAACTCAGTAGTCTTGAGCACGGAATGTAGCTCAAAAATGGATTGCTCCATGTTATGCATATTGTAGTTGACTACATAAGACTTATAGTCATCTAACAACGAGTTGAATATCATCACTGTTGCTAACTGCAACGATACTGGGTGTCCTAATATGATCCATGTGCTCTTTCATTTTCATGACGTGAGCACTCACCAATGATCCTTTAACCATCTTGCGAGATTTGAACACCCTACAAGCGTAATATGCTTGTCCTGGTTCATTTCTAGCATTCGCGGTAAGAGCATTTAGTATTGCTTTTTCTAGGACATTTCCCTTTTCTCTTATGCGTAAGCATAATCTGAAGATCACCCTTTCAATAGAGAAACATTGACCCAGTCAATTCGTCCTTTTCTAGAAACAAGCGTAGTGAGAGATTGTTGGTATGTGTCGTTATGGTTGTTGCTGCCATCTACAAATCAAACCCAGTTTAATTAGTAATCATCAACAAACATTCTCTAAAATATATTATAAACCCATAATTAATATTTTAGGCCTAGGATCCATATATCACATTCTCGCTGCAAGGTTTGGGCACTTCCCGACGAGACATGCTATTTCTGGTAGGTAACTTCCTTACCGATCGTATCAAGACTTGACACGATTCCTAGGGGTCGTAGATTCTTTAGACTTATAACTTATTACAACTTTGTACAATCTAATCGTACATTTCTAAGTTAGTAATAAAGTCTAGTATGTTTATTCTACTCAAGTACTTTTTGGGTCGGGACTCTCGATTATCACCAAAGTAGATCAGACCATCTAAGACAGTGCGATGCTCTGCGCCGGGACTCCCGATTATCACAGAACCTTACGCACCCTAACACTCGCAATGATTTGAATCCATATCTAAGGTTCTTTATCCTTACAATATGAATATTGTTTAACAAGTGAGGTGTTCCATTAGGTGGATAGTACTTAGATCTAAGATTTTCTTGGGTTTGTTTAAGTCTTAAACTAAACTTAAACTTTTATTCCAATCTTAATCCTTGTTTAAAATGTGTGACTTGTGAATTGAAGCGTTCTACAAGACACCTTTTTAAAACACAAGAACTATTCTTTAAAACTTATAGTTTCAAGAATTTGCACGATTTTACATATATACCTAAAACGAGGTGTACAAAACGTTTTATTAGGTTTTGTGAACAACCTTATCTAGAATAAAACTTACTTGTTTTATCTTACTTGAAAAACTTATAAACTTATGTTAAACTTATAAAACTTTTATGATTCATAAACTTGAATCATAAACCTAGTTTAACACATCTAGTTTTCCATATGTCTAATAATGAAATCAAACATTTCTTATGACTTGTTAGATTTGACCAAGACTTATGTCTTAACGACATACTTACAAACTTTGTGATTTTCTTGTGTAGCTCCCACTAGCTTCAACAATCATGATGAAACTTAAGCTAACATAATCACCGGTTTATACTTGGTGAAACTAATAAACTTATTATATAAAAAATTATATATAATAATTCTTAGTTTGTTTAAAGCTTTCTTATATTTAACTTGAACTAGTTAATATAGGTCCTTGTTATTTATACTTGATCATTAATCTAGTATATTACATGACTTGTAAAATACTTATACTATTGTGAATCCGTATCAATCGATTAAACAAACAATTAAGCAAGAACAATGATGAATTGTGAAGAAGATTGAGAGAGTTCGAAGCTTGCAAAAACGTACGTATAATTTCAAATGTCGGCAAGCTTAGGTCAATACTAGGTTACAACTAGGTATTTATACCTAGGCCTAGTATTGACTAATTACATAAAATCACCCTAGACTATTTGTTACAATAAATGTCACATTACACCCCTAGACTATTGAATACATTAAAATGTGACCCAACAATCTCCCCCTTTGTAACAATAGTCTGGGAAGCATATCTTCGAAGTCTTCTTCTTTAGCAAAAGCTAGTCTTGTAGATATTTCGTTGCATAATAATCAGGATCAGGCTTGAACTTTATTAATCTGTGAAAACAAATACTTCTTGTAGCTTTTTAACCACAAAAGGTATTTTGAAGACTTTACTTTGAAGATACATATTGATCGACCAAAATTGAGACACATAATGATAGAGAGATTAACAGCGGAAGTCTTTTCTTGAAGTTTGTGGCTTTATGTCGATCATTGATATTTAATAATTGTTGTTCGGGAAATTTGTTGATAAGGTTTATGCTCCCCCTCAAACAGACAATTATTTCTTCATGGAGTCTTCGGTTCCTTGTATACTCCCCCTTCACTGGTGCATTTGTGTCTTTTTGATGTGGAGTAAGTTAGGCTAATACATTCTCCCCCTCATGATGAACAAGATTTATCTGAAGCATCATGTAACAGGAAGAATCTCCGAAGCTTGGTGATGAAAATGTGTTGAATAATGATACATTCATTTTTTGAATGGATCAATATATAACACATTTTACAGCATAGTCAAATAGGATAAACCGGGATCTCATAGATATCCCGTTAACACGACAGTTAAAAAACTGTGTGACCTACGTTCAGTGTTGGCTTTGATGTTAGCACTGGTAGGATTTCCATTCAATCATCGTGGAATACCAACAAGTTTGGTATCACTATGAATGTTCCGGCAATATCACTAGGATATGCTTGGTGGAATGCCTATGTCCTAGAGAAATTTAATTCGGTTCTAGACTCTATATGTGGAAAACGAAGGCGAGGACTGAAGGTAGGTCCTCTTTTTCAATATCAACAATCTCCAAATGAGATGTCGATAGTAGATGTGGTAATCTCCGTGATTTTGAAACAAGTACTTTTTGTACTTGAGTGGTCAGTGGGGGTTGTGCATTGCATCACTGGGGCCATGATGTCTGAATCAGAAAGCATCTCATGCAGTCTGATATAGATGTAGTTACCCGGTCTTTTGTTCGGTGTAGGGAGGGTTTTCCGTTTTCTTTAACCCTTTCTCACACACCCCTCACTCAACTCACTGTTTCATTTTCAACCACACCCTCATTTTTTTTGTTACCATGTGATAAGCTGATTTGCACCCCATACTTCATACCCCCTCTCAATTTTTACATCAGCGCACCCCAATCAAGATCCCATGATACTTGATACTGCTCACCTAGACTTAGGGACCCTCACTTTTTAGTTCTTATATTGCCGGTGGCTCCGGGGAAGATCATGCTGGGTTTAGCAGATCATAGGAGTAATTTGAGAGTGGACTATTACGCTCATGTGCATTTGAATCAGCTTTCAAAAGATGTTGCATTTTAAGAGTTCACATGGATTTTTCTTCGGAATTTTATGTGTTTCCGGTATAAGTTGTTTCCTGAAAGAATGATAGATGTTACGGCACAACAACTTGTTCTTTTTAGGTAACACCGGACTCACATAGAGTATCCGTTAGCACACAGTATGAATCGGTAGTCGTTTGCACAACCGTTGATTCAAGTGTGAGACCTGCGTTTAGAGTTGGCATGATTTTAGCTCTAGCAGGATTTCCACTCGATCCTCGTGAAACATCAGATTGTGATGCCACTACGAGTGTTCCGATGGATTCACAGAGATCCATTTTTGTAGTGCAAGTGTCCTATATTGGAAGATTCTTGAGGGTGAGAACTAGACACACTATGCATACAAAGAGACTTAACCCGGGGCAGGAGGTTATTTTGTTTCAATGCCGACATACTCCGAATGAGTAGTCAGTAGCTTTTGTGCTACGTCCCCTAATGAATTGAAACAAATTCCTGTTGAGAGAAATTTGAGTGGTTGGTGGTGGCGTGCATGTGCTTTACTGGGCCAGTAGAGTCTGGTGAAACATGTAACGCATAAATGAGCACCCTTTTGTATGGTTGCCCGGTTTATTTTCGGTTTGGATGCACTCAAAGGTGTGTTTTCTTAACGTTATCATATTTTTCACATCACCTTGCACTCACCTATTACTATACCCTAGACTTATACCCTCACAGTTACCAAATGGCTGAAAAAGAATTCCCTTGGAAGGTAAGGCCGGTTCTGGCAAACCATGGGAAGGTATTGTCGTTTGATAAAAAAAAATTGATCGAATAAAATAAAAAAATTTCAAACGGGTATAAAAGTATTAACATAAAAAAGTTTCTCCCCCTGGAAATACTAATTCTCCCCCTAGAATTAATATTACTCCCCCTCGACAAATTAAAGATATATAAAAGTTTGTAGATCAGAAATGTACCTTTTAACAGCAGCAGGGGGGTGGAGAAGAGTTTTTGCAGTTTTGTGTTTTCTGATTAAGAGCGGGTTTCAAGTTGATGTAATTGAAAACGATTAGGAACGGGTTATACACTGATGTGTGCATAAGCCATTCTGATGAGAATCGAGTTATACACTGAATTGTGTATAAGTCGTTGCTAAAAATGTAAACAGTAAAAAGCATTTTGCAGAAACAACATTGAAAATTAGTTAAAAAGATAGAAACGATTTATGCTTTGAGATTTAACAAACCAAGCTTAGACATAAGAAAATTAAATCGTTTTTCGTCTAAAGCCTTGGTGAATAAATCAGCTAACTGAAAATCGGTGGATACGAAGTACAGTTCCACAGTTCCTTGTTCAATGTGATCTTTGATAAAATGATATCGAAGATCAATATGTTTAGTTTTGGAATGTTGAACAGGATTGCATGAAATTGCAATTGCACTTCGGGAGTCACAATATAAAGGAATACAGCTGTATGAAAAGCCGTAATCTTTTATTTGTGACTGCATCCAAATTACATGGGACAGGCAGCTTGCAGCAGCAACATACTCCGCTTCGGCAGTTGAAAGAGATACACAATTTTGTTTCCTTGAGGACCAGCTCACCAATTTATCACCGAGAAATTGAGCACCTCCAGAAGTGCTTTTACAATCTAACATACAGCCAGCATGATCAGCATCAGAGAAGGCAGACAGGTCAAATGAAGTTTCTTTGGGATACCAAAGACCGAGATCTCGAGTACCCTTTAAGTAACGAAATATGCGTTTGACTGCTTGAAGGTGAGACTCTTTGGGAGCAGCCTGATACCGAGCACAAATGCACGTAGAGAACATTATATCAGGTCGACTGGCAGTTAGATATAATAATGACCCTATCATGCCTCGATAGTTTGTGATATCAACGAGCTTTCCGTCAGGATCAGTATGCAATTTTGAACCGGGTGACATTGGTGTAGAAACGGGTTTACAGTCATCCATCAGATACTTCTTCAACAAATCAGTGATATACTTGGATTGATTGATGAATATCCCGGTAGGTAACTGACGAACCTGTAGACCAAGAAAGAAATTCATCTCCCACATCATACTCATTTCAAATCTTTTGATCATAAGATCTGAAAACCGTTTACAGTATTTTGGATTTGTGGAGCCGAAAATAATATCATCTACATAAATCTGAATGAGGACGATATCTTCCCCTTGTCGTTTGATGAATAGAGTTTTGTCCACTTTGCCTTTTGAAAAACCAGAGTCGACTAAGAATTTTGATAAAACATCATACCACGCACGAGGAGCTTGCTTCAAACCATATAACGCTTTATCAAGGATGTAGACATGGTTAGGCAAGTTTGGATCGACAAATCCTTCTGGTTGATGAACGAAAACTTCTTCACTGAGAATACCATTAAGAAATGCAGTTTTTACATCCATTTGATAGATTGTAAAATTCTTGTGAGCTGCATATGCCAGAAAGATTCGGATGGCTTCTATTCTTGCAACCGGGGCAAAAGTTTCTTCATAATCGATGCCCTCTTGTTGAGAATACCCTTTAGCAACCAGGCGTGCTTCATTTCGAATGACAATCCCACTTTCATCCTTTTGTTCTTAAAGATCCATTTTGTACCAACAACAGACTTGCCAAGTGGTTTTGGAACTAGACGCCAAACTTTCAGTCGTTAAAATTGATTGATTTCATCTTGCATTGCAAGAATCCAGTCGGGGTCTGATAAAGCTTCACTGACTTTCTTAGGTTCATTGGAGCTTAAGAAAGATGAGTATTGACATTCATCAGCAGTTGCTCTACGCGTTTGAACCGAGGATTCAGGATTTCCAATTACTTGATGTAAAGGATGCTCTTTGGTCCATTTCAGAGTATGAGGAAGTGGAAGTTGACCTGGAGTTATATTGGAGGTATCAGTAAATACAGGATGCGGGATTATAGTTGTTTGGGTATTGGATGAAGAAGGTGGGGGATCGACTTGTTGAACATTGAATTTGGAGAAATCAATCACCAACGTTTGAGGTTGAGCTGGTGCAATGATTAAATCAGAAACACCTGCAACTGGAGAAGGCGATGAAGAAACATCTGGTGATGATTGAGTTTCCATTGATGATGAAGTAGAATCTGAGTTTGTTACTGATTCAGTGTTCTCAGGAGCAGCAGACGTTGGAGATGGAGAGTCAGAGGAACTCAGACTGTATGTCTCAGGGACACTGATAGACTGAACATCTGCAGCTGCAGGGAATGGAGCGCCAGCCTCCTGAAGTAAGGTATGTCTGATGTTATGATATTCATCATAAAAATATTCAAACAATACATAGAACTCATTTTCAGAGGTGGAAGGAGCGGAAGGGGTTGCAAGAGGTTTAATATCCGAGGTAAGTGAATCAAGAGGAAATGTCTCATCAAAGTTCACATTTACACTTTCTCTGATTGTCCGATTTGATCGATTATAAACCCTGAAGGATGCAGATTCACGTGAATAACCAACAAAGATCCCTTCGTCAGCTTTAGCTTCAAATTTGTTCAATTTGTCTCTGTCATTTAAGATGAAGCAACGACTCCCAAAAACATGGAAAAATTTAACATTCGGAATTTGGTTATTTATCAGTTCATACAGTGTTTTGTTGTAGGTTTTGTTGATGATAGAACGATTTTGAGTGAAACATGCCGTGTTGATGGCTTCAGCCCACAGAGATAAAGGTAGTTTCGAAAATGAAAGCATTGTGCGGGCTGCTTCAACTAAGGTACGATTTCTTCGTTCTACTACTCCATTCTGTTGTGGAGTTCTAGCAACGGAAAATTGATGGGTTATACCAACAGATTCAAGAAATGAATCTAGGGTTCGATTCTTAAACTCAGTTCCATTATCAGTCCGAATGGTGTTGACTTTTAATTCCAGATTTGTCTGAGTTTTCTTGATAAAGGCGATAATAGTATCTGCAGCTTCATCTTTGGTATGTAAGAAGTGAACCCAGGTATACCGTGAGTAGTCATCAACAATCACTAACACATACCGTTTACCAGCAATTGATTGTACACTCATTGGTCCACATAGATCCATGTGAAGCAATTCAAGAGGTTTGGATGTACTTTGAACAGGTTTTGATTTGTGTGACGTTTTCTTCATCTTTCCCATTTCGCAAGACGAACACAGATGATCTTTTGCAAATTTAACGTTTGGGAGACCAGATACATGGCCACCTTTTACCAATTTGTTGATGGTTTTGAAGTTAAAGTGAGAGAGGCGACGGTGCCATAACCATGATTCATCTGATGACGCTGTTGATAGTAAGCATACTTCTTCCATTGGGGTCACGTCATTTAGATTGATAGTAAACAGATTTGTATCCCGTGATCCGGTAAGAAGTTCTTTTCCATTATAAGTACGAACAGCACACTTCTTTGTTCGAAAATTAACTTCTAACTCTTTATCACAAAATTGACCGATGCTGAACAAGTTGTGAGCAAGATCTTCAACATAAGTGACGTTTCGAATGATTAACTTGTCACGAATGATATCGCCAATTCCCATGATAGCAGCCAAATGATCATTTCCAAAATGAACAGTACCCAAATATTTATCTCTGAAATTTGTTAAGAGGTTCTTGTTTCCCGTCATATGCCGTGAGCATCCAGAATCAAGATACCATATATTCTACATAAAACAATTAAAACAATTTAGGTACCCAATCAATTATGGGTCCTATACGATTAGTGAAGGATGTTTTATGCAGATTTTACAGAAGGATTAATTTAGAGATTTTGGGGAACTGCAAGGAGGCAGTTCTGAGTGGATTGATTTGATAGACCATTTAAGCTTATTCTCTGGAGAATGTAAAATCCAGTTTGACTGTTCATTCTTGATCCAAGTGTAATGAACAAACGTGGATTTTGTGTTACGCATCTTTGAGTTGGTTGTCGAAGAATTTGAAGAAGTGCTAGATTGTGATGATTTAGGTGTTGTGGTTCCTCGAGTTGTTTGACGTTGAGAGGACATCAATTTATTAGAGATGGGTGACGTAGTGGGACGAACATCAGTCGGTTTGAAGGCTTGTGTAGAAGAATGTTTTCGTTTATATTGCAAAGGACGAGACGGATGTTTTGCATGAGTACGAAAAACAAGTTTTGCAGGACTTAATTATTTTACCAGACTTATGTAAAACATAGTGTCTAGGACCACATGGAGCATCCAACCTAATGAAATATCGTTCATCATACTGAGAAATTTGTTTATTTGTGTGCTTGTCACAATAAATCTTTTTACCGGTTTTATCATATTTAACAACCAAATTATCACCATTAACAGTATAATTCACAGGACGATAAACAGCAGAATCATAAACAGTACCAAAAGCCAATTTAGGAGCAATAAAATCCATGGAGTTATTACATTTATTATAAACAGAAAAAGAAGAAACTAAAAAGGACGATGACTAGACTTCTTAAGTTCCTTTGACTTAAGCATACTAGAGCCAGACGACTTAGACTTCTTTATCTGAGTTGCTCCTCTGTCCCCGATTGGCATGGGCTTCTCAAGCTTTGAATTTAAGGTTTTATCTGAAACATTTAAAACAGTTAAGTCAGAGCTTCTTTTTAAAATAGCAGGGATTAAAATTGTAGAAGTCTTTTCAAGAGTTTTAGTTTGAGCAGAAGAATTAATTTGAAAATCATTTTGAACAGAAGAAGAATTGGTTTTAACAAGTTTATCTTCTAAGTCATGAATTTTGGTTTGTAAAACTAATTTTTCTTTATCAAATGCCTTATGTGTTTCATCAATTTCTGTTTCTAATTGGCAGATTTTCTTTTCGAGAATTAATGATGGAATATAAAGCTTTCGTGTCACTTTTTGTTGAACGACAACATCCCCTTTAATTTCAAATTCTTCTGGGGTTATTATAGGAAAATATTCACCATTTTCAAATTTAGCCTTTTTAATTTCATAAGTTTTGTTCAATTCTGCATAGTTGAAACTGATTTGTGCATTCTCCTGCTTTGCTCTATTGAATGTTTCGATTTCTTTTTCTTCATCTGTCACCCGCATGAAGCTCTGCCAGATATCTCTTTGCATGTAGCGAGAGTCATATAGTGTTGGAAGAACCCTGCACGCCTTGCTCAGATATCCTGGATTGTCTGCCCCTAGACCTTGTTTGGAGTTGAAGTATTTGAACTCTTTAGGCTTGTTCAAATGGATGGTTTGATCAGTATGTCCTCGTTTGGCGATTAACTCTTCAAGGTGTTTAATGTGAGATACTAACTGATCTTTGTCGTAGGTGAGACGATGTATGATAACCTGTTGACTATTTCTATCTTGTGATGATTGATTAGTTTGATCGGTTAATTTTTCTTGTAGTTCTTTGATTTCAGAATTTAAAGATTTAAATTGGTTTCATTATCATCAAATTCTTGTTGTTTACGTTCCATCCAGTTTTTTTGTGAATTGACATTCTTGGAACGTTTCAATATACAATTTGTAATATTTGTCATTTCTTTCCTTTGAAATAGGATTTTGTGAATTTTTAAGATTTGTAATTTCAGCTTCTTTCTCGGAAATTGTATGTGACAAATGTTGAATATCAGATTCATATTGGACCTTTATTTCTGATGCTTGTCTTTTTAAATCCTGAATTTCCAGTGTAAAAATTTTATTTTTAAGATTTGTATACCTAGGCCTAGTATTGACTAATTACATAAAATCACCCTAGACTATTTGTTACAATAAATGTCACATTACACCCCTAGACTATTGAATACATTAAAATGTGACCCAACAACTATACTTGTATAATTAACTAGTTATAACAACTTATAACTTTATACATCTTAATATATATAACTTTGTATATTTCTAGTTAATCATATAATTTCAACTTGTACAATTTCTAGTTATAATGAAATCATAACTTTGTACTTTCTAGTTTTAATTATATTATAACTTATACAATAACTAATTATAATATTATCTTAAAGATCAAAATAACATTACCCCTTTTTAATTGTTCCAATTCATCTTGTATTTAATATATAAAATTCGTATATATGTATATTTCTTATAATAAACTTGTAACATTCTAATAAGAATATTACATCTAGTTTATACGTATTCATTTTAACTTGAACTAATTAAAATGTGTATAAACTTATTATATCCTTTAAAATTCAATTTTACCTAATTATAAAAATTCCGAAAAATTAAATACATACATATAAATACATAATTAAATACATCTTGTTAATTTTAGAACTTTAAAAATTAACATCTTCTTTATCAATTCCCTAAATTAACTAGATGAACCCTAATCTTGTTTTTGACCAATCAAAACTAGGGTTTTGACTTTCTTGATCAAAGACATTTTTTTTAATTAAAAGACTAATTTTAATCAATCCTATTAAACAATAAACTTTGTTTAAATTCTAAGATAGATTATAACTTTTAATAAATTTATTTAAACTCTTTAAATTAAACCTTATAGACAATAAACTTTGTCTAAATTACTAGGTTTAAAGAACTAGCTTTAATAAATCTATCAAAATAATAATTTAAACCTTTTAGACATAAACTTGTCTAATTAACTAGGTTTTAGATTATTATCCTAATTAATACTTTTAAACTATTAAACTTAAACTAGTTTATTGTTCTAGGGTTCTTTAGGGTTTTCGAAAATCTTAACACTAAGAAACGTTTCCACCAATTAAACTAGGCTAATTTAACATACTTGGTGTCCAAGTTTCCTCCTAGATTTCGAAATCTCTAATGGATTAGGAAAGAATCATTTTGATCAATTAAACAAATCTTGTTTAACATACTTGATCCTAGGGTTTTTCCTTGGTCACGAAAATTTAAGGGATTATGGATAGAATCCTTTTGATCAATTAAACATATCTTGTTTAATATACTTGATCCTAGGGTTCTTTCTAGGGTTTCGAAAATTGCTAGGGTTTTCTAGAAACCTTCTTGACCAATTAAACTTAGACTAGTTTAATGTTCTTGGTCCTAGGGTTTCTTCCCTTTTTCGAAAATATGAAGAAGAAGAAGAAAGCTTGAAACAAAAAAAACTTAAATTAAAGTAAACAAACAATCTTTGTTAATCTAGTCTAGATCTCTAAACCAACGCTCTGATACCACTGAAGGGTTTCATAGTAACACTGATCAACCACTTGGGTCAACCACCTAGTATACTTGGTTCGACCATACTGACCAAGAACATGAACTTGTTCTTGACCGGTTAAAACCAACTAGCTGATTTAATCCCTAAATGCGGAACAGGGATTAAACCTAATCCTTAAACCCTAAAGGATTGGGATGTTGGAGAACTAGATTAGGTTAACAAGAAAGAAACCTTGTTCGAAGAACTCGAACACACACATACTTGTGTGTTCGTCGACTACTACCAAGAACCCTAGGGTTCTTGGTTCGACTTCGAACAAGAGGAGAGGAAGAAAGAGTGTTCCATGAATCATACCTTAGGTTAATGCTTAAGATAAATCCACTGATGATGAACACGACGAACGATCCTCTAGATGATCACTTGCAACGATCCTTGATCTTCGAAACTCGAAGAACACGAAGAACGAACGAAGAACACGAAGAACACAAACTTGTGTTCTTCCCTTGTTAGTGTTCGGCCGAATAGGGGAATAGGGGAAGAGATTTCGTGAGTAAGGAGGCAAGGAATCAACATCTAGGGTTTAGTCATAAGCCTTCTATTTATAATAGAATATCTTACACTTAAAACCCTTCTAGTTTAATTAAGATTAACTTCTTAATTAAACTTCATTTTTACACTTCCATCCCTTATAGCTTAACTAGTTTATTATTGTTGCACTTAACTATCAAATGTCTAGTATTAACACACTATAATTTCGGTACCCATATACACGAAATATATAGACTTGTATATACTTTTAATAGTTAATTATATAATAACCTTTATATAATTTACACAATAATATTATCCAATTACTATGTGATTTAATAGCTTTAAATCATATCATGGATAACCTTTAATTAACACATTGTATATTTACTCAACTAGTAAATGTACAACTACTTGTATTAATTAGTTAGTTAAACTAATCTAGTAATAAGTTAAACTTAACTTAATACTTAACTGATTCATAATGACTATTGTGAATCATTCCTCTTCGTAGTATCGTTTCATAACTTGTTCGTATTACATGTACTCACCGGTGTGACCCTTAAGTGTTTCGTAGGCATGGATGTATCATCATAGGTTGACTGACTGTGCACATAATTCCTTCAATTCCCATCCCTACCCACTGCTGATAGTAACTCTCCTTGGCATATTGTTTTTAGAAAACAACCATCAAGCCCAACAATTTTTCTACATCCAACCAACCAACCATCTTTTAAGCCTCTCAAACATACATAAAAACCTTAGAAAAATGTTAAACCATCTGAATTCACTTCAACCTTAAGCTTGACTGTACTTCCAGGATTAGTCCTTAATATCTCTGCAGCATAATTCCTTAACTTCTCATAATGTTTTTTAACTGATTCTTTATACTCATAAATTGCATATTTTCTAGCCTTTGAAGCTTGGCTAGTTGTAATGCTGCATTTATATTTCTTCATAAAAGCGTCTTGCAAATCTTTCAAATGGATTTTTGGATTTTGCCTTATCTTATTACCAAACTTATCTGTTATCCACTTATAAGTTACAATTGACCAAGACTTGAAATTTCGCGAACACGTGTGCTCATCCACCAACAATTTAACTTGAAACGATGCCTCACTTTTCCTCCAAGTTGCCCATAACCTCCAAGGGCAGTGTCTTTTTTTAGTAACAGGATCCCTTTTACCACAAAAATCTAATAACTTTGCATGGTCATTATGCTCAAAATTGATATGATATCCATTAGCCAATGCATAATATATCAAACATTCTTTGAGTTGTTTTAGGCTTTCATACCTCTCACGAGTTAAAGGTCTCATTAATTTCCAGCTGACTTTAGGGTTATGCCTTGGACCCTTTACCTCATCTTCTTCAATTTCAAACTCATTATCAATTTGAACATTAAACTCAACATTATTAACCCTATTTAAATATCCTGAAAGATCAGTAAAAAATTCCTCATGTTCTACTACCATAGAATCAACATCATGTACTTTTTCTTTTTGTTTCTCTCCACTTTTACCATTTTGGTTGTCTTTTGAAGCTTTTTGATGTAATATGGATGACTCATTTATAAAAGAATAATTATTTAATTTTTTCTGCCTAATCTCTATAATCTCATCCTCCCCATCTGATAAATGGTCTAACGAAGCAGTTTCACCATCATCATCCTCATCACCATCATCATTACCTGAGTTAGAATCATCTACATTCTCGTCTAACTTTTCACCATCACCGATAACTTCGCTTAAGTTTTCATCAACATTCTCGTCTTGATTTTCTTGGATTTCTACTTGACTGTCAACATAAGCTAATGTGTGTTTTAGAAACAAACCAGAATCATGAAGATCTACTGATATTTCTTTAGACATTGAAGAAGTCAAAATCGAAAAAACCCTAATTTAAAAATTAAAATCGAAAGAAACCAGAACAATGAATCAACTTCGTTTTACCTTCAAAGTGATTTAAAAGCAATATCTCCTGTTAATCGAACTTCAATTTTGCTTCATTCTGTCGAGCAGAATTGAATCGGTGGACTCAATCGTCGAGCAGATATTTTGAGAATTCTTTTATTAGGTAAATAATAGAATAATACGGTGGAGGATTTCAAATAATAGAAAATACCGACTACCGCCCTTACAGAAAAAAAGTATCTTAAATTGTAAAGTTTTAATAGTTCGTTGCTATTTTTGAGAATTTTGATAGTTGGTTGCTAGAATTAGGAATCATGTAATAGTATGTTACTATTTTATGCAATTTGCCATATTATTTAACAGCTTTCAGCCATTAAAAAAATTACCATGGAGTTAAACAACATACAAATTATCAATAGGATTTTTTAACTAATCTACCCAACTAATTTTAACTTTTTTTCCTATGATTACAAATAAAATAATTCTGAATTGCTTGAAAATAAAATTAACAGAAAGGATTGTATAAACATTTGAAGAGTGAAATTCTGGCAACATCTATGTTACAAAATATAGAGGGGTGGGGAAAATAACCCCAAAATATAATAAGCAAGAAAACAAAAGGCATACATTTTACACATTACAATTATGACCCCAACATCAAAACGTCCATTTGCTCTTATACAAGAAACCAACTCCAGTGTCTATGACTATGAATATACTCAAATTGCAGAATACTTGAATTAACAACCTTTGAACACAGCAAGCATTAAATCGAAACGGAAAAAGAAGAGTCAACTAAAATTAATATAAACATTCTCAGAAGAAAATTTATGATATAAGAGATATTTTTTTATATTCTTGTAAAACTCATAAATTATTTTTATATCCCTTTCAAATTTATAAATTATCTCTATATCCTTCTTAATTTTATAATTACATTCACATCCTTTCAAACCTTTCAAACTATTTTTTATGTCCAAAAACCTATTTTATTATTTATCAAATCGAGATAATATCAAAAATATATGCAAATAAACATGATTTTTAATACATAATAAACAGATATATTGCATAATTATTTGATAATTATTGATATTATAATGATTTAATAAATATTAAAATAGTTTTTGGACATAAAAGGGAGTTTTAAAGATTTAGAAGGATATGAAGAAAATTAAAAAATATAGAAAGATGTAAAGATAATTTATGAATTTAAAAACATATAAAAATAATTTATGAGTTTTACAAGAATATAAAAAATTATCTTTTATATAAAAACTTAATTTTTCTATACACCAAAAGAACAAAAATAGAAAATGGAAACAATAGCCAGGCTTGAGCCGTCGAGCCGGTTCCAACCTAAGCATTCCAATAATACCCTTTCATCAAAAGCAAAACTGCATCATTCTCATTAAAAGACCGTGGGTAAAATCGTAAATTTCACATATCCAACGCATCTCCGATCATAACACTGGGGGTGGGGGTAGGGGTGATCAGAAAAAACGGGTAACCGGAATTGGAACCGGAACCGTTTTGGAACCGCCGGTTCCAGTTCCTAAAATTATGGAACCGCCCTAATAGGTTCCGGTTCCGGTTCTCAAAATTTAGGAACCGGTAACCGGTGGATAACCGGAACCGGTAATTATTCGGTCTATATTGGTTAAAATATTATATATATGATAAATTTAATGTCAAAATTTAACAATATGAGAAACTTTGTGTAACTTTTAATGAGTTTAGTCATTAATCAGTATAAATATAGTGTTCTAACGATAAAATATATAGACAATCACATGTTTAATTGTTTGGAGTTTATGATTATTCAAAGATTAGTTGATAAAATGACAAAAAATGATTAATATTTAAGCTTTACATCTAATTTTAATTTTACGATTTTAGAAATAGGATAACCGGAACCGGCACCGGAACCGGAGGTTCCGGTTCCGAAAATTGAGGAACCGGTACAAGAGGTTCCGGTTCCGGTCGGAACCGGTGGGTATCCGGCTATGCTCACCCCTAGGTGGGGGAGGGCGCTGCAATTAGGGGTGAGCAGAAAAAGCGGGTAACCGGAATTGGAACCAGAACCGCTTTGGAACCGCCGGTTCCGGTTCCTAAAATTATGGAACCGCCCTAAGAGGTTCCGGTTCCGGTTCTCAAAATTTAGGAACCGGTAACCGGTGGATAACCGGAACCGGCGATTATTCGGATTATTTTTGTTAAAATATTATATATTTGAGAAATTTAATGTCCAAATTTAACAATATGATAAATTTTGTGTAATTTTGAATGAGTTTAGTCATTAATTAGTCTGAATATAGTGTTTTAACAATACAATAAATAGATAATCATATGTTTAAGTGGTTGGAATTTATGATTATTCAAAGATTAGTAGATAAAATGATAAAAAATGATTAATATTTAAGTTTTGCATCTTATTTTTATTTTACGATTTTAGAGACAGGGTAACCGGAACCGGCACCGGAACCGGAGGTTCCGGTTCCGGTTCCAAAAATTGAGGAACCGGTACAAGAGATTCCGGTTCCGGTTCCGGCCCTGTTATGCTCACCCCTAGCTGCAATGGCTTCGAAGTTCGAAACGAACTTTTAATTGATTTTATTTCATTTTTTCTTCAAACACACATCGGAGTAATGAGAATGATTAGAATCATTCACAAAACAAACCTAAATTCTCAAAAACCTGATGTTAAATTTCACGACGATTCGATTGAGCTTCCTAAAACCCTAAGACGACGAATTTCACACGCCATTACCAGTTTTACCTAAAGGTATATACGTAGAAATCTGTATATTGATATTTATTTACTTTATATGTTTGCTTAATTAACCGATTCATTACTTGCGGTTTTGCTAGATTCTGTTTAATCTAGTTTAATTTAATTTTGAAGTCGTGTTGTCTCGTAGATTGGACTTCTAAGGTTTCAAGTAGCATGAATTTGTAGGAATTAGGGTTATACAGCTGTATTTGGATATTATTAAATTGTGTGTATTATTACTAAAGGCAAGATCGTAAGTATATGTACAGCAAATAGTTACTTGGTTTTTGTTTTGATCAAATCGTGGTTGAATTGTAAGTTAGAAAAATTATCGAAATGACATTGATTTAACTTTTGAGCTGATAATTGGGAATGCAAGATCATCAGCTTGTTTGATCATTGTGTGTTACTGTTATTTTGTCCCATTTTTTTATCTAATATGTGAACATGTTTATTACCCGGAAGAGAATTGGGGTACACATTAGCATTTGGTATAAGTTATTTTGTTTCATGTTGGGAAAATTGCAACAAATAAGGTAGTTATGGTGAAATTGATACGAGTTTTGATGCATATACGTTTTCTTGTTTCAGGCATATTCTTTAGTGGTCACAAAATTCGAGCTTTGCTTTCATGTGGTGGGCACTACATTATTGTCATGCACAACAATTTTGATAGGGTTTGTACCACAGATAATGCAATCAGACAACGAACGAGAACTCATGACTCGATTTTCAAAATATGTCAAGTTTAGTCCCTCCAACAAGAAAGAATAAGCTGGTGAGGGAAGATGATCTTTTGATACGAACCAAACAATAAAAGAAGGCTGTCGGTGTAAATCACCGAAAGCTAACTGAATAAATGATAATCCTGGAATTCGAGAACCAGGTTTCTCCCTAATAACAAAAGACAATAATATTGAAACAATAACTAAATTCTCAATGCCTAAACAATGAGGGAATCGGTCTCTATTAATAGAGTCGGCCCTATTCCTAGACCTAGATAAACAAGGAAACGAAATAATAATAATATCCTAATATAATAATACTTAAATAATAATAATAATATCCTACTAATAGGATCGTATCATTACTCCGCCCCCAAAACACACCTTGTCCTCAAGGTGTGGCTTCAAGCGATTCCTGGATCCCATGTTTTGACTTGTAGGTCCATCTTTTGTGAGTCAAAGTGAAACCGCAAAACGCTTGCAAAAGAGTCTTGGCTTAATTGTTTTCTATTTGGCCCTTGTAGAGTTAAATTATCATGGCAAAGATTAACGCCTTTGTGATAAGATGCATCTCCAACTCGTTTACCAGTAGTTTGTGGCGTCGTTTTCCTGGTTTGACTCGTTGCAGTGACAAACTTTTTCCAAAACTCTCTTGCCTTAACTCGTCTTGTTTCTCTCGTTGATTGCGGCTCTCCTCTATCTTCAGCATCAGGGCAATCTTCATTGACCTCTTCTATTTTAGTCTTGCTCAACTCATCTTTTTCATTATTGCCGCCATCAATCAACCCTGGTTCAATAACAACTGTTAGGTCTTCTTCCACGACTTTTTTCTCCATCTCTTTCAAGGATGTGGTTGATGACATTGGTGAATCTGCCCTTCTTACTAGAGTTCCGTTTTCAATCAAACTTCGGAGCAGGTTCATAATTTCATTGTGGTGTCGTTCGCCCTCTTCCCTCCATTGTCGTTCCTTTTCCTCCCAATCCCTCATCCATTGTTCAAAATTACTAGACCTTTTACCAGTGGCGACTTTGGATTGAACTGGATCAACTTCAACATCATACATCTTGAATAAATCGAACTTCTTCTTTTTTTTTTTTTTTGGAACAGTACCTCCGTGATGAACAGTCTCTCGTGAACAGTGCCGCGATGAACAGTGCACGAATGAACAGTGCTGTGATGAACAGTAAATCGTGAATAGTAACTCTTTTTTTTTTTTTTTTTTGAACGATTGATCCAGAACCGAACAGCTCTGATACCAATTTGATACGAACCAACCAATAATAAGCAAACTAACGATGTAAATCACCGATAATCAATGTATAAATGATAATCCTGGAATTCGAGAACCAGGTTTCTCCCTAACAATGAAAGACAATAATACTGAAAACAATAACCAAATTCTCAATGCCTAAACAATGAGGGAATCAGTCTCTATTAATAGAGCCGGCCCTATTCCTAGACCTAGATAAACAAGGAAACTAAATAATAATAAAATCCTAATATAATAATACTTAAATAATAATAATAATAATAATATCCTAATATAATAGGATCGTATCATCTTTCTCCTGGGAAAGGTAGAACTGCAGGACCTGTTGGCAATTTGGGGAAAGCAAAACAACATAGAGTTGGTTTTGATAAGCCTGAAAGGTTTTACAATTTTTTTAGTTTTGTAAAAATTAAAAAAAATATCATCTCTACTACCAATTCACCTTTTTTTTTTGGCTTAATATATTAGTATATTTTATGCAATATTTACAGTAAGATAAGCCACCCTCCTACCAGGAAACTGGCGGGCCGCAAAGCTTATACACTTCAAAAGAATCCTGCAGTTACAGATTTTCATGGTACATGAAATTTTGAGTATTGGTTATGTTTTTACATTGTTGGGTCTCTTTTAACCATGGTTAAGTTGTATTAGTTACTTCAGATGATGGGCATGAAGAGCTTTTGGCTGCAGTGAAAGTTGCAATGGAACAGAAAGCAGTAGATGCAATTTATTAATAAGATTAATCCGTTTCGGTTCCTCACATACAAAACATATAATTGTATGTTTTGTGTTGAAAGAAATGGGTCCCTACATTTTGCAAGATGTATTTATAATTATTCTTTTACTACTTTTATCTTGTTGATGCCTAATTTTTTGTTGTTGCGAGTGGAAGCAGATTTGATGGCAACTGCGTTTGTGGTATGTTGCATATAGCTAAATCCCTATTTATGAGTGTCACTCTGTTTATATTTTTCCACACTGAATTCTTTTGTCTTTATAACATGTTTATATTTCCACTTGTTGTATAGAATTACAAGTGAACCTGTTTATATGACACGGTGGTTGTAGTTTAATGGCAATAGATAGTTTGATATTTGTATTTATATAGGGGCTAGACAGTAAAGTGTAAAAACATTGAGGTTATAATACACGGAATTTTATATCCCTGAAACTTGTGAATGTTCTGTTGTTATAGTTAAACTTGGGTCTATGTTTTTCCAACTACTATTACTATATACAATATTGAAATGGTGGTGGTGTATCTCATTGTTTGCTAAAGAGTAAATTACATCGATGGTCCCTGTGGTTTGATAAGAGTTTTAAATTTGGTTCTTAAGTTTCAGAAATTACATGGATGGTCCTTAAATATGGGGTCAGTCACACTTTTGATCCCTAAGCCAAATGTCTGTTAAAATTTGCTGTTAATTTATGTCAAATGACTAAAATACCTATTATTTTATATTTTTCATTTAATATTTAATTTATTTAATCATACCACCTCTCTCCCCTCGGCATCCCTCCCCCCTCTGTTTCTCACCAAACTCAAGTAGTCACATGCATCTTTATAACACAACCCTATATCACAGTAACTTAAAGTTTCATCTTCAAATATTCATATTTACACACAATTTGTTCCTCTGTTAAATCGCTAATTCAACGTTACAATTATCATCATCATAACTATATTCATCAATTTCAACATCGTATTCATCACCGTCATCATAACTTCAATCGCTAGCTAAGTGACCTAAACCGCCGGAGCCACCATCGCCGGAGGTAGAGTCAACGCGATATCTCACCGGAGCCACAAACCCCTCCTTCACCGGAGCCACAGAACCCCAATCATTTACTGTTAAATTGTGATTCTTACTTGTTTTAAGAAATTGTTATTTTGGGGGTATGAAATTGGTACTTTAATTGACTATTATTTTGGAAGATCTTAGCTTAGAAACTGTTTTAGGTAGTAATATAGAGATGAAATTGGTTCTTTATCGAGAGAAGGCGCATATAGGTCGTCGCCGGAGAAGATGGGTCATTGCCGGTAACCTTGAATCATTTCCGGTCGCAGGAAGTGGTTGTAACAGAGGCGAAGGGTAGCAGTTCTTAGAGGGTCGATTGCGGGGGTGACACTGTTGGCAGAAGGTGACGGAGAGGGGGTGAGTTAGTTCGTCGGAATGCTTACCGGAGAAGAAGATATGATGGGCGATGGAATGAAGATACGATCAGGTCTGTAATATAAAGATGGAAAGGAAACAGAAACCAAGTGGAAGAGAAAGAAAAAGGGGGAAGAACATGAATGTAATTGGGGATTTTTAAGTTGAAGAGATAAAGCTGAAATGACATAAATACCTTCATGTGCATTGCCCATGATCAGATGTAACAGATTATTTTAACACTCGTTACGTTTAGGGACCAAAATTAATATAAAATCTTGAAGTTAGTGACTATCCATATAATTTCTAAGACTTAGAGGCCAAATTCAAAACTCATGTCAAACCACAAGGACTATCCGTGTATTTACACTTTGCTAAATGAATTGATAATGAGGGAAAAATTGAAACGCTGAATCCTTTTGTCTTTTGTTTATATGCATTCTTTTAGGTTGGAGTTTATTGATAACAAGTTATTGGTAAGATAGAAACAAATATGTATAATAAAAAAAAGGGTGAGTCTAAATGGACCCTAAAGTAAAAAAATGATTATTACTAAATAATTGAAAAGTAACACTTTTTTATTAATTAAACAAATGATTTAAACAAATAATTGCATGATTTAAACAAATGATTGCATAAATGATTAAATGATTAGTAATAATAATATAGATGTTACTTTTTTCTTAAAGTTTAAAAATAACATATTTTCCCTCCTAAGTAGATACTCCCTCCGTCCCTAAATAAAGTTCTCATTTTGCCTTCAAATTTTGTCCCTAAATAAAGTTCTCATTTCTCTAATATAAGGGGCCTACTTAATATAATAATATTATTACCAATACTTTCACCACTAACTATCTCTTAAAACACTTTCTCTCTCCAATCAAACCTTATATTTTAATCAAAAGTAATACCAAATACCCCACCACTAACTATCTCCTAAAATATTGTGCCCAACACAAATGGGAACTTTATTAAGGGACGGAGGGAGTATTTACTAATTTATAGTGATTTTACTTTATATTTAATAATAATAAGAACACGTTATAAATAAGTAAATATGACAAATTTTATTTAAAAAATTATATGAAAATTTCATTTAAAATCCAAAATATTGATACGACCATCATCATAAGGCATCTGCTGTCTATAAGATTCCAGGCGCGACATATACGTTGTTTCCCATCCAGCTGCACACGGGGCTCTACAGCGAGTCCAATAAGGCGAAATGGTAGGCATTGGAAAATCTCCGTTTAACTGCATTGCCACATAATGGTTACCATGCACATGCGTAAATGTAATATTTTAATGGTATAAGTACTCTTCCGGACCTTTCCAAAGAGGGAAAAAGGTGAGACAACATCCCATAGTTAAAAATGTGAGGATCACACCGAATGTATTAGCAATTAGGATGTCTGTGTAAGGCATACTCATCCAGTGACCCGGTGGTGCGATGCCAGCTTGTAAGAAATTAATTCTATTATATAGTTCATTGATTCCGCTTTTGTAAACTTCGGAATATCTATCGTATGAACTCGATAACTCTTGTAACAGTTGGTGTCGAACATTGAGCCATTGATCTTCAGGATACCCTAGACAAAATGATATTGCTCGGAATCCACAATTTCCATCACCTAATACGTTTTCTATATGTGATATGTAAGGATAAAAAAATAGATGGAATCTCATCCATTAATGGATGCATATAGGGTGACAAAGACTCATGGTTGAACTCTGGAATTTCATTCAAGTCAGGAGTTTCGTTCAGGTCTGGAATTTCGGCTACGTACGAACTATGTCTTGCCGGTTCCTTGGTCAACCCTGCTGACTTTGACGCGACTGAATAACTTTGTCTTCTGGGAGAATAACTACTTTGACCAGGATCTGGAATTTTCAAATCAACACACTTCTTTTTCTTTTGTTTCTTCAAGCATGGTCGTCCACGGTTGTTTTGTTTAACAACAGGTTCTCTAATTAATTATGATATCGGATTGATTATATCACGAAGCTTTTTTAAGAAATTTTTCTTTCCAGAGTTGGACTGATTGTTAAACTCTTCTTTGAAAATGTGTAGTTGATCCTCACATTGAATATCTTCTTGTTCCAATGGTGTTGACCACGAAACATCTAGTGTCCTCCAGAAGATATCAATCGAATCCAAAGGAATGACCGAATTTAAGTACATTGAAAGTACGCAAGCACATGGTAGCCCACAACTCTTACGAAGTTGACAACCACATGTTGAGTAATCTAACTCGAGATCATTCAACCGATCCAGTTCTCCTAAAATCATATCTAGAGCTTTATTTGAAACAAAACCCCGTAATAAGTTGAAACACGTAATGTTATGTTGATGATAACGATAAATTCGACTTCTTTCAAAACTTTCTTTTATTGATGTAACCTGGGACTGCACGATTTGATTAATATACCCTACAAATTGATCTAGGGAATACTTCTTGGATTGCAAGTACATTTTTAATTTTGCGTGTTGGCTTTCATCTAATGTCAACTTTAAACATTCTAATACCCACTTATAGTTGTTCATCTTTTCTTCGCTTATAAATGCGAAAGCTATGCAAAATGTCTTTCCTGTAGAAGTTACGCCGATAATCTCAACAAAAGGTATATTATACTTGTTTGTCTTGTACGTAGCATCTATCAACAACACATGTGGGAATGCCCGCCATATCTTAAATGATGTGTGATGAACAAAAAATAAAGCTTCTAACTTGTTCGTATCACCATTTGTACAAAAGTCATGAACATAACCATTAGAATGTAAAAGAGACATAAGAACCTACATACAAAATTTTCATAGTTAACATACTATTATCATTGAACTTAAAAAAAAGGGTCAAAAGTTGTAGTGTTTTACCTCCATTATAGACTTTCCAACTTTTAACGCCTTGCGACTTTTATATTGCGCGTTATATATGTCTTTAAGTGTTGACACATTATTTTCATTTTGTGCCTTCAATATTGATAGAATATCACGTGGTGGCACATTTTTCTCTGTCAGATCTTCAACCAATCGATATTGATCTTTAGATAACCGCCTTGCATATGGATGTCCTTCCATATGTTGTGCAGGAAGATGATTATGTTCATCACATATTACACTTATCAACCAACCATTATATTCACTTGAATATTTCCCTTGCAGTTTAAATGGACAATCAATTTTTCTTGTAGCAGAATTTTTACTTGATTCTTTTATTGTATATTCACCACCAAGATCACATTTAAGCAAGACTTCATTCGAAATCCACTTGTATTCGCTTTTGACCTTCTAATTACTATGACATAACCAAGAGAGCGTGCCTGGTTTTGCGCCCAATTTATTAAATCTTCGCGAGATTGAAAGATCTAGAATTAAAGTTATTTTAATTTATGACGATATTATCTTACAAAAAATTTATGATATTAAATTAAAATATAATATGTTATCATTTTACCTGATTAGAGAAAAAAGGCGACGTCGAAGTTGAAAATTCAGCACAATTTGAGTTGTTTTCGTTAAAAAATGACATTTTTATTTGTCAAATCAGAAAAGAATTCCTGAAAAATAAATTTCGCAATATAATTATAAATTTAAATTAAAAAAAAGGTAAGAAATAAGTGGGCTCAAAAATAAAATTAAACTATTGCTTAAAGCCCAATACCCTATTTAAGCCTTTCAAGCCCTTTAAAGCCCAATACCCTATTTAAAGCCCAATACCCTATTTAAGCCCATTATCTCATTTAAATACTTCTAAAAACCCTAGATTTTCATAAACTTTTGATTTCAACAAACAAAAACCTCTACTCTCTCTACATCTACAGCCACTGACCACAGCCCCACCGCCGCCCCACCGGTGCACCGCCGCCGCCTCACCGCCGCTCCACCGCCGCCCCACCGCCGAACCACAGGCGTTCACTACCGTCCGACCGCCACTCTGCCGCCGCCGCACGCCTCAGATCTGAACACCACCACCACCGACCGCCACTCTACCGCCGCCGCACGCCTCAGATCTGAACACCACCACCACCGACCGCCACTCTGTCGCCGCCGCACGCCTCAGATCTGAACACCACCACCAACGACCGCCACTCTGCCGCCACCGCACGCCTCAGATCTGAACACCACCACCACCGACCGCCACTCTGCCGTCGCCGCACGCCTCAGATCTGAACACCACCACCACCGACCGCCACTCTGCCGCCGCCGCACGCCTCAGATCTGAACACCACCACCACCGACCGCCACTCTGCCGCCGCTGCATCTCTCTGATCTGAACAACACCACCACCGACCGCCACTCTGCCGCCGCCGCATCTCTCTGATCTGAACACCACCACCACCGACCGCCACTCTGCCGCCGCCGCATCTCTCTCTCCGGATCTCTCTCTCCTTTCTCTCTCTACCGTCTCTCTCTCTCTCCGGATCTCTCTCTCCTTTCTCTCTCTACCGTCTCTCTCTCTCCTGTCTCTCTCTCAGACTTTAACCCCTAACATTTGTTTTAGATTTTGTTGAAACATACCTGTTACGATTGAGAGGATAAATTGTTTGAGATAAAAGTGAAGATCTAGGATTATAACAGATTTATGACAAATTGTGTAATGGTATCTGAGGTTAATAGTGTAATTGGAAAAGATTAAGAGTTCTAAATATAAGTAAAAAAAGTTAGTTGGGGGTTAATTTTTATTTACTAAGAGTAATTAAATGTGCATTGTTTGACTAAAAATTTTTATTGAAACTTGGGCTGATAAAAGTACAACTTTTCAAACATACTTTGGCAGAAAAATAAAATACATTTCCCTATGTTTTGACTTTTAAAATCTGAAGGGTTCATTTAGGAGGACCCTAAAAAAACGGGTCAATTTGATAAATTTTGAACTGAAGTTAATACCACATATTACCCGTAACCATTTTGGTTATTTAATCAGTCTCCACCTCTACAAAAAATATTATTTTTTTGGTCAAACATGTTGAGTATTTCTGCAACCGCCTAAATTGCGTTCAACTTTGCATAGATCGTTGACTATACAAATCTGTTCATATATCTCACACTTTTAGCTTCTCTCTAGAGTCATTCTTGTCTTTTTCATTCAACACTACACAATAAGAATCATATAATAAAATATCTTTTTACACCTCATTATGTTACTTAAATATTATTAAATTACTCAAATAAGATGCAACGCCTCTCATAATGAAATCAAATTGAACATGAAAAGAAAAAGAAACTTCGAATCCTTATACATTGTAAACAAATTGTGGTTTATTTCAGATTGATTTCGGGCCAAAACAAAATATTTCTTTTTTCCGATCTTCCCAACTTATTCAAAATGGATACATTTTGTTGTATTCATAAACTTTATAACGGAAGAACTGGAATGCTTTGTTCATGTCTGAAAAAATTATCAGGGTCAAACTCAGTCTTCACCTTCACCAACCTCATGAAGTTATCTTTATAATATCTACTTCCCCATGAGCCTGCCTTCACAAAACTACCATTTTTGTCGTTCATCCCGAGATCAAGATCTCTGTAATTTACATAAGCTTCTCTTGGGTTCTTTGATACGTATTGTCGCATGTACTTGTAAAGCTTCCTAATCCACTTATAATGCTTCTTCATTGCTTTATTATCGTTCACGGTCCAACTGTTTACATATTGAATTTTGAAAAGAACACCATTTCTATGAGGAAATGGTGTCGATGATTCCGATATCCGTCCCATCATTCCACCATATGGATTCCATATCATTAATGGGATTTCTTCTTTCAATAATCTTTTCCAAATCCCTTCCATTCCCGTTTCCGGGATCGGGGTTTTGACAAAATCTGATTTTGCTTTAAAATAGTTCAAGAAAGCCGGTTTCCCGGATAATAGGAATGTGGTGGGGACAGTTTTGGGGAAACCCGCGATGAACATGACGGATTCAAGCCAACTCATTTCAAAACAATCGGTTTTCTCAAGACCCAACTCGGGAAAACTCGCATTCGTGATCTCGAGAAGATGGTCGACTCCTCCGAGGAAGAGTGCATTGTAAGTTGTACTTATGGTTCTTTTAGTTGTACCTTTAACATCGGCGGGTTGAATGAAGACTCTCATGAAAAGATTGTCATCAACGTGTGGAGCCACTTCTTGCCATTTGTAGAGAATCTTGGTGGCACCTTGTTCCAATGTTCTTGGAACATTGAATACCGTGACAGTGGTGGGGACCGGTACCAGTCTCAGTTTCCACGAAACTATGACTCCATAGTTGCCCCCACCACCACCTCTGATCGCCCAGAAAACATCCTCGCCCATGGATTTCCTGTCCAGGATTTCTCCATTGGCGTTGATGATTTTTGCATCTAATGCGTTATCAACTCCTAAACCGTATTTTCTCATCATGGAACCGTATGCTCCACCCGTGATATGCCCACCGAGCCCTAGGCTTGTGCATAGCCCACCTACAACCCCGTGTGTGTTGCTTTTTTCTGCAACTCGGTAATAAAGTTCACCTAGGGTGGCACCGGCTTCAACCCATACAGAATTGTCATCTAGGTCAACATTAATGGCCCGCATTTTCGACAAGTCGATAACAACAAATTGTGTGTCCATAGCGGATGTGTAAGAGATCCCTTCATAATCATGGCCTCCACTTCTAAACCGGAGTTGAATACCGAGCTTTTTGGCGCAAACTACCGCGGTTTGAATCTGTGTTTCGGTTAATGGGGTGAAAATAACTCGCGGTTTTGGATTTGAAGGTGTTATGCAACGAAGATTTTCGGCAGTTGAATTGAGAATGAGTGTGAAATTAGGGTTGTTGGGGGTGAAGAAAGTGTTGGGAGTTTGGATTGTAAAAAGACATTGATGGAAGGTGTGTTGAATTTGGGCTGCAGATGAAAATTGTGTAAGTGATAGTATTAGAAGTAATTCAAGAAATTTTGAAGGGAGAAAATAAGCCATTTTTATGGAGATTTAAGTGAGTTTGTGTGAAGTTTAGAAGGGAAATGGTTCCAATATATATGAAACTTGGTTGACTAAAAACATATGCATATGTCATGCACATGATGCAGTATGCATTATCATTGATAATTAAAAAATTGTATTAGCTAGACAATAATTTGTTACGATTTTAGATAAATAAATAATTGGTAAATAAACACCTATAATTTTTACAAAATGGCATATTTGATTCTTTGGTGTTTAGTTGCATTTTTCCATTAAATCATAATCGTGGCTAAACTATGGTGCTGCACTTGTTATTAAAATCCAATATGTTGTTAGTTGTTACATTAAACAAATGTGTAGTTGTGTACGAAACTAATGTATAAAACTACAACATTTTTTGTGTATTTATCTGAAAAGGATCGAGTGAAAATTTAGAATTATCATATACAACAAAAAATGTGGTTTAATTACGTACGTTAATACACACCAAATTTAAATTCGAATTATAATTGGATAGGACAAAAGAGTAGGTTACAAAGTTTGATCTTTAATCTCTGGGGATTAGTAGCATTAAATTATGCATATTTCTATGTGGCTTGATTGATGGGGTTTGGCTTTCACAAACCTTTTAATGCAATATATATACGGAGTTTTTTTGTTTTTTTATTAAACGACTAGTTAGTAAACTCAGTTACATTCATAAGGGGCAGTATATCTTTCCTTGAACCCTCCATCTATGGAGAATAAACCCTACAATTTGTCCACGAAGGGACTTGAACCCTCCACCTATGAAGAATAAACCCCACAATTTGTCATGGGCAACACTTTATTTAAAGGGTGACTCTAAATCCACTCCTTAGTGGAAAAGTAATTATGATAAAATAATTTAAATTTTTTTTGGAAACGGCAAATGAAATAACGGAAGCCTACTCGCAATTTTTCAGCGAGCACCCCGAGTTCGAGCTCCGCATAAGCGGGCAAACCCAACCCCCAAAGGGATTTTCAAGGAAAATTCCCCATATGTGCCCGTATGAGGTATGAGTTAAATTACGCTAATGCAACGTTCCCAAAGGGATTCGAACTCACGACCTGCAGCCCACATGGGTATAAACCCAGTGCCTCAGACCAGCTAGGCTGGCCATCATTGGCGATAAAATAATTTAAATGATTGGAAAAATTGATTGTCAGTAGAAAAGTGAGCCCAACGCCCCAATCCCATTAACCAACCCATCAACCTTATAAACCATATTTAAATGATTTTACCCTAAAATCTAAGCATTCATCCAAACATCAAATACCCATTCAAACCCTAAACACTCTCAGCCGCCAGACAGCTCAACCTCCGACGGCCACCACATCGCCGGCCACCACGTCGCCGACCACCACTCTGCCACGCTCGCGATTTCTCTGCCGCGCTCGCTCACTCACTCACTGTTCGACCACCGTTCGTTCCGGCCACCACTTTGCGACGCTCACTGTTTCCGCTGTTCGTCCGCCACACCGCCCTCCGCCGTTCTGGATCCGTTGTTCACCACGCCGGATCCGCTATCGATCTATTTCTGTCTCTCTTCTATTCTCTCTCTCTCTCTTGTTCGTTCTCTCTCTGTCTCTGTCTCTCTCTCATGTCTCTTTTTTTTTTCTTTAGATCTCTGAATCTCTTGAGTAATACATGATGTTAATAAAGGTTTTGGTTTGTTTGGATTAAAGAGCTTAAAAATCAGGTTAATAGAGGTTAAAAAAGGGGTTAATGAAGTAATAGAGGTTAAAAATGGGATTAATGAAGTTAATCTGAGATATAGAACTGAATTGAGGTTAATGAGATAATCTGAGATGGGGATTAATAAAATGATTCCTTAATATAAATAGAGTAATTAAATAAGTAATTAATATAAATACAATTTTCGAGATATGTTTTCCCAATAAAAATATAATTTTCAAGATATTGACTTTAAAATTGTGGAGTGAATAAAGTAGGACCCTATTTTTTTCATCATACCACTAGGCTTGAAGTCTTAGATTTTTAATGCAGTAGTTATTAGTGAAATAATATATTTAGTTTAATTAACAAGTTCAATGATGGGTTTTGATGGAACTAAGTGATATACTGATATACAATGTTAATCCTATTTAAAATATGGTTTTTATAACGTATGTCCCAGGGGCATACGATAATCTGCATTTAATGAAGCACTAATTTCCATATAAACATAAAATGTATTTAATGCATCTTCTAAAAATGGTAGATCAAAGGGTTCATTAATGTTACTCAATACGTATTAGAAAATTACCGATTCATTGAATACACTAATCGTATGCCTCTGAGGCATACGTTAGAAAAACCCTTTAAAATATCTATAAAATTATCATGTCATATTATATCAACAGTTTATAAAGTCTCTCTTATATAAACTATAGTTTAATTTTAACTATGCATAAATTTTTTTAAGGTTTATAAATGATCCAAAGATATAAATAAATTAAATGCCAAGCTATATGGAATTTATTCTTGAAGAGGTTTTTAAAACACTGGTCGTGTAAGCTTGAAATTGATATGTACTATGGTTTATAAAATAATTAACATCTTCATGTTTTTTAAAGTTACTTTTAAACTATCATATGAGATGCTCTAATAATACACAACATATTTTGTAAAACATTATTTATTCACGAAACTTCAGTTCATACTAAAGGAGAATATACTTTTCCAAATTGTAATTTAAGTTGTAGCAATAAACTAAGATGCTAACTAATAGGTGTGAAACCTAATATTTGACATAATAATGTTAATGATTTGCATATAAATGTATTTAACTTAATTTAATTTAACTAGAAAATTTCAAACAAGAAAACGCGTGTTGACTCTTGTTGTATAAGTTTCCATTTAGCTAATAAAAGATGTTTAATTTAGAAATGGCTTCAGAAGTAAAAAGTAGTAACACATTAAAGAATTAATGTTAAGATGCATGCTAGTGGTTGATAAAATATTTAAATCGTTTCTAACCTATGACTTACATGAAAGGCTATTAAATCGTTTCTAACGCGTGTTGACTCTTGTTGTATAAGTTTCCATTTAGCTAATAAAAGATGTTTAATTTAGAAATGGCTTCAGAAGTAAAAAGTAGTAACACATTAAAGAATTAATGTTAAGATGCATGCTAGTGGTTGATAAAATATTTAAATCGTTTCTAACCTATGACTTACATGAAAGGCTATTATATACTCCGTAACTAATACGTACTAAACTAAACATGTTCACCATTATGAATCAGTTATAATTTATAATACGGATTTTGGTTATGATGCACGTCTTATAATTTTGGCCACTAACTGCAATCGTAATCTTATTTTTCTTTGCATTCCGCACACATGAGTACTTTACATGTCTTCATAACAATATGTTTTAGTAGCATTAAATTTGTTTGTGTTGCTAATATAATTTAGTATTATACGAGTAATATTTTTATCTTAGTCTTAGTCTTACTATATAGAGTATAATACATCTGGAATCTTTCAAATTAGAAAGCCTCAATTTTTAACATATTTATTATTTCGAGATAGATCATATGTCTATATAAAAAATATGCATCATGCAGTGCTTGAACTCGTGAACTTTGCGTTACTAGCACAATAATCTAACCAACTGAGTTACTAAACCGCATATACATTACTTGATTATAATTATCATTATAAGTCTCATAAACTTAAAAAGATTGACATTTCCACCACCACCACCCACCATCACTACCATCATCCGTGACCACTACCACTCTCCATCACCCCTCCGCCACCACACACCAATTGACCCGCTTCAAATTCGCTACATTTTCAGATCTATACGCACCACCACCCACCACCATCACTATTGTCACAGTAATATATAGTTTCAGTCAGCAGATGACCGTTGCATTGCACGGACACCTCGCTATATATGTATAATATATGGTATTTTTTTTTTTTTTTAACCACAAGGGTGGGCGCGGTTGGTAAGACTTGGGCCTCCTATGTGGGAGGTCCCGGGTTCGAACCCCGTGAAACCCCCCTTGTGGCCACCAGCCTCCGTTGAAACGTGGGTCCCCCTCTGTGCTGAAAATGCTGGGTCTCGTATATCGAGCCCAAGTAGAGGTGTGGATATCATTGTTAGGTGATTTACCGGGGAATGCACCTGTTGCTGGGTCGGGTGTCCGGTCACAATATGTGGCCAGTGTCAATGGTACACTCCTTTACCATTTTTTATAATATATGGTTTTTTAATTCACACAGTCGGTATCAATTAAGTTTCTTAGATTGAATGATTATGACGTTAGGTTTAATCTTCGAGATTACTGGACGATATAAATACACATGGTTTCGTTATCTTGTAACATGTTGGTATTCCTTTTTCCCAAAATAATGATGTGTATAAGTTAGGTCACGTTCAATAAGACTGAAATATATTAAAATAGCTAGGTGTGTTGGCAATTTACCAACTAACAATTACCTAACCTATAATAAAATAGTTATATCTTATACAACTAACCCTGAATTAAGATTTAGTTTTCATCAGTATTAAATTAGTAGATGCGCTTCATAATACATAATTACATATCCAGTTAGCCACATTGCATAGATGATTAATATACCAAAAAAATATTGCATAAGCATTGCATAAAAAATATATCATTTTCATTTCATTTTCCGAAAGTGTACGTTTTTAAGACATTATTAACTTTAGTTTCATCAACTATCTATGGTTATAGCATATGTTTTATATAACACCAAAATTATGATGCCAGCTTGATTAACATTTATAATGTCAACTTCTTATAAAAAGCTTATATGTCTCATAAAAAGCTTATATGTAGCCAATTCGGGCACTAGTAAAAAAGACATGATACAAGTATGATAAATTGGCTATATTTCCTAATAAAAATATATTAAACCTTGAAAATTAAAATAAATTTATGACGTTAATAAAAAAGCTATCCCCGCCTGTGATCAAAATATATGCTTATATTCCCTTTTCTCCTATTTACTTTTGTCATGGTAACATTTTATATTAAATATAAGTCTACTTTGTGTATTCTTCTAAACATTACAAAGACTCCATCATATTAGTCTAAAGACCACTTGACAAAATTAGTGTTTGTCATGTGTCAAAAAGCACAAGTGGCAGAAGCTAAAAACAAAAAGATAAGCTGTATTTTCAAAGCATAAAACTCCATAGATTATATTATTATTATTATTATTAAGAATGTTTTGAAAAATATATATCTCAACCCGACCCGCATTATTTAACCCATAGAATCATATGTTTGTTTTACTCGTTACACACTTATTACACAGCATGCTTATATTTCGTTTTGTTGGACCCTTTTGACCCATATGAAATAAGTGTACAATCATGTTTGTCAAATATTTGAATGAAGCAATATCAATAGTCGTATAAGCTCGTATTTATATATTCTCATCTTCTTTTTTTAATTTACATATGCACTACACCTGACACGTGTACATATACAAACAGATATTTCCAAATGCTTCCTCTACTCTATCTCACACTCACAGTCTCACTACAAAAAACTTCGACTACAACCAAGACAGGTGACTCGACCAACCATGTTTACCCTTTAGGGCCCACGGCCCACTATCTGTCACGTATAAGAAACCAAAAAGCATGGTGTCTTTAAGGAAGGCAGTCATACATCAATCAAGTTTTATAGATTAGTCATTTGATAACGACGTTTATCTAAGTGGGACTACTAGAAAATTGGGCCTTTTCATGGATTAGTCATTTGATCCCATTTTTTACTAGTTTGGGCTTGCTATGTAGCTCGTTTGGTAGATAATTGTTTTTCTCTGTCAGAAAAGTGTATGAAACACTCACTAGATCACTATTTTGTTTTCATAATGTTTGTTTTTGCAATCATGTGCCAAATATATGCTGGATGATTGTTTGTTTTTACATATAAATGTGCTGGTGTGTGTTTTATTTTATATCATGTGTCAAATTTGGTCAAATAGGCAAGTAAAAAAAGGGCAAAAAGTAAGAATCAGATTTTAGAAAGAATAGAAAAAAATTAGAAAGAGACAAAAATAAAATTGTGTTCTTGAACTTTTTTATGGAAGAAGAGGAGAAAAATGAGAAGAATTTTTTCCCCAATTTTTTTTTTAAAGTTAGGAAAATTTGGAAAGGTCTATTTTTTTTTCTTTTCTCTTTATTTAGTAAAACAAAAAAAAAATCAATGTTTCTTCTTAGTTTTCTATTTTTTTTTCTCTCTTATAATGAAAATTTATGGAATACATTGAAATAGTAAATGCATCCAAATGTATAACTGTACAAGAGCCTTTACATTTTCAAAAGAAAAACTATACAATAATATTGCACTACATAAAATGTAAAACCATCTTAAGTCAATTGTCAGTCCAACCATCAAAATCTCAATCAACCTTCCAGTTTCTTGAACCTCAAGATCATTTATTAGGGTTTTATCTGTGTGAACTGAGAAGCAATGAAGCTCGCATGGCTCAGGTCTCTCGAAACTTCACATCAAGACTGCGTCTGGGCTTGCACGTGGCTCCCTGCAACCGATAAAACTTCCGGCCTCCTCCTCACCGGATCTCTCGACGAAACGGTGAAGCTATGGAATCCGGACGACCTTTCGCTTGTACGGACAAACACCGGTCACTGCCTCGGCGTTATCTCCGTCGCTGCTCATCCTTCTGGAAAAATTGCTGCTTCCGCTTCCATGGATAGCTTCGTTCGTGTGTTTGATGTTGAATCTAACAACACTATTGCTACTCTCGAAGCTCCTCCTTCTGAAGTCTGGCAAATGCAATTCGATCCTAGGGTAAATCAATCATTTTCTCCATTTATATTTCATTTTCTGGTATGATCTGTTTACATCGATATGTCTATCAATTTCATTGAATTTCTCCATTAGAACAGAATTAGGTTTTAACTGGTTGCTTGATGATTCCGTGAAATATGTCTCGACTAATAACAGCATCAATTGCTGTTAGTGTGGCTGCATCTTGATAATTGCATACTTAGTTTATACTTTATATGAATTAATTGTGCTCCACAGGGTACCACTCTTGCTGTTGCTGGAGGAAGCAGTGCATCAGTAAAACTATGGGACACTGCTGAATGGAAGCTGAAAGCAACATTATCAATTCCTCGTCCCGAAGGCTCAAAAGCCTCTGACAAAGGCAACAACAAGAAGTTTGTCCTTTCAGTTGCATGGAGCCCGAGTGGAAGACAGCTGGCATGCGGGTCAATGGACGGGTCAATCTCTGTATTCGATGTCCAACGGGCCAAATTCCTTCACCATCTTGAAGGCCACACAATGCCTGTTCGTTCTCTAGCATATTCACCACTCGACCCGAGAGTGGTTGTTTCAGGGTCAGATGATGAACGTATTCACATGTATGATGCAGAAGGAAAGACACTTTTTTCATCAATGTCGGGCCATTCTAGTTGGGTTTTGAGCGTGGATGTGAGCCCAGATGGTGCAGCCATTGCATCAGGGTCAAGTGACCGGACCGTGAAGTTGTGGGACCCGAAAATGAGGGCAGCGGTTCAGACCATGACTAACCATACGGATCAGGTCTGGGGGGTGAAGTTTGAAGGTGCAGGAGGTGGTGCTAGAGGGAGTTTGCTTGCAAGTGTGTCAGATGATAAAAGCATCTCGTTGTACAATTATTCTTAGCCGTTGATTTCATCCTTGTTTTTTTCATTAGGTGCAGTTTGTTTGCAGAGTAGTCTTGAACTTGAACTTGGGTGAATTGTAACTTCTATTATTGTAACGTGAAAAACACTTGATTGTTAACTCAAAATTAACAGACGTTTTCTATCAGTAATGGTAATTAGGAGCTTGTAAATTGGATCCTTGTAATGAATTACGGCAATTGTATTATTGATTTTGCTATTTCAGCAAGTTTTAAGGATGCATAAAACATTGAGTCAGCTACAAAGGTGAGATATTTCCTTGCTCTTAGGTGTAGCTGAATACACCACCATGCCTTGTATTTACTAACATTTCAAATTACACTTTTTTTTTTCTGGTTTATTTTGTGCGAATATATATACATATCAAATCACCAACATTTCAAGTTGAACATAAAAGAAGTTGATGCTAGAAAAGAGCTGAGCAGCTAAAGAAAGAAGTTGAAATAACTGAAGATGGACAGAGTTAAAATTTTGTTTTATTTATTTTTGTAACAAATAAAATTTTTGTCATCAAGATAGATATAATTCATATTATTAAATAATTAACTATATAAATAGATCCTAGAGTTGATGTTCAATCTTTCCTTTATCCACCAATTCCAAATATACTAAAACTAAAATGTATACAATCAAAGCCAGGAATCTTACATGTTTTAGAAAGATATTATAGAAATCTATCAATATTAAAGAATAGCCATTTTATGGTAAAAAAATAATGAAATTGTTATAATCATAAACTTAATTAAGGCCATAAATTGCAAAAATTATCTGTTTCTTCAAATTTTATAACGTCCTAAACAAAGACCTGATTTGTGAAGAGAACTAACTTGTAGGAAATAAGTTATAGACATGAAAAATATAATTTTTCCTTGTGAGCATGATACTAAAACACTCAGCCTGCTATTTACATAATATATTCCAATCACAACTAAAAAAAAACCACTAAATGACTGCTTCAAAGCAACTGTCACTGAATTGAATTCTAACAACTCTACTCAGAAAAAGATAAATGTCGAAGAACCCTTTTGGTGCCATGTATATCCTGATTTCAAAAAGCAAGCACCGACATGTTTACTTCATCATCCTCTCGTTTTCTAAAGCAATTCACAAGTGTCAAGAAAGAACACAGCTACACTCTTTATCTCACAAACTCACTTGATTCAGAATCTGAAAAATTATACACTCAATTCCAGTTTAGAAAGGAAAACAGTTGAAAACTATAGAAGTTTATTTTCAGAAATTTAGTTATAAAATTAAAAAGTGGACTTTCAATTTTCAATGAAATTTTTCGAGTTCTCATTCACATGTTTTATAAAGAGTGCCACATTTTCTACAGCAAAACATCCCCTTGAGTACTAATACAGACAAACTAGCCAAAATTATATACATCCTATGAAAATTGCAACTTCTGAAATAGGACAGATGGTATTAGTCAAATATACGATTTTTAAAACTTCAACAATGTGGAACCTAAATCAATATATTGTTCATTTGAAATGGTGTTAATGAGCAAACATATATCAGTTGGTAATATTTCACAAGACATCAGTTGCAATTTTCATGGATTTATTATTTATATAAAAATTAAATTCTATCAATTTGCATATAAAGATTGTTCAAAAACATACCCATTTCCATTTTGCTGTATAAATGAGAGAACAGTCTTCCAATAACGATCACCACCAACGTGCCAGGTGTCCATATGCATGCCATTAGGGAAATCCACAAAAACACATTTTTTGTTATGTGCAGCAGCTTTTGCATATAACATCTCCATGTGAATTGGAGGAACCATCTCGTCTTGTAGTCCAGAAAGGAAAAGAATCGGTTGTTTAATCTAAGTTCAAATCAAACTAATCATAAAACTAGTACTATACTAATACTTGATTATCTAAAACTTTAGATACAGAAAGTGTAAGTATACCTCACCAACTACATCAATGGTGCTCCAGGGAGAACGAACAACAAAATTAAGAATTTTAGGGCCTTTAGAGACACTTCCTCCAATAAACCACTTCAAAAAAGGTAATAAAACTCCAGCCATGTCTAAAATTGAAGTAAAAGTATTCTCCAATATCAATGCAGCCACCTAATGTTTAAAGAACAACATAAAAATCATATACAATTGTAATAAATTAAAAAAATATTACATAAATGATAAATTTTTTACCTTATCTGGATTATTTTTGGCAACCACAGCACCAACTGCTCCACCAAGAGACCTACCAAAAACTACTATCTGAGAAGTGTCTATATCTGTTCTCTGACTCAGATGATCTAGAGCCGCCTAATCAAAAAAGAGTTTTTAAATCATATTTATAAATTAAAAAAAAATAAAAAAGTAATCATAAATTTTCTAGAAAGCTAACCTGTGCATCCCTAGTGATTCCTTGTTGAGAAGGATAACCATCACTAGCACCATACCTATTCATTTTCAAAAACACAAAATATTAGATAATATTATTAAAAAAAGATCTAGATAGCATGAGTGTTGTTTGCACAACAAGAACATACCCTCTGTAAGAAAGCATGAAAACATTGCAATGCAAATTTTGTAACATAATGCGCACCATCTCAAGACGATGTGCGATATCTATAATTCATCAGTTAATAACACGTTAACAACCAAACAGGAAAAGTTTAGTGATAAAAATGGGTAAATAGTATTGTTGTGGTCTACAGAAAGAAGGATACTTCCAGCATTTTCTTGGAAAAACAGAATAGTTGGGCCTGCAAATCAAACAACAATAAAATCTCAATACAATTAAAAATTTCCTAAAAGTTTTATGAAACCAAGCCCTAATTTTATTATATCTTCGGGAATTGGGATATAACATTCCAGCTCACAATGGAAACAGGAGCAAAATTAATTCTACATTTCCTGGTGCGTATAGCCACTTGCAAATTCATGCATATCTATAGAATTGAATAAGACCCTAACATAATTAGCAATCATAAAACTAAATCTGAACCATACTACCATTCAGCAAACAAAACATTCTGGCAAATCAATACAAAATAAATTGTGAAAACTGCAAACATATTTTGCATGTAAGAGCTAAATTTCAGCTCTATTATAAACCCAAATCCAACCACCAGCTTCTGAGGAGGACCTACATAGGTTAGGGTAAAATCGATGAATTAGATGCAATTCGATTAATGTGTCCAATTCATCATAACTTTTGCAAAACAATATGAAGTTATCAGTTATAATTTTCAAGTAATTTGTGAGATCAAGCCACATATAGAGATAATAGATTGGAGGTTTCCTTTACTTGTTCAATCCCTAAATACTCAAATTCAGTTGATGATTAATTAAAATCACGAATAAACCCTAATTCAACAACATACCTAAATTGACACAATTCTACAAAACTGAAACTGCAAAACCAGATCACCAGTGTGGGTTTACATATGCATGTAGAGAGAGAAACAGAGAGAGAATGACCTTTGCAATCAGAAGAGAATTTGATGAACCCGAACACCATCGGAAGAAGTAAGCCATACGTCTTCGAAAATGAGGCGTAGACGAGCAGGAGTGATTGGATACGACTTCGTTAGACCGGGTAACACCGGCACGTAAACTAATTTCTCCTGAAAAGCAACAAACAGTGCCATTCCGGTCACCACTATTCCGCCGGCGCCGTAGATCAACAAACTCATGTACGACACCATCGCTTTCTCTTTCTGTTTCTCTATCTCACACACAGTCTCACTTGTGATGTCAGCTCATGCCTCAACTTTATTAGAAATATATTTTTTTAGTTTTGCTTACTATGTCAAATTTAAGAGCAAAATACAACATGATCATTTTGGTTTCCTCAAAATTGCAAAAAACATTCCTGCATTTTGTTTACATGTACTAGTAGCGAATACTTTGAAACTACATTTTACATTGATGATAATGATAGTAATACGGGCAATAGTGGTGACCAATATAATATGATTGTTAAATTGCTAACTCTTTTTAAGATTTTACATGTCACATCTCTTAAATTGAAGGCTAAAAATTCGCTTTATATGCACCTGGTATTAGGGCTGTTGAAAATAACCAAAACCCGTTCTACCCGCCCGATCCGTTTCGAATTCGGGTAGATCGGGTCGGGTAGTTCGGGCATCGGGTAACCCGCATATAATCCGGATTGGGTATAAGGTAATATTTTAAGTTGGCGGGTATACCCGAATAACCGAATTTTATTATAAGGAATTTTTTAAAGGTAAAATTTATAGTTTTATAAATAAAATACGATCGTTATGTTTGTAATTCATGAATTTCATCTAGAAGTCAATAATGAAGTCTCATGTTGGTTGAAGTTTGGTAAAATTACGGACAAATATGGTATATTAAGATCAGAATATAAACATTGTGGTCGCCATCAATACAAGGGTGCAAATTCTCGGGTATTAGTGGATATACCCGTACCCGACCCATTACCCGATCTACCCATATCCAAATACCCGTATTTAATTTGGTTTGGGTAATGGGTATTTTTTATATTTGAAAATACCTGAGCTACCCGACCCGAACTACCCGAAACCCGAAAGTTATACCCGATCAACACCCCTACCTGGTATGGTGTAGCATGTTATAGCCAAGTTATAGCATTATAAGGGTCTCACATTTATTATTTCTTGGCTTTTAATTGGTTAGACACCCCCACCCTCCACCCTAGCCTTCTCCCTTGGCTATCGCCATGGCCACAACGTAAGATGTATAACTAGCCTATAATTTGCACCCCGGTATGGTATAATAAAGTTATAACTATAACTTAGGTGCTATAACGCCCCACGCCTTGTGTTCTAAGCATTATGTTTATAATATAATTGTCTGTTACTATTTACTTGAATTTGATTGGTTAATTGACAAATAATTAATATATCAAACTAAATTTTTTGATTATAATGCATATGTAGTTGTGGTTGGTTGGCAAAGTGTACTCCATTTTATATTTTCTAAGTTTCTTTAATTTATTTTGTTGTCATCTTATATATTTTATTTGTTTGTAAATGAAATAAAATAAATTCCTAAAAATAAACAGAAAAGCCGTGGGATAGATGATGGATAAGGTTATCCAGGAATAGGAAATAGAGAAGTAGCCACATCATACTCCAAGAGATTAATTGTGATCACAAATACACGCCTTCCTTAAACTTAACCGCCATCATCATATATTCATACCCCCTTCTTGTTTTCTCATAAACTCACATCACAAGCAAGCAAGCAAGGTCGATCATCGAATCAATGGCTTCCACGTGTGCAGTTTCCATGGCTATGGCGCCATTGACTCACAACACTCTTCATCCAGCACCTACAAACGCATTCTTCAACCCATTGACGCTCAAGGTTTCATCATCAAAGGCCATTAATGGTTCACCATCAAAACGGTTGGTGGTTAAGAGCTCGTTGAAGGAGAACGTTGTGACGGCTGTAACTGCATCGGCCCTAACGGCTTCCATGGTGATTCCGGATGTTGCACAGGCGGCGTCTGGTGTTACTCCGTCGTTGAATAACTTCTTGTATAGTATTGGGGCTGGTGGTGTTGTGCTTGCCGGTATTTTGGGAGCTATCATTGGCGTTTCTAATTTTGATCCTGTTAAACGTGGTTAACACATGGCTAATGGTTTGTGTAATCCTTTTTTTTTTTTTTTTTTTTTTAATTTTGTATTTCTTGTGACTCCTCTATGTATGAATACGACGGATGTTATAATTAATTTAAAAGTAATTATCAATCTTAATCATCTTTTACTTAATTACATGCATTATGCATAATGTAGTAATATTCTTTAACTTTGGGTTTTGTAGTATAACTCAATTGATTAGGTAGTCATTAGGTGTGCATTTGATGATATAAGCTATCATAATCCTCGTATTATTGTTTGCATTTGAAACAAAATTGCTTAGTATATTAATTGGGTATTTTGTTTAAGCATTAGAAGATCATTTTAAAAGCAATTCATCATCTTTCTATTTGCGCTATATGGGCTTAATTTCCTTCTTATCTTAATTGGGCTTATATTAAAACAAGTTTCTCGATACTTTTTTAAAAAGTGAAGATAAAATAAAAGAAACCAACGTTGTAACTACACAATTATATAATCAACCTTTTGATTCTAAATATTGTAAAAAATCATATAAAACGAAATGATAATTCTGAAGAATATTTATGCAAACTAAGGGCCCTGCAGGGCAAAACACGTCGGTAACACAAAATCTTCTTATCAAGGGAAGATTATTGGCGCCATCACTTCCTCAATCTCGTCAGCAGAAAACTCGTCCATATGACGATAAGTTGAGAGATCTCGTCTTGGGCTGCAAGGGGAGAAAAATTGTGTTTTAATTTTTTAATACTTTTAAAGTGAGTATGAGTTTAATAACGAGTTATTGTTGACACAACCTTGTCAGTAAAGATGAAGGTGATTTAGCGCTACTGATGAGTTTGAAACACGTCACTATTGAAAAATGCTTAAGTATTCATTATGATTAATATAATAATATGAATAAATATACGAGAGAATATTAAGTTGATTTTTTTTATATGAATGATACCTAATCTGCTCTAATGAAGTATATTACCATAAGATTTGAATTCATAACCATTAAGTTATAGCAAATATTTTATATTTTATATTTTATATTAATATCATTACATTATAAATATTGGGTGAATACCATGTCATTATAAAATAATACAAAATCGAGTCATTTATTTTGAGAGTAAAAAGCAAGATAATATATTTGACTATTAGCATTTATTATAAAGTGTTAATTAATGTGATTATAAATGTTTTCTTTTTAAAAATTTCTTATTTTAACTTTTTGTTTGATCAAAAATACTTTAAAATATACTTCTACTATTTTGGACAGAGTATATACATACATGTGGAGAGAGATATATGGATTTAGACAGAGGGTGGGGACTGTCAAATCTACATATTCTCCTTCTCTCTCTCAAACACACAGATTCATTCATTCATTCCTCCATAGTTTCATTGTTCAATTTCCCCTTTTGCTGATTATAATGCTCCCAGGTTTTCAAGGTACCTTTTCTGTGTCAATTTTATTTTATTTTATTGAAGTTCATGAATATTTGTGTGTATATATAGTGTGATGACTCAAATTAAATAAATTTATGATGTTTTTAAACTTTTCTGAGCTCCCCAGTTAATGAGTTCCGTTTATATCTCATACGGAGTAATAAATTACTCAAATCTTTTGCTGTATATGCAGAATTTTAGTTTTATATATTATCAAGATTTAGAAGAATAAGCTCTGTTCGAGATCTTCAAGCGGGTATCCTTTAATTATGATTTTAATGCGTTTTCTTTTTCTGGGTTTCAAATTAGTGATGATTACATGGTTGTTTTCTGAAGTTTATTTGCTATTTTAGGAATTTATGTCTCTGCAAAACTGAAGTTTTCATATACGGTTTCTTTCTTTCTGCCTTTTTAATTAATTGTTTTTAATTTCTACATTTAATTCTCTGTTTTGCCGTTGTCTTCTACTTTCCCAGAATTTCAAGCAAACCCCATTTCAATTTTGTTTTTTAAATTATTATTTTACATCCACTGTGAGTAAAATATTAGGCATATTTACTTTTCTTGTAAAAAAGGTGATGTCTTTTGGTGTTTGAAACAGTACATTTGATTTTGTGTTTATATGTGTGTGTTTCAGTTTTAGTTATTGGGATTTCTACTTTTTGAAGAAGTATGAGATTTAACCCTTTAGGTGGGTATATGTTTCTGGGTACATTTTGGAAAAAAAGTTTTCCCTTTTATGGAAAATAGGATCTGCTTTTTTACATCTCATCATACCCAAAATTATAACTTCAATAATACTGAATAATTATTAGCCCAAAAGAGTTTAATGATTAATAATTATAACCAATTTCTCCGTAAAAAATCAAACTTTATTGTGTTTCTCCATGTAATTAGAAACAAAATCGAATCCCCATATCCCACAAATTGTCTTTATTGCTTAAAGTCTAAATCTTTCTTGTTTCTTGTCTTTTGACTTAAAGGTCAAACTTGTATTTTTTGATTAATTTATTGAGTTTTTTCCACTGACTTTTAAAAAGTCAAAGTATGAATTGTGTTTACAATGTCTATGCAGGATTGCAATTAATTTAATTACTAGATTAATGGAGGGTGATGCATATCCAGTGATGGGAAATGGCGGTATTCAATTAGATGGGAAAGCTTTGCAAACATTTCAAAAAAGTTTTGTTCAAGTTCAAAACATATTGGAACAAAATACAATGTTGATTAATGAAATTAATCAGAATCAAGAGTCAAATATTGCTGTTAATCTCAGTAGAAACGTGGGTTTGATTAGAGAGCTTAACAACAATATAAGAAAAGTGGTTGATCTTTACTCTGATCTTTCGTCTAATTTCAATAAATCAGTGGATGTTAATTCATCTGAAGGGGACTCAAGATTAGATGCTAATAATCTGCACAAGAGGATTAGACCTGCTTAATTAGGTGACAGATGTTTAGCTAATTTATCATCTCTTTTTTCTTTTATTTAAAGATGATAATCATGACTTGTAATACATGCATCAAAAGTTGTAACCTTATCTTGATTTCTGCCCTTTGATTTGTAGTTATTTGGTATTTTTCATCTTCTGCCAAACTTTAGGTTGATGTTTTGGGGAAAAAAGTTATATTTTTGTTTTTTTGGTGATTTGCAGGAGGAATGGAGGACAGTAACAGAAACAGAAATCAAAGTTTGCAACCTGTTTTCTGTTTCTCTCTGCAAAGATGCCTACATCGAACACAAGTTTTGGAAAATAAAAACAGCTTTTTAGTCACCAATCACACACCACCAACTCAATGCTGCATTATTAAAATTTAAAAGAGGAATGACCTTTTCACACACTTTTTTTTCCATCATATTTTAATGCTTAAATAATAAAAATGCTAATTTATACAATATAATAAGTATAGATGAAAATGCGCATCCTTATTTTTCATGTTCCCAACCTCATTTCTTGATTTTGTCACATTCATCACTTCATTATTAAGAGGATACATCATACTCTTAAACGTTCATTGTTTGATACTTAATTTATAAATAAATGTTATTTTAATATGATTAATATTCTATATTATTTATTCTTCTGGTTTAACAATTTCAGAGGTTATAGATATTTGAATAAGTGTGAGGCAATTCGTGACTCGTTTTATCACTCAACGTATTTAACCTTTATTATTTTTTTCTTAATTTAACTTCATTTATACTTTTAAAGGTCAATGCCACCAGTTGATCATATGTTAGTTCATTTGTTGAAATCTATGAGTTTGTGTTGAAAGTGAAAGAAATTGGTCATCCATTGAATAAAAGATTAAAAAGCAACGCTTTTGGAGCATGCAACTTTTTGTCTTTGGAATACGAAATTAAGAATTGTCTTTTGCAAATAATACAAAATAACAAATACATAATCTTTAGTAAAAACATAAAATCCGGCCCAAATATGTTAATTGTTAATCTTATGCTGAAGAAGAATACTTTACAAATATAAATTTTAGTGCCAGTTTATTATTAGCGTGTATAGATTGGTTGTATATATGTTTAACTAGCTTCATAACCCGCCCGAATAGGCGGGTATGCTTCAAACTTTATCATGTGAGAAAATACCAATACATATTAATAATTTTAAAAATGACATAATAATGATGTAGCTGTAATTATGATTTGGTCTCAATTCGATACATGATGAAATGTTACATAAAATTTACAAACGAAATAAGACTTCTTTGTAAACGACATTTGCTGTTAAATTAGTGTAATTCTCATCTGTGTCACAACAAATGACCTTCAATCCGTTCTTGTTCTTAACTCGTGATACAACCACATAAAGCTGGCCATGTGAGAATACCGGTTTTTGCAGAAACAAACCAACCTGAGACAACGTCTGGCCTTGACTTTTATTAATGGTCATAGCAAAGCATACCTGAACAGGAAACTGCCTCCGATTCAATTTGAAAGGCATCTTGTTGTCGGAAGGGCTAATCACCATTCGAGGGATAGCGCAAATTGTACCCACCTTGCCGCCAGATATGATTTTGTACAACCACAAGAACACCAATCGAGACTAAAGATGCAACCAATACTCCAGCAACGACTTCCACAGCTAAAACCCAAACATTGATTCGATCTATTGCTCAACTTTTACTATCTTTTGTAAAATAAATACGCTCTTACTCCAACACATACCTGTCAATAAAACCCAAAACAATCAGGTAAACAAAGAATCATATTCACTCTCAAATCACTTGCAGTTAATACCTTATACCTACACAAAATCATAAAATCAATTATAGAATTTACATAAACCATTCAAGAATTTATATATCATTGAATGGATGAGTCATTAGCTCATGCATATCTTTATTCAATGAAAATTAGACGATTGACCTCTAAACACAGTCAACAATTCTCCACAACATGAACACAGACACATTTGTTAAATCAATCCTATTATCACACCATTAGTTGTAAGCCTCCTTCTGAATGGTCACCTTTATATAACCCCTCGACATGCATTAGCACAAAATCCATCAGTTACTGCATTTCTTAGTACCTAAAACAATCAAGAATTCTTCATAATAAATCTTAAAAGGTTGCATGAAGATGTGAAAAGATGAAATACCTGCATATCGTTTTGGCATGAATTTAAGGCTAACCTTAGTCGTCGAGCTACTCATCTTAGCTGTTATCTAACTTCCATTACTTTTTCTAAGAAAATAAAAAAAAATAAAAAAAGATAAGAGTGAAAAACTTATATTTAAAAAAAGAGAGTGAAAAACGATACCCCAACTCGAGAAAGAATAAGTTTGTACTGATATAAAATTTTGTGCATTTTTCCTAGTTCAAGTTCCCGCCATGCTTTCGCCACCTGTTCGTCAAATAACAAATTAAATATCATTGCGGTTCAAAAAAAGAAAGATAACAAATTAAATAAGTTATGAAAATTCATTTATTTTAACATGAAATCTTCTATAGATCTAATCAACAACTAATGATAGTTTGGCCAATTCCCAAATTCAAACCAACAACAATGAACATTCAATAGCTTGGTCCGTTTCATCCATTATTTGATGACCATTGTGCATTGGTTGAGCATGGTACTGAAACCGAATCGAACCGAAACCAAAACCGATAGAACCTAAACGATGAATTTTCAAAACCATAACCGCACCGGTTACATGTTGTCGGTTCGGTTTGGCTCGGGTTTTTAGCCTAAATGCTCATCAACCGAACCGAGACCGGTTTTTTAGCCTAAATGTCGGTTTGGTTCGGTTTGGATCTTTTTCTATGTATTTTCTGTACTCATGTTGCTGCTCCAAATATCCAATACATCTTAGGTCACCTCAACCTAACATCGGTTTTAATGAATAATTCTTTGAGCGAATAATTCTCCATACCTTGTTCTCTAACAGCCAATCCTTCAGGAATATTATAAACAACAATTGCTTAAGTAATTAAAAGACCTTGAGAAATACCTTTTGATCCTGCAAAAGATACACCTACTCCAAATCCTCCCCCAAATGCATGATGTGTCATTATGCCAATTACTAAAATAACCTCCCTCGCATCTGCCCCTTTTATGTCCAACATGCTTACTTCACCACAATGCTCAACAAACTGAAATTAAAATTAAAATATATATATATGATGGAAATTAAGCAAATGCAAATAAGTATAAATACATTTTACATAACAAAGTTCAAACATCGGTACATGCGAAGGTTACCCTTTGATATGAGTACATCCATTTGTTGTTTTCAATCCTACAACACCACAAGAGAAGAAGGAATACGAATTAAACGTCCGCCATCTGTTTCCAATGCAGCTGAACATGTTCCTGAAACTACAATAGTTGCGGGCCTGATGAAGATCCTCATGTATATCTTTCAAGATCATGTGTATTTATAGCACTTCTGTTTAACATTTCGTACCTCATGAAGTCATGTTGTTGCACCTGTTTTTAGTTAAATTTGATAAATTTTATATAGTATTTTTAGGTTAAATGGCATTTGGGTATAACCTATTAAATATACCGTTAGATGGACAGGGAAAACAATATATATCATCCTTGATTTCCATAAAGATACGGTCTAATATTGACAACGGCTTTCCAGCACAACCAAATTTTTTTAGTAAAAAATTCAGTATTTTTTGAGCCATTTGAATATGGAAGAATATGTACCTCCCTCAAACCGTTGTGTAGAAGTTGCAACTTGGTTATTATGTCTTCAGGATCAAAGGAAATCAATAAATGATTAGAGAACCAATCAAAATCATTTTAACTAATTTGACGAAAAGTTTTAGGGTTAACCCAGTTATGTGAGGAGCTGCAACAAACCCCAGAATTAAAGCATGAGAATTCACAAATTCATTTAATTCACAATTATATGAGGAGCTGCCATCTTTAGTTGTTAGTCATGTATTTGTAATTTCAGTATTTTGTTTATAGCTTTTTATAGAAGATGACTTTTTTGGTCAACATTGAACAAAAGTGTAGGTACTGATAATTGACAATTGAATCCTGAATTTATAGTTTGAAAATCTACCACGAGCAACAACTAAAGGGGGAACCTGCAAATAGTTTGAAGAAACAAAATTAGAATTCAACCCTTCTAACGGGTAAAACATACAAATTTATATTTATTTATAGAATATTAACATGAATTTGAACCTCAACAGATTCAAATTCAAAACCCAGAAACTTTAATTAACTTGAATTTGAACCAAATCGTCACACATAATCTAAAAGAACGACCTACCATCAACCAAATTAAAAAAAGTCCAAATTTTTTTGATGAACGCAACTAAATGCGTTGTAAATAACCTAGGTCCTTTATGTACAGATATTACAAAAAAAACATAAATTAATTAAAAAAACCCTAATTTATGCCTTAAATTTTTGTTAAACGTACTTACAAAGATGAACACTAAACACCCACCCGATTTGATCGATCCTTATTCGATTGCTCTGAATCTGGCTTTGTTGAGGTTGAAGATGACACTACGGATGGGTTTGTTGCAATGGTTTGGTTAAGGGGGAGAATTCGAAATGGTTTCGCAACGTTCGTCGTTTCAATTTGGATATCGGTGGCGGCGGTGAAGGGGATCTCGTAGAAGAGCTATTTTGTGTGCTGCCGTGTAAAATTGAATGTACATACCTAGCTTTGTGTGGTTATGTTTAGAATGTGCATATTAAATCCCGAAAATATATTTGACTTTACAGGCTTTTTTTCAAAGGTTGGAGATTTTTTAGTCCATGAATTTCGGAATTCCCATAACTGTGAAGGATGATACTGCACGTGCATTTGTGAAGATTTGTGCTAAAAACAGTGGACGAATCACGTAATTACACGTGGAATAACAGACCAATCACGAAGCTGCAAACTGCCTAGTTGTCGAATCAAAATCGGGTCTACCTGCATATATAGGGGAAGATTGTAAATTAGTTAATTGCTAGGAAATTCAAAAATACTTTTGTCATATCTTTGAAAAAGAATGAAGTGTTGCAAATTCTTGTCCTATATCAATATTGATGCACGTAAATATTGTGAAATACTTAATTAAATGATTTTGTTAATTTTTTTTGGAAACGGAAAATGATAACAACGGAAGCTTACTCACAATATTCCAACGAGCACCCCGGGTTCGAGCTCCTATAGAGGGCAAACCCAGCCCCACAGGGATTTTCAGGGAAAAATCCCCCATATTTAGCACTACGAGAGGTATATTACGGGAATCAAACTCCCAACCTCACGCCTCATATGAGAGTATAACCCATAAATGATTTTGTTAATGACAACCTTATGTATAAAACGTTTATACTTTTATCAATGAAGGATAACCTAAAATACAGGATTGGCCAGCAATGACTTCAGGCTACAGCATGTGTCGTACCCCCAACATATTTCTAGTGACATGTAGGTGTAGCGCATTTTGTTAGTTACTCAAGAACACATTTCTAATCATATTAAATTGAATATATATATTAGCACTTTTTTAATAGATAAAAAGAATAAAAAATACAGTAGCATATTTTTAATCGATCAACGTATAATAGCGAGTATAAACAAAGGACAAAAGATTCCCGCGGGGTCTATGGATGAATTTTGCAACTTCAAGGCCTACGTCAACCACAATAACGTCAGTTCAACAACATACATGGAAAAACAAAATTTAAAATATTTTAAACTACATATGCATGCGGCTGTACGCCTGTACCAAGTTGTAACTTGTGAATGAAAAACTGTACAATGTTAAACAGAAAAAAAAATTAGAATCATATATTATATTATAATATGTGAAGATGGAAGTCCTGAACCTATTGTCTGGTGTGTAGGTGACTGTAGGAATATGCCAAGCAATGTCAATGCACCATAATCAATAAAAATTAAATCATTTTTTTTTCAAAGTTCAAATTTTATGTATATAATGCTACTATTATGTTGTAAATAATAGTGATTTCTTAGTGATATAAGAAAACTTAAATTTAATGAATACGATAAGCCATTATACAGAAGAACTGAAGAAACATAACATGTGAAGTAGGATTTAGGAATCTTGTTTTCCCTTTGTTATTATTAATATTTATTAAATATATAGTTATAGGATTAGATTAGATACATGCCTCTCCACTTACACTTTTTTCAATTCACTGCCCATGCTTCCATTATCAACTAATTATATATTCACTACCATTTTCTAAACAAAAGAATCCCAATAACTGAATCAAAAAATCCCAGATGAAGTATAAAGTATATTTAGGTTGCAATTTTAAGTTGCTAAGCATTTTCCTTTTTATTTACAAAACTTATAGCACCAAATATTGTATACAATATCTTATTTAATGTTTATTTATTATATTAATATTAATTAAAGCACACCTTAGGGGTGAGCAAAAACGGTTTAACCGCACCATAACCATAATAACCACAAAAATCAAACATAACTGAACTGTATATAAACTAATGGTTCGGTTTAAATTTTTTAAATATCCGCAAAAAGCAGTTCGATATATATAACTAATATGTTTGGCGACCGAAATAGTAAGGCGGTGGTGGCGGAGGACGGAGGTTTACATACACATTGCATAAATTTAAAACAAAATATTGGATTCACATTACATAGTTTGTGGTGTAAAAGACAATATACTCAGTATTTACTTCTTTATTGCTAAATGTATAAAACACAAAAGTTTTCAGTCCAAGATTGCTAACTTGAGATGACCATAGTTCCCACATGAATATCCAGCTTTTAACTGGAGATTTCAATTTGCAGTAAATTACTAAAATAGCTAATTACATATCACAATTCACATAAATTTACTAAAAGTTCAGCTTTTAACTGGAGACTACTACTTGGTCCATTTGAACCCCAAATCATGAATTGTATCAAGATTGATATTGTCATTGAAGTGGTGGTAAATCAGAGCCTTTTAACATCGAAATCATGGTTTGGCCCCAAGGGTGCATATCCAACTGTCAGGCCCAAGCCCAATTAAAAAAGGAGGCAAATACAAAACCAAATTGTTGAGCTCCTCAAGCTCATTAATTTCGTGGGCCCTATTTCGAATTGCATGCAATCCCAATGTGGTGGACGAAATGGCAGATGGCAGGTTGTTCATGAAACCATCTACAATTCTTTCTTTAACAAGTTTTTAAGGTTAATATTATAAGTTACAAATTCTTTGGTAATATATGTTCATATTTTGGTTGGCCGGCACAAACAGATTTAATAACCTTGCACCAAAGTGCCACGGGCTCTTTGCGAAGTTTGCAAGAAGAGATAGGTTTCCAAACCCTAAGCTATCAATTCCCAAGCCATTCAAGAGATTTTGTTTTCTTTCGTTGAGCCGCCCCAAACAAATACATTCAAGTTCTTTTAAGACGGGTTTGGGTACTTTGTAAACAGAGAAGAGTAAGATCTAATGCTTCACAAAACGGATTTGATTAGGGTAAGATCTAATGCTTCACAAAATGGATTTGATTAGGGTAAGCCGTCCCTTGTAAGACAAAAATTTTGCTTTCCAAGAGGTAAGTTTTCATGTAACAAGTAGATAAGTGTCAAGTAGTCGAGTGCCAAAGATAAGTAAAGAACATGACATGTACGGAGGTTCAAGTGTTTAAGATAGTGTTATGTTTACCCGTTTATGTTGCCACGTTTACAGGTGGAACAAATTAAATTTAACGGACCGGGAAGTAAATGGATAGCTAATGGAGATTATGTTGATTTTGGTATAAATTCATCCTCGTGAACTTGTTACAATAGTTCACTTGCACACCAAAGTCTTTTGTTATGCAATTTGTTAAATTGTATAAATGGTCACGTTACTAAACTTTTTATGCTTGAGTTTTAGTACAATTTTGCTATGTGAAAAGTGGGTATTTAGTAGCTTTTTTGGCAAGTTTGGTTGATCATATGTAATGATGAAGTTATATTGTTAAAGAGAGATTTTTTAATATGTGTCACAGAGCACACATCATAATAATTTTATAATGTCTTTTTATACTCTTGCATTTTATTCATCAAAATACTTCATTTTTAATTTGTTAATATGTTTTCTCCTAAATCAATAAGATGTAATATGAATATTGTGTATTTTTTATTATAAGTTGATCCATCGCCCATGGCCCATTTAGACTTGTGTAGTAAGTAAAATAAACATGTGACATGTATTGATCATATTATGAAGTGTCTCAATCTTATCGTTTATAACTTACATTTCACAAACGGAAGTCCATAAACCTCTATCAAATGACACCATTTTGAAATACAAAACCGATATATTATTACGATCTTTAGATGCTCTTAGTCATTGAACAGTTATGTTATATATTAAGTCTAAATAGTACATTTTGTCTCTTATATTTATATAGCAATATAGTGTAATAAAGGATTTTAATAGCAATTTAGGTTTCCATGTACTTTGTACATGTACTGTTGAGTGAGGCTATTGAAAGTTTTAGAGTCTAAACTCATGCATCTCACGAGACTTTTATCTTACGTATTTAAATGTTTTAAATTGCTATGTACTCAGGATCTCATGCCAGTGATTGGATGAACTAAGTAGTGAAGACTTTGTGGATTGTTTGCATAGAAATGGTTTTGTATATTCCTATCCTTTTACTATGTTTGTGGTATTAATATGTAACACCGAAGTTCTTGTAAAATTTTAAACTTCTTGGACGGCATGGCATGACTTTATATTATGACTATTATTCAACCTTAGTATGTTTTAGAAGAGTTGGTGTTACATAAAGCATAAGAGAACCAAACATGTGGAGATAGATCCGCTTTTTGTTAGGAAACCTGTTTCGTTCGATCATATTGTGTATTAGATATTCGTTCACCTCATCAGTTCGTAGACCTCTTTGCTAAATGTTTAGGTTCGCATTCAGGAACCTGCAACTCCAACTGCAGGAGATGTGTTAAATATCAAACATAGATAATAGTATATATATATCGTATGCGTTTATATTATACAGTATAGGGTATTTATTGTAATTCATGTTTCTCTGTACTTTGTATATATATTTTGATGAGTAATGCAATATATCCTAACGCAATTTTCCACAACAATTGTCAGGATCGAATAACCCAATCAGATTATTTAATCACAGATCTACTAACAACGAGAAGTTATAGCGGATTAACACTCGTGTTATTTTGATTAAGAACAATGAATACTGTAAACGAATACAAATAATTATAAAAACACATTAATCACAAAAAGCTTCAATGTATATTGAATAACTTGAACAATACACACGTACGTTTACAATTCGTAAGGAACTATTTATAATAGTCCTTGAAGCCTAAAATATTAACCTAGTTATTCTAGGATTTGATTACAATCAATATACAAAAAGATATTATCTTCTAAACTAACTTTCCTAAGATCTCGGACTCGATATTCTCTGTAAATAGCATCATCAATAGTATTTCAGTTGTTCAGTAGTATATGCCAAGATCAGTAGTAAGTTGTATCTTCAGTAGTAATTGTAGTATCAGTATCAAGTAGTCATAGCAGCAATGACTCTTGATCAGTAGTATCTGCACATCAGTAATAGAATACTTATAACCCAACAATCTCCCCCTAAACTTGTTAATTTACTTTTAATTAATCAAGTTTCTTTTCTTCTTCATTCTTTTTCTCTTGTTCCTCTAACAGTTTTGCTCTTCTTTGTATACCTTCAAGTGTTCTCTGATTTTGCTTCTTCCTTTGAGCTATTATATATTTGCTGTTTCTTTTTCCAAAGTAATTGAATTTTTCTTGAAACATTGCAGCATCATATGGTTTCATGAAGGTATTTTTGAATATATGGTACATTGTTTCTTCTGAGTGTGGATATTCTTTTTCAAATAAGTATAATTCACAATTCTTACTGGCTCTTTCAAAGAAATACATGTTTACTGTGGGGAGCACATTCCATGCATAAACATTTTCTTTATTAGTAATGTAACGACCCGAATTTTTGTGTCAAATAAATTATTTAAAAATATTATAAATAAGGATAAATCATTTAAAGAACGTGGGAATTGGTTTCGTGTCATTTGGACATCGTATGAGAAAGTTATGGACGAAACCGGGTCGAAGAGAATAGCAAAAAGTGCAACCTTGTCTACCAGGTAAAGATAGCGGCGCTATCTGGGAGATAGCAGCGCTATCTGGTGCAACATGGGAACAGCGATCCGAAATAGCGTAGTGGGAAACGCGAAATCGAGATCGCGTTGGGGATCGCGGCGCGATGTGCCGACGCGAAATAACGCGGGGTTGTAGATAGCGACGCGATTTTGGGATTAGCGGCGCGATTTATGTCTGTGCAGCATAAAAATCGGGATTTCTAGGGTTTTCTCTCATTCTTCACTTCTCAAAAGGGTGCAGCCGATTTGGAGAAGATTGGGAGGCGATTTGGGTGTTCTTGAGCATAGAACATCATCATTCTATGGGATCTATAACGTACATCAAAGATCTAAGGTATTTTCTTGTCTCTTAGTTAGTTATGAGTCAAGATTTGGGGAAAATGGTAAAGTTGAAAGTGTTGTGTTGAAATCTTGCTAAAGATGGGTAATGTGGGTGTAGAACACCCATAGATAGTATGTGGACCATGTGTTCAAGATGGATTGTGAATTGTTGGTGAAATCCTTGGGCTAGGGTTTTGGATCTCCACCAAATTGATGAATTTGATGGTTAGGGTTGATTATGATGATGTTAGATGATGTCTAGTTATAGATGATAACTAGAAATGTGATGATTATGTTGATAGGTTGCAAGGACCTAAAAGTTGGAGATATTCCAAAGGCGGGAAGCAAGGATTCGTGTTGATAAACACGATATGGATTTAGCTATCGCTAAGGTGAGTACATGAGACTTTTAAACTGGGTACATAGCAAAGAGTTTTAAAAATACATATGATATTTTATGGGTCTTTATTAATAAATGTTTTTAATAAAGATATGATTGAAAAGACGAGAAAATGTAAATACTAGACTATCTAAGTATGTCTAAGATGATTGATGATTTTGAAAGAGATCATGAAAAGTGATTAATACTAATTATTAATATGATGTATGATATTTAGTTTATTAATGATATGCATTAATAAAACTAAGGATGATGATATTAAGTAAAGAGTATTGATTAGTACATGATACTAATAAAAGTGATGAATGAATGTATATGAAAATGAATATGGTGTGACTGGTAATAAATACACATTATAGTCAAGAAAAGATAAAAGTATTATGATATCGATAAATAAGAAATGTTTCTTATGAGAATAAGTAAGGATGGACCTCCTTAGGTTCATGGATGTAGAAGTAAATATGGGTTGCTTATGATCGGGTCCATGGGACCATACAGGTACGTTCACATTGTGTTGAACAAATTATATGTCGTTATTGTTAGATGTCTAACTTGTTTGATGTTTGTTGTGATAGCCGAAGGCTTTGACTGGCATAACTGTTAGGTTATGATAAGAAATAGATGGTGGTGACGCGGGGGACCCCCGGTCACTGGGCGGTGGTATATATGTTTATACACCGAGTGTATATATGTTTATACACTAAGCACACGAGTGCTTCTAGTACGCATATGTTTGGTACTAGGTATGTTAGGTTCTAATACATATATGTTTATGTATTAGACATGTTTGTGCTTCTAGTACATATATGTTTATGTACTAGGTATGATGGTGCTTCTAGTACGCATATGTTTGGTACTAGGCGTATTAGGTTCTAATGCATATATGTTTATGTATTAGACAGGTCTGTGCTTCTAGTACATATATATTTATGTACTAGATATGATTGTGCTTCTGGTACCTATATGTTTAGGTACTAGATATGTTTGCTAGGGAAGCAAGATCGATAGGGTCGCAATATGGCGACGAGACGGTATTGATGTAGTATTTATATATATGTTTATATATTTATGAAATTGTCATTATTATTATTGGGGTCTAAAACCCATGTATCTCAGGAGACTATTTTGTCTCACGTACTACGTTTGTTTTGTGGCTATGTACTCAGGTACAGGTTTGAAGTGATAGAAGGTTGCACTAGAAGTGGCCTAGAGATGTTTAGCTCGGGAGCTAATAGGTAGATCCCGTTGCCTATGGTTTTGATATACTTGGTGACACCGTATTTTTGTAAACTCTGATATAGGTTTTAAAGTTTTTGTTAAACTGTATTTTGGACAATATGTCAAATATTGGAAAAATGTATTTTAAATGATTTAAACGATGTTTTAAAAATACGGGTGTTACAAGTAAATATTTCAGGATAGTTGTCTGGATAGAAAGCAACATCAATCATTTTAGTCAAGTATCCAGCTCCTGAGTTCTTCCATGATTTCTTAGCCATTCTTGGTTTTCCAATAATCAACACTTTGATTATATCACTTCTTGAACAAGATCTTACCATAGGTTTCCACCCAGTAAATCTTTGAGTTGTTTTGTCCTCTCTTATGACTTCTATGACATTGTCAACAACTCTCCAATTGATAATTAGATTATCTTCAAGAGGAGCAACAGGAACATCAAGTACTTGTATTTCTTGTTTTCTTTTCTTCCTTGATTCTGTTTCAGATTCAGTTTCTTTCCTCTTTTTAGAAGGTTTTGAAGATTCACCAGGTGTTGGTGTTCTGGAGAGAATGATTGAGGGATCAATTTCAATTAAGACTTTTTCTTTTTCTTCTTCTACTTCAAATTCTGCTAATTCTCTCTTTTTGGCAGTGCAATATTTGTCTACTAATGTTATCATTTTCATTCTACCAAAGGACTTAGTACTATGTCCTTTTGATTTTAAGTAGTCAATCATTTTTGCTTTCTGTTCAAAAATTTAATCTGGTAGATCAGCCTTTTCTCTTTTGCATTCTGCTACTAGATCTTCAAGACAGTTCAGATGTTCTTCTTCTATTTTTCTTTGTCTATCAAACTCTGCCTTTTGATCATCTACCAGGACTCCTTCTACCTCTTGAGTTGGTGCATCAGCTTCTTGAATTTCTGTATTTTTCAGTCTTTCTTCTTCAGCCTTTTTCTTGTCTTCAAGAGCTTGAGTTTTTGCAACTTTCCTCAGATACCTTATTCTTTTCACCTTCCATTTGTCTTGTTTTGCAGGTCTGACATGGTTGATCTTGTTTACCATGAAGTGACCTAGAGCTCTGTTTGGATAGTCATCATCAAAATTTTCCTTTCCTTTTCCAAAACAGGCTGAAAGTAGAGGTGGAGTGTATTTCATATCAAGAACAGGAGTAAATACAATTGATGGAGAGAATAAATGTATTTTATCCTCTGGTAATATCTTAGGGTGTGGAGGAAGTGCACATTCATCAACTTCATACCAATTTACATTATCATCAATGTCAGGTATGATAAGTGGTTGTTCTGGAGTTGGAGGTTTTGTTATGATCACAACACGTTCACGTTCAAGAACTTCTGGTATTTCTTCATCTTCATCTTCAGTAGTAACCAAGGTAGTTACTACTGGTGTAATCTCTGGTTCAAATACCACCAATTGTTGTGATTCATTTACTACTGGTGAGGTTGTTGTTGTAGTTACTACTGCTAGGGCATCAGTAGTATCCATGATATCTTCTTCTGGTGCATTTACTACTGGTATTTCTTCTTCTTCAATATGACAAGTAGTAACAACCTCTTGATCCTTTCCTTCAGTAATATCCATAGGATCAGTAGTCTCTATGACCTCAGTAGTAACTGGAGAGTTTATTTGTTCTGCTGTTTGAGATTGATTTGCAGACACAAATACATCCTCATCCATACTTTTCATTTCTTTGTACAGGTCTTTACCAAAACTCTGACCTGTTTCACCATGGACCTCTTTTAGATTTAGGAGGGCTGCTGCTGCTATAGATAGATCAATCATCCCTTGTATTTGATCTTTCTCCCCCTTAGTGATCTCAACCTGTTGAGCCTCACTATCTGCAATCTTTCTTTGTAATTTTCTGATCAAATTGGATTGCCTTTGAAGCTTATACTCGAACCTCTTCTGTCTTCTGTTCAGAGTATTGATGTAGTGCTTCATGTAGGTCATGGTTTTCCCTTGATTATTCAGTAAATTCAGACAATGTTGTACAGTGGTTTTAAGGTTTTCCTTCCGATCCGTCAATTGTGTTGGTTTAATACTGACCTCAGCCCCTTTGGGTGGATCATTGGGCTCAGTTGGTACATTAGTTTGAAGGTTTTCCATCCTATCCATCAATTCAATTTGTTTCTTTCTACCCTTATCACTTCTTGGTGATAAAATGGGTTGTTTGGACACTCTCTTCTTCCTAGAAGAAGCAGTAGTGCCCCCCCCCCCTTGTGGTTTCTTGGCACCGGGGTCCTCTTAGTGCTGCCTCAAAAGATGAGTCATCACTTAGAGTTGCCAAGGTCTGGGTCCTATTGATGTTCTCACTAGCCTGTGCACCCACCTTTGGGGCATCAGTAGTGAGAGCCCTTTCCTCATGTCCTCTCTCCTCCTTGGAGGACAACTCTTGGAGTCTGGGGTTTGACTCAATTGGTCCCATGGTGTCCTTTAAGGAAGTTTTCTTCCTTTTGTAAGTTTTAGAAATTTGTTTGGCAATGGTCTGGTCTTCCTCAGATTGAAGAGTAGCACTCTGTGGATTGATTTCATGTACTTGGGACACATTCAGGACATCTGTTGGTTCAGGTATTTGAGTGGACTGAATGAGTTGTGTTTGGGTTGTATTTAGTGGTAGAGTTGGTTGGGGTTCAATGGGGTGACTTGAACCTTCTCCTGTTGGGGGTTGATCATAGATCATATTTTGAAACAGTGGAGTAACCTTCCCAGAAAATTTAAATTGTTTTCTCATATTAGAATACACCTTTTTATTTAATTTGGGTGTAACAAAAAAGTTTTTAGGTGTTGAGAGATTTTGAATTTCACAGTTTATAATATGAGTTAGGAATCTTGGGTACATTAAAAGTTTAGCAGATGATAAGTTTCCAAGCATTCCTTCAAAAATCATGTTTGAAAAGTTGAATACTTGTCATGTGCACAGACAAACAATAGCAGAAGCTATTGACTTGTTGAACTCATTCCAAGTACTCTTTTTAGGAGAGATGCAATGTTGAATAGTATGAACAAGATATTTCCATTGAGGTGAAAGAATACCTTTTTGAAAAGTAACTATATCTAGTCTTCCTTCATACCCCATTTTTTGTAAAATATCAACACGATCTTCCTTAGGTAAAGAAAACAAACCTGATTCATCATTCAGTTGAAGATGATGTCTGATGGACTGTTCAGTAATGATGATTTGCTTTCCATCTACCACGGACTTGATTTTTGATGAAGTTGATTCTTCTATCCTTTCAGCATTTTCCCAGAAATCAACAAGATGTTGTTGATAAGCTTTAGGGTTGATGTTGAGTGCAAACTTGATGTGAGAGTTCTTTAAGAACATTACTATGGGTCGAAAATCCTTTGTTCCATCTGGATTTCTCAAGAATGCACACATATTATGAAATTCAGAAAATTTGAGATCAGTTTTGACTTCAAGAGACTTTAGAGTTGCCATTTGAATGATTTTGAACTTTGAAGATGAGTATTTCACAGAGAGTTCAATCGTTTTTGCAAGAGTGAGTGATTTGTGTAATGAATTTAGTTGATACTGATGCAGGGTTTTGATCGGATTTTGCAGAGATTAGGGTTTAGCGTAGGGTTTATCGAATCGACGAGAAGATAATGCTAAACTAATCACAATCAGCTATTTATAGTTTTCAAATTTACCTGCAAAATGACCGAAATACCCTTCGAATAATAACCCAACGGCTATTTTCATGGGGGTCAGTATGGTAAATTGTGTATTTTACAGATAACGGTCGATCAGTAGTAAATAAGTATCAGTAGTAGAAACATCAGTAGTAATTGTTTTTTCTATACTTAACCTAATTCTACTAAGAACCCTATCAGTACTAAATTGTAGGAGTAACACTCGATCAGTAGTAATAAATAACCAGTAGTAAAATATATTTATACATGTAGAATTTATACAAAAACTGTACATATGATTTTCTTTTGTGAAATTAAGTGATTAAAATCATTCCAATACTGCTAACCAAGAAGCTGAATCTTCCTACATCAAATGCTTTTGTAAAAATGAAATCTTATTTCAATGTGTTTTGTTTTTGAATGTTTTGCTGGATTATTAACAATACTGATAACACTTTGATTATCAATAAAAGTAGGAGTTTTAAGAATAGAGATACCAAAGTCTAGGAGTTGATTTTGAATCCATAGGACTTGAGCACAACAAGCAAATGCAGTTACATACTCTGCTTTAGCAGTTGATGTTGAAACATTGGTTTGTTTCTTGCATTGCCATGACACCAATCTTGATCCAAAAAATTGACATCCACCAGTAGTAGATTTTCTATCTTGACATTCACCACCATAGTCACTATTTGTGTAGGCTATGAGTTCAAATGGTGATGCATGTGGATACCAAAGACCAAGAGAAGGTTTTCCCTTCAAGTATCTAAAGATTCTTTTGACAGCCTGCAAGTGTAGTTCCTTAGGTCTTGCTTGATATCTGGCACATACACAAACACTATACATAATGCCAGGTCTTGATGCAGTTAAATACATTAAAGAACCCATCATTGATCTGTAAAGATGCTCATCTACATTTTTTCTAAAATGTCTCTGACATATTTTGATTGGTTAATCAAAATACCATCTGATCTTTGATTGATTTGGAGTCCAAGGAAGAAGTTCATTGGACCCATTGAACTCATTTTGAACTTGATCTGCATCAGTTCTTCAAATTCTTTGCACAGTTGATCATTTGTTGATCCAAAGATGATATCATCTACATATATTTGGACCAGTAGTATATCATCTTTGACCTTTCTTGTGAACAATGTTTTGTCAATTGCACCTCTTTTGAAATTGTTCTTCAGTAAGTATGATGATAATGTGTCATACCAAGCTCTTGGTTCCTGATGAAGGCCATATAGAGCTTTGTCTAGTTTGTACACATAGTCATCATGTTCTGGATCTTCAAATCCTGGAGGTTGACACACATATACTTCTTCTTCAATTTTCCCATAAAGGAAAGCACTTTTCACATCCATTTGGTAGACTTTGATCTTCTTGTATGAAGCATATGCCAGAAATATCCTTATTGTTTCAATTCTAGCAACTGGTGCATACACTTCATCATAGTCAATACCTTCTTCTTGAGTGTATCCTTGGGCTACAAGTCTTGCTTTGTTTTTGATCACTATACCCCTTTCATCTTTCTTGTTTCTGAAGATCCATCTTGTTCCAATGGCTCTTTTTCCTTTTGGTAGAGGTACAAGAGTCCATACAACTTGTAATTTGAATTGAAGAAGTTCTTCTTGCATGGCTATGATCTAGTTTGAGTCTTTCATTGCTTGTTGAATCTTCTTAGGTTCCTCTTGTGACAGAAAACATTCATACATACATTCATTAGATATTAGACTGATGTTACAAACATTTGAATTTAATGATGAATTGAATTTGCTTCTTGTCTGCATGTTTGAATTGACATCACTTAGGACTAAGTCATGAATCAGGAATTTGTGCATCTGTCCATGATTCTTCTTGACTGTCTTGGTTTTGTGAAGATTCTTCATTACTACTGGTGTCAGTAGTGACATTTTCTTCATTAAGCTCAGGTGGTTCATTGTTGTTACTGACACCATTGTTGTGTGGTTCATCTTCAAAACTTTGAGGTTCAGAGTTACTACTGGGATCAGTAGTATCTTCAGAGTTGGAGTTGTTACTGGTGTCAAGAATACTAGGGTTATCAGAGTTACTAATGTCCTCAGTATCAACTGTGGGATCAGTATTAACTAAGATATATTTCATTATGTCTTAACTGCCATTTGATGATGATCCTCCTTGTTGGCTTTGATTGTTTGAATCTCTCATGTATTATACACATAATTAACATCAGAAAGATTTGGTTAGATTATCAATGTTAAATAACCAATCTGGACCATTTCCCTGTTCATTCATCAGATTTTCATTAAAGGATACATTTACACTTTCTTCAATGATCCTTAGTCTTTTTGTTGAATACTCTGTATGATTTGCTTTGAGTTGAGTATCCTTCAAAGATTCCATCATCTGCTTTGCAGTCAAACTTACCAATTTGTTCTCTTGTAATTAAAATAGTACAAGGACAACCAAATGATTTTAGAAAGCTTATTGAAGGTTTTCTTTTGTTAAAAAGTTTATAACGTGTTTTAAAGTGAGACTTAACTATTAAAACTATGTTTTGAACATAAAAAGCAGTATTAACAGCTTCAGCCCAAAAAGTTATTGGTAATTTTGAATCTGCAAGCATAGATCTGGCTGCTTCAATGATGGTTCTATTTCCAGTCATGTGTCTAGAGCATCCACTATCAATATGTCATGTTCTACCTTCTTCAGGGATCTGAATGCTCTGCACATAAAGTAAATGGATTAGTTAATTTTGGGAATCCAAGCTTGTTTTGTCTTGGGTTCATCCTTTGAAGAGTAAGTTTTTCTAACTGAATGAGCTTTGTATGCAGTTTTGGTCTTAGGTTGTTGGTTAGTACTGGTGTCCTGTTTTACTACTGACCTAGGTTTATACCCGTAGTGTTTGGCTTTTGAGTATTTTACTACTGATGGACCGGTAGTGTTTGGGTAATGTGAGTTTTTAGCATAGTCAGTAGTGTTTTTGTCATTGTACCAGACAACATTATAATTAGGGTTTTTATCAATAGTAGACCTGAAATAATTCCTACTGATGTTAGAAAACTTTGAGTATTGAGGAAATTGATTTGGTTTTCCATTGTTTTTGAAATAATTACTTCTGTTTGGACTTTTATGCCTGATATTTTGCACGAATCTTTGTGCGGTTCTTCCAAATTTGGGAACTTCAACATGTGAGTTTTTAACTTCTTTTGCTTTTGTTTCTTCAGTTTGTTTTAACTTTAATGCTTTCTCTTTTTCTTTGTTAACTTTAAACTCTTTGAATTCTTTGCAGTTAATTGGATTAAAGTGACAATTCTTTGCTATGTGGTTAACTTTGTTGCAAATTAAGCATGTAAATTTTGTTGATTTAGCACCTTCAGGCTTTCTTTGTTCTTTTAACTGGTTTAAGTTTCTTTGATTTCCCCTTCTTAAAATTGTTGGTATATTTTCTGAGTTATATTTTGGAGATTCAGTTTGGCTTTGTGTGGTATGAAAACTTGTATCAGTTGTTTGATCATCATCAGAAGAATCATTATTGGTTTCAGTTTGATTTTCTATTTTTAATTCATTTAATGTTTTTTCTGTGCTTGATTTAAGAGGAGGTATAAAATTAGTTGGAGGTGGAACTGCATGATATCCCACCCCATGAATAACTTTTTCAGTAGATTGATTACTGGTTAATTCATCAATTATTTTAGAACTTCTTTCAAATTTTTTAATGGTTAATTTATTTTGTTCTAATTCCATTTGACATTCTTCTAATTTGATTAAAGTTTCTTTTAGTTTTAACTCAGCATATTCTTTATCATAAGTTGTTTGTAAAAGTTCATCTTTTATCTTTTGATCTGTTATTTTATAAATTTTAATTTGATTTTTAAGATCAGCTATACAACCATTATATTCAATTCTCCTATTTCTGTTTAGAATCATCTCTTCAAGTGTTTCTTTGTTAAGTTTTTCTAATTCTTTATATGCTTTAATGCCTTCAGGAGTGCAAGATTTAGAATGTACCTCAGTAGTAGACTCAGTGAAGGCCATGAGAGCTTGATTCTGAGCATGTTCCTCTGCTTGAAAGCTCTAGTCATAACCTTGTCCTTCTTGAGATACTAATGCAGTTGAATTTGAAGTGTTGTTCTTGTTGTAGTTTGATCTTTGGTCTTTGTTTGGACATTCTCTGGCAAAGTGACCAAGATTGTTGCAGTTGTAGCATTTGACTTTGGTTTTGTCAAATCCAGCACGATCGCCTTTGTTGTAAGATAGATTTTGCCTGCCAGTTCTTTTAAGAAACCTTTTTGTTCTTAAACTCAGCATTGCCATCTGCCACTTGATGTCCATCTCTTCCAGATCATCAGGATTGAGTTGTTCCAAATCCTCACTAATCAATGCAGTGTGCACATGACTAGTGAAAAATGATTCTCTTGCTACATCTTCAATTCCTGCATTCTTTGTAGCTTTTTGACCTGTTCCTATACTTGACTCAAAAGCAGCATTGTTTGAAGGTAAATTGGGAGTTTTAGTACTTACCTCAGATTCAAACACTCTTAGTTCATTGTATAGTTCATCCAGCTCTTTTTCTTCCAAAGCATCTCCTTGTCTATATATGACTGTGTACATAGACCATTCTTCACCAAGAGATCTAAGAAACTTTCTATTTACATCATCATTGTCTGGTTTATAACCAACTTGATTCAGTTCACCAATAAGTTTGTTAAACCTATCAAAGACTTGTGATAATGATTCATTCTTCTGGCCTTTGAAGTTTTCAAAGTCTTGCTTCAGAACAGACTTCATGTTTCTTTTGGTGCTTTTGGTGCCAACAAACCTCTTCTCCAGTGTCTGCCATAGCTTCTTTGCATCATCATATTCAACAAAGAGATGTTGATAATCATTGGAAATAGCAAGCAGAAGAGTGCTTAAGGCTTTGAGTTCAATTCCTCTGTCTTTCTTCTCTTTTTCACACTTGAGTTTGTCGATTTCAGTTGAAGAACTTGCTACTTGAGTCTGGATGGTTTTGTTGCCTTCAACAACAACTTCCCACATGGAATAAACAGTAATAAGCATGTATTGTTTGATTCTGTTTTTCCACATCCTAAAGTTGTTGGGAGTGAGAATGAGAATTTTGTTAGCCTGTGTGCTTTCATTGTTATCAGACATGATTAACAATTAAGAATTCGAAAGTTTGAAACTTTTTGCTGTTCTCAATTCGTAGATCTAGAACCGTAGAGCTCTGATACCACTTGTCAGGATCGAATAACCCAATCAGATTATTTAATCACAGATCTACTAACAACGAGAAGTTACAGCGGATTAACACTCGTGTTATTTTGATTAAGAACAATGAATACTGTAAACGAATACAAATAATAATAAGAACACAGTAATCACAAAAAACTTCAATGTATATTGAATAACTTGAACAATACACACGTACGTTTACAATTCGTAAGGAACTATTTATAATAGTCCTTGAAGCCTAAAATATTAACCTAGTTATTCTAAGATTCGATTACAATCAATATACAAAAAGGTATTATCTTCTAAACTAACTTTCCTAAGATCTCGGACTCGATATTCTCAGTAAATAGCATCATCAGTAGTATTTCAGTTGATCAGTAGTATATGCCAAGATCAGTAGTAAGTTGTATCTTCAGTAGTAATTGTAGTATCAGTATCAAGTAGTCATAGCAGCAATGACTCTTGATCAGTAGTATCTGCACATCAGTAATAGAATACTTATAACCCAACAACAATAAACAAATTAACTTAGAAAATTATAAAAATCAAAATATTATAAATTAATTCCCCCTAGCTCCCTAGCTAGTTTAAGCCACAATATTGATAGTTAATTTGATGAGTAATATCCTAACGCAATATGCCACAATAATCAACAAATATTAAACCACAATATTGATAGTTAATTCGATGAGTAATATCCTAACGCAATATTCTTATTTATATATTGCTCTCCTTGGGGTAGTGATGACTTTGCCAAAGCTACCTCTTCCTCTTCCTTTTTAGCTGTTAAAAAGGACAAATTAACTAAGCAAAATTATAAAAACCAAAATATTAAAAAATAATTACCCCTAGCTCCCTAGCTAGTTTAAGCCACAATCTTGATAGTTAATTTGATATTGCCAAAAGGCCCAAAACAATGAACTTTAGTGAAAGAAATTAATATTGTTGTTGAAAATTAGAGGAGTTGTAATGTTAAAATTTATTATTCAAGTATAGGCAATTCATGGCGACAATACGTATATGTAATCGCTGCCTCCAAAGTTGCTCTCATAATGATAGATATAGGAAGTTTAATTTATCCCTTCTTTTTCAAAAATGATAACCATAGTACAACATATCATAATCATCCCTAATTAATTTCTCCAACTGCCACCTCACTTTAATATATCTACTATTAGCTGTTTTAGCTTTTACCCTTTTAATTAAGTTAATAATTTAATATAGATCCTACATTCCTACTACTTATACACCTCATAATATCATATAAACACTCATTATAAACTAATACTTAAATTATAACAATAATTACTATCAAATACTTATTTTATTTTGGATTTGGGTACTTTTATATATTTTGGGGGTTCAATTTTAATTTTATCATTTTTTATATATATTTTTTAATTTAAATCTCTTACACGGAGAGGCAGGGTAGACGTTATCGGTATCGGGGTGGGGAACGGGGAATAACGGAGATTTCTTCAGGTTTCGTTATAGTGACCGGGGATGCCTCGCCCCGCCCAATTATAACCACCACCCACCATCATTACCGCCGCCACCATCTACCAATTGGTCGCCGCAATATATAGTTACAGGGTACCCGTCGCCATATTGTGCAATACCCTTCTAGTTTCTAGTATACTTATATGTAAAAGCCTGAAATGTTTTACAGTATATCAAAAAGGTGGAACTATTCTAATTTGAAGCAGGTAGCTCTGAGTCCTTCTTACATGAAATAGTATATACCATTTAGGCATTTACAACACCCATGCATTGAAATTAAAAATAAAAACGTGTTTCAATCAAAAAAATTTCTACCCAACTGATTACTATGAATAACATGGGCAATACCATGAAATTTTTAAATAGAGGGCAAAGTTTTGGAATGTAAGTTAGGTCCTCGGGTGGACTGTACGTTATCTAAGTTCAAATCGTAAAATAAATTAAACTAATTTAGTTTGAAGAAAGATGAATCGTAAATCAAATTAATCAAAATATAAATTCATGTTCTTAATTATCTCAAGAACTAACATGTCACTAGTTAGAATATACATGTAATCAAACAAATGGTATGTATAACATTTTACACCGAGAAAAATAGGTAGAAATGTGTCGTCGAAAAAAAGAGAAAAATAGAGAGATTTTATAAATTGATAGATTTTGTGCATTATATGGAAAAAGAAATGTAAAAAAAGGAAAATAATACAAAAAACAAGGAAAAAGAGAATTTTTTTTGTTAATTAAAACCTGGAATGGAAGAGACTCGAATTCTAAGTTATGCAGAGTATATTTCAAGATATTATATGTTAATCATTAAGTTAAGATGCAACTTGCAATATTAACTATCATCAATATATTATATATTTTTATGCGGGCAAAAACGAAAAAGACAAGCTAACTCATAAATAAATATTTATAATAATCAGAAAAAAAATTCAGCATAGACAAATGTCTCCCCTACCCACCTTTGTTACTGGCCATGACTATGATGCTTGATTTTTCATCATAAAAACATGCCACACTCATTATATTAAATGCATGCATGCTACATAAAAGAGGGACCCGCAGCACCTTCAGAATCCATGAATATATATATCCCGTTATTTGACCTATTGTCACTTGTTAAAAGTACACAAGAGTTAATTAAGAAAGTGAAGATGGGAAGAAGCCCATGTTGCCCAAAAATAGGGTTGACTAGAGGCTCATGGACAGCTCAAGAAGACAAGATTCTTACTGATTACATTAAGCTTCATGGTGAAGGCAAATGGAGACAACTACCCATGAAAGCAGGTACCATACATATATCTATCATTTTACCTCTATATGTGTGTGTGTGTGTATGATATATCTATCATACATGATTGTTTGCAGGTTTAAAGAGGTGCGGAAAGAGTTGCCGGCTACGATGGTTGAATTACTTGAAACCAGATATCAAGAGAGGCAATATTTCTTGTGATGAAGAAGATCTCATCATCAGGCTTCATAAACTCTTGGGAAACAGGTACCCCCCCCCCCCCCCCTCTCCTACCCTACCCGTACATATAGCACACTCACACATTTATGCACTGTGAGTTGTATGTAGATGGTCACTTATTGCTGGGAGGCTCCCGGGGCGAACAGACAATGAAATCAAGAACTACTGGAACACAACACTCGCGAAAAAGGTGCTTGATCTTCATCAAAATGACCATATTACCCATGCATCCGATGATGATCAGTCTCAAGAACGTCTTAAAAAGAGGAAAGACAATGAGACAAACATGAACTTGGTTAAAACTAAGGCGGTTAGATGCTCAACGACACATTTCACCCCATTGCCAAAATCCAATGTTATTGAGAACCGTAAACCTATTGAACCAGAAGCATTCCCATTCTTTCATGATCAAGAGAACAGTAACAATATTAATAATCCATCAAGTTTCAATCTTGATGTAAATATTGGGGGTGGGGGTTCTTTACCGAGTCTTTTTAATATGGATTTTACTAATTCGTTTAACTTAAATGTCGATCAAATGGTGAAAGTTGGAGATGATATGATGTCAGGTACCTCAACTGTTACTGCTACAGATACAACACAAGTTTTCTCCAAGGAAATACTCGACTATTTTATTTCGAGCCCTGAAATTGGAGGAGAATGGTTGTCTTCTTTATGATCAAATTATGTTTACACAAATCGATCATTGATCATGTGCCTCATGTAATTTTTAATAATGTATTTTTAATTAATTAGTAATTATTATTCTTCTGTTAATTAACTATTGTAGAAATTGAATTTACACAACCATCAAAAGTCAAAACAAATGAAAATGACTGAAGGTCAAATGTAATACGTCACACTCAAACTATTAAAATCTTGTGGGACAAGAAAGGCATACGCATTGTTCTCCAGTCACGTCCTCAACACATCAATGGTTGGTAGTATTTAGGATCAATTATCAGAATTGTTTGGGCCAAAAATGTATTGAATTTTCAGCTTTTAATTAAGTTAACAAATTACACAAATCAAATGTATAACTGAACTTCAAGATTTCTAGCTTCTAACTGTAGAAGCAGTAGCTATCATCTGCATCATAATTGTTGCATACTGAACAGCTGTGTGTTGCAGAGTGTATTGTCCAGATAGCCCGTATTCCCCAAAGTTTGGTTCCATGTGTACAAAATGACCCGGTAACGGTCTTTTGGATAAAGCTTCTTGCCATATGTCAAAAAATTCACCCATTATTTTATGTGATTTTTCCCATGAAGAAATGGGTCGGTATTCCATCTGCATCATGCATTATCACACTTTTTGTTACCTTTTTTTTAAAAAAAAGTTAAAAAAACATCCTTAAAACTTTGAAAAATGTGGTTATTACCTCCATAACGATTCCCCTTAAATTTTCAGATTGAATTGAAACAACTTTACCCACCCTTAACTGGAAATCACCAAGCTGGTATTGAAATCCCTACAAATTACAACAAAAAATTGATTACATGTATATTTTGCAACATAAGTAAATATATTGATAGATAATCTGAATTCGGGTAAAACTGGTGACCTCAAAGTTGAGTGCGACTCGAGTTTTGTAAGACTGTAGTTTCTCCATTATAGTTTGGATTGAGGAATCTGCTTCAAGAACTAATCGTTGTCCTCTTAAAACAAAGTAGTATTTGTTGGGTTGTTCTGGTAGTGATATCCCCAAAAAATCACGTGGGAATTCTGCTGCATTTGCTTGCTCTAACAAGGAATTGTAAATCAAGGATAATTAGAGCCTGTTTAACATAAACAGGAGTCATACTTTAACTCTGGATTGAAATTTGGATAATTGGATCAATGTTTAGCAAATGTGATCTTTGCAAGTGGTAGCAAATGTTTGATAATTCGATCAAACTTAATTTGTTCAGTTTCGACCTAATTAAATAAATCTTTAAGCATTCAAAACAGCAACATCAATATTTCCTGCCTAGGTTTGGAGTTACCTTTGGTAACGGGCCTGTAAAAGCTGAGTGTAGCTTTCCATTTTCCTTCCTTCACGCCATTGATGCTCTCAACACACTGTGATACTTCTGCCAGTATTTGACTATTCACAGTATGCCCTGCATTGGGCTGCCAGTGCAAAACCCTAACATACGAACATAATATCCAAAATTGAAGCGCCTTCAATTTTTGGGATCCCAAAAGCACGTATAACGAACAGTGTATCACTTATACATGTTTATCTAGCTGTATGCGCCTTCAATCATAAACAGAAAATTGAAGCGCTAAAACAAGAGTACAGTTTAGTGTTAAATGATCGGATACATTTTGGGAGTCGACTCAACGTAATTACCATTTTATAGGCATTGTTTCCGGCGAGATGCAAAGCCGAGGACGATGATGATGATCGACGCTGTGTGATGCCCCGCTTTCTAGTGTTTGTTTGAATCCAATCGACCAAGTTCCACAAAGGTAAAACCCTAATTTACGCCCAAAAATTGAAGAGTTAAAAAACAGAGTACTTATTTCGTATTTAGAGCATTCGGTAGCTTGGTTTGAGACTTTGAGCCAAACCCATCATTTCCTATTACAAATTTAAATCACCAAATATATCATTTTTCATAAGGATAAGGAGTGATGTTTATATCACATGTTTTAATCTATATATTATAAGAGATGCATTATATATTTGTACAGTTTACAGTAATATTTATATTATGCGGTATAAATATCAAAAGATGTAATATAGAAATTAATTCTCTTTTTCATAACTAAACTTAAAATATTCATTTTAAAACATACTTAAATACCAATCACTCACAAATTTATTATTTGCTTAACCCTACTTATTATTATAGAATCCACGTTAAAAAACGGGTTTCAAATATATAATTGTTACCTACTTACCTGTCTTGTGAAATTACAAGGAAACCAAAATAATTGAGAACATATAACTAGGGGTGAGCATTTGGACCGAAAAAACCGAATCGAACCGAAAACCGACCGAAATCGAACCGCACCGAAACCGATAACATGTTATCGGTTCGGTTTTAGTTTTGAAAATTCATCGTTATCGGTTATTGGTTCTATTGGTTCTATCGGTTCGGTTCGGTTTTCGGAAAAGGATGAACATTTGGCCTAAAATAATCGAACCGAAACCGAAACCGATAACATGTTATCGGTTCGGTTTCGGTTTTGAAGATTCATCGTTATCGGTTATCGGTTCGGTTCGATTCGGTTCGGTTTTGGCCCGATAAGCACCCCTACATATAACGATATCTATTCGTTTGTATCACTTGGACTAGTGAATAATGAAAACATTGTAATTTAAGAACATATTTATTTTTATTATTTAGTCCTATTCATAGTTGTATCTATTTAATATTATAGCAAATTTAATCTAGTAATTTTTTTAATATAATATCTTAATTTTGACACATATATTATTTAATAAATAATACCAAATGATATTACTCTTATAATTTATCTAAATTCACCATTGAAACATATCTTTTAACAAGCCGGTGATTCTGATTCAACGAACTCCTATAAACATTTTATACTTTGGCGGGAATTCCGTCAATCTTGTTATCTTACCCTACAACTCTACAAGCATCTCTACTTCCCACTTTTAAATAACGCAAAAACCCTAACAGTCTTCTTTCCGGTAAGCACTTTTATCATCTGAAGACCACCCTACGCTCTTCTCCGATCACGTAAGTTTACAATTTCTTTATCTTAACTTGGTTCGCAATCATTCGCACATTATTACGATTCTACAAGCCATCGATCGGTTCTGCACAGTTGTTTCTATAGAAATGACGGTTTCAAGGTCCAGCACAGTTGTTTCTGCAACTGAAAAGGAACATTCCCCTAATTCTACGGTTGAAATTGAACCATTAACACCTGCAAAAGAAGTCGAGGTCATAAATAAGTCATCACCATATGAAACAACCCCAAATTCGGGTAAATTGGTTCAAAATTCAGAGAACCTAGGGTCAGGAGGTAATAAAGATTCGGTGTCTAATTCGAATCAAGGCTTGAGAAGGAGTGCGAGACTCTCTTTGAGTTCGACTTCATACAATGCTGTTGAGATTGTGAGTTCTAGAAGGAAACGGAAGGCTGTAAAATCTGAAAAAGGTGAACAGTCTGGTGTTGTTGATTGTTTGGATTTAAACGTTATGGAAGGGATTGAAAAGGAATCTGGTGGCTCTGAGAGGGTTGTAAGTAATGCTAGGGTTTCTATAAAGTTTGATACCCCCAGCAGTTGTGAAGTGAAAGGTTCTGAATCAGTTGATAATGAGATTGATTGCATTAATGATGTAAATGGTACCGTTGAAAGGGGTATAAGTATATTAGAAAAGGGGAAGGCGAAAGTAGTTATGGTTGATTTACTATCAGATAGCAGTGATTCATCATCAGAAAGTAGTGATACGGATAATTCATCTTCAGATAACAATGATGCAGAAATTATTAAAGGAGCTAGCATTATCATGAGTATGAGAACGGGCTATAAAGAACGGTTTAAACTTGCAGCCAGAGAGAGTGCATCAAAATATGCACATTTCTCTGCTACAGATGAACAAATAGAAGACCCTCATGTAGATGATGATGATGATGATGATGAACTGCTACAAACAGAAGCCCGTGGAGCTGTGGAGGATCGACCCGGCCCGTTCTCAACCGCCATGGAAATAATCAGAACTCAAGCAGCAAACATGCATGCTCAACAGAACCACGCGCCTTCAAATAAAATCAAATCTGTTGTTCCATTGATATGGGTTCCTAAGGAGAAAAAGTCACGTGTTAGGAAGGTGGCACCATCGTTGCAGGATTTATGCATGAAAATTATGGCTGATAATGTAGATGCAATAACATCACTTGAATGTGTGCCTGATGTTCTTAGACACAAGCTCACACAGCTACTTTGTGATTCAAGAAAAATGAATTTCCATTTTCTACAACTGCTTGTAACTGCATCTCCTTCTGAGATTCGTGTACGCGATTGTTCATGGTTAACTGAAGGACAGTTGACCAAGACTTTTGAAAGAATTGACACTTCTAACCTCACTGTACACTTCTTACTTAATCATATTGTTTCATTCTCTGTTTCTTGCTTTTTTATTTGCTAAATTTGGGTGTTTGACTGTTTGGTTTTAGGTATTACAACTGGATCAATGTGGGCGATGTTTACCAGACTATGTTTTATTTAGTATATTGGGTCAGTTGCCTAATAAGTTGACTGCGTTGACTAGTATATCCCTAAAAGGTGCATGCCGGCTTTCAGATTCTGGTTTAAATGCACTTGTTTCTGCTGCACCTGCATTAAGATCTATTAATCTCAGTTGTTGCTCGTTAATCACTTCTAATGGCATCATCAATTTAGCTGACAAATTAGGACCATTTCTTAAAGAGTTGTACATAGATGAGTGCTGTGATATTGATGCTAACTGTATTCTTCCTGCACTGTTGAAGCTACAACATTTAGAAGTGTTGTCTGTATCTCATTTAGAAACTGTTACTGATTCATTTATCATAAAATTTGTGGCTGCTCGAGGTCAGAATATGAGGGAGCTTGTTTTGGAGGATTGCACGTGAGTTTGATGCATTTTAACATCTTTTTACACTTTGATTATTATTAAATATTAACATTTACTTTTCAATTTGGTCAGGAAATTGACAGATAGAGCATTGAAAGCCGTTGCAGAAAGTTGTCCTGAGCTATGTGTAATAGATCTGACCAAATTGTGTAAATTGACGGATAATGCACTAGGATATCTTACTAATGGCTGTCAAAAAATCCAAACTTTGAAATTATGTCGCGATGTATTCAGGTATATATATTTTCTCCTATTTCAAATTTATGTTTTTGTTTTTGTTTTTATTTTTATTTTTATCCATGGTTAAGATAATTATGTTAACAATGTGACAGTGATGAGGCTGTAGCTGCATATCTTGAAGCCTCTGGAAAGCCTTTAAAAGAACTATCACTCAATCATGTTGATAAGGTACCTTCTAGAAGCTTTTGCATGCTATTTTCATTACTTAATTATTATTTTTTGTGTTTTTTATACTCATTTTGGGGTTAATATTCAGGTTTCTCACCACACAGCTCTGTCACTTGCTAAACATGCAAAAAATTTACAAAGTTTGGATTTATCTTGGTGTCGTGAAATGACTAATGAGGCCCTTGGATTGATTGCAGATGGCTGTTTATCGCTGAAAACACTCAAATTGTTTGGGTGCACTCAGGTAATTAATTAATTAATTAATGTTTTTGATAATCTCGGCATGAATTAATTATTATATGGATGTTGTTTTGCAGATCACAGATGTGTTTACGGATGGACACTCGAATGAAGAGGTCAAAATTACTGGTTTGAAAGATAGTCAAATATTGAGCAACATTGAGCTGCCTGATCTTTTACCATTGCGGTATTCAGCAGTTTGAATTGGAACATTTTAATGTACATATACAAGACTTTAGGATTTAAATAGCTTGAAAAAGCCAGATGGTTTTTGGTCATTGTGGATGGGTCTAAGCTTGTAACCTTTTTTTGCTTATATAATTCATAGTGATGTCCCCATATGTCATTACTCTATATCATTTTGACCATTTCTTAAACATCTCGTTTACCTTTATGAAATCCACTTTGGTCGATTTAGTCGTTTGGCTAACCGAACGATTCAATTGTTTCTGGAGACAAGGGTCCTTCCTCTTTCACCCCCCCCCCCCCCCCCCTCCCCCTCCTCTCTCTTAAACTAGTTGAAAAAAAAGGTTTGGATGGGAACGTTCGATCATTGATAGTTTGGTCATTTGTTTGATCCAGATATAAAAATCTGGTGTGACGTTGATTACTAGTAGTCTTAGACTACTGTCAATGCTAACGTCAGTTGAATGCTTAGGTTGAGTTGTACCATTGGCATCACCTTTCGGTGATTCGTCTGATATCCGAAGATAAAAAACAACGGGTGGTTAGAAGGAATGGGTATTTGGTCGATATATTGTGTGTGTATATTTTATAATGATGGAACTCATATAACTGAATAATAGTTGGTAATAGTTGGTAGGGTAGACATGAGTGTGTCAGTTGAAGTGTTAGCTGACATGATGATGATGTAATAAAAATTAAAGAGATCAGTAGGTGTCAAGAGTTGGCTGTGGTCTTATAGTGAGTGTGTGGATTCACTAGTTTATCTCAACTCCTATGACTAGTCACCACTTTATCAGTGTTCAAGATGCATCATGGTATGGATTGAAGTATCAACATCAAGAAACTGCAAAATAAGGATAAAAGATAAAACAAAAAAGATCAAAATAGAGATCGAGGAGATTAAGATTCCTCACATCACATGTGAGCCGTACTCAAAAACAAACAAATTTGTTTCATTTCACTTTCTGCACTTAAATCCAAATTCAAAAAACTTTTGGCTTCGTCAGCAGTCAGAAAAGCCATTGACCAGATGTCACCCTTCCCCTTCCTAAAACGATTTAATTAGGAAAAAGCCAATCACCTTATTAGTTATATACTTCAATGAAAATATTTGATCATATATTGAATTATTATTGGGATAAAACCCGCGCGATGCGGCGGGCTGCAAACTAAAAATTACTGGCGATTAAAAGTTCATTCGTAACATATTTTTAGAACGAATACAATACATAAGCATGAAAACTGTGTATAAAATAGAGGTAACCCGATAAACCTAATTAAGTATAAAATACATGGAAGACATGTCTATTTATGCGTGTTACTCATCATGTAAAACCTCTCGATACACCACGTTTGCTGTGTAAACTCCGTCGAGATTAATTTTTTTTGCTGGAGTTACCAATACTTTTGTATTGTCACGTGAAATTCCTCTTGAAAGGGAAACGTAAAGTTTCCCATGCGAGAACACCGATTCCGGCGGATAAACGCCCACGTTTGGAATTGTCTGTCCTTAGGCTTTGTTGATTGTCATCGCAAAGCTTAGCCTAACCGGAAACTGTTTTCTTTTCAACTTGAAAGGAAACATGTCGGCTTCAGACGGAGATAGAGGTATTCTTGGCAAGAAAACCCTTTTTCCAGCATGCTGGCCAACGGCTATCTCCGCATCAATTAGGTTTGGCTCAAACTTTCTGCATATAAGTCTAGTGCCGTTACATAATCCCTGGGAGGGATCGATATTCCGTAAAAGTATTATCGGGCACCCAATTTTGAGCTGGAGAACATGCGGGGGAATACCACTGACATTAAGCGAGTTCAAAAATTCCATAGGATAGAATCCGTTTCTGTCATCCTCCGCTTCATCGAAAATGTAATATATTTGTTCGGCCCCACAAAATGTACCGATCAACTTCTCGTTGAGCTCATCGACATGGTCGTTTTTGGTTGATAATATAGCCCGAGAAATAATATAATCTGGTGAATTTCTGTTGACCCGAGAAATAATACAATCTGGTGAATTTCCTTGTACGGAATTGTCATGCCATCTGGAATTCGAATATACTTTTCATCGACGACTTCTTCATCCCCATCTCCGACTCGTAACAGAAAATCGGAAAACCATGGATCGGTTCGCGCTCGCATATTAAGAGTCAACCTTGTCTTCTTAATCACAGACCATAGCGGTGACATTCTTAAACTGGAGTCAACGATCTGTGCTCGTGTTCCACGTCTAACGACCGGTAAAACCTATCTAAAATCACCTCCTAAAACCATAACTTTTCCACCGAAAGGAAGTCTCGTTCCCATTACGTCTTGCATTGAACGATCAAATGCCTCTAGAGCCTGCCTCTTAGCCATCGAAGCCTCGTCCCATATGATTAGTTTTGCAGCTCTAAGCAGTTTTGCGGTCCCACTCTGTTTTTTAATGTTACAGAGTGAGTTGTTATCAAGGTTAATTGGAATCTTGAATCGGGAGCGAGCAGCTCTCCCACCCGGCATGTTATTAGTTGCCGCACCCGACGAAGCTGTCGCGATTGCAATGAAAACACGAGACCGGACCTTTGCAAGCAGCGCTTTATACAAAAACGTTTCCCCTGTTCCTCCAGGCCCGTCTATAAAGAAGACGCCCGCAATATTGTAATCCACATGACTCATAATCTCATCATAAGCGTCTCGCTGATTGGAATTAAGAGAGTCGGAAGCAAACAGGTGTTCATCTTCCACAACTATGGAGTACTCTTCTTGTAATTCCCGAACAACCCCAGACGATAAACTGACGTCGATGTCTAGATTAGGAAGATCAAAATCATCAAGATCTTTACCCATAGATTGTAGGAAAACTTTGATGTCCTTAAGGACCATATTTCGGGCGACCACCACATTTGGATTCAGCCGTCTGTAATCTTCCGAAAGTGATTCGTAGTGGTCATCCCACAACTTACGAACATCCCATGGCTGACAGAATATCAAAATGGTTGCAAATAACCTCCTAAGAGCCGGAGGAAACTGAAAAAGTGAGCCCTCCATAAGACATGTCGAGAGATTATTATCGTCCTCAATTAATCCTCTCTCGAGAGCTGCTCTTCCAAAAGTCGGGTCAACGACGCGATCGACTGTGCAGAGGTCTTCCCAATCCGTAGGCCCGGGAACATGGAAAAGTCCTTGTACATATATTGTTTATCTCTTCCAAGGATTTTATTCATATCAAAAAAAGCGGTCAACATGGATCTTTTGTCTCTTGCCCTGTCAATAACGTTGGTAATTATAAGATGAATGGAGGTAATATGTAACCTATATAACAAATTAAATGAATATTAATGCACATATTTAATCGGTAGTTATAAGATGAATGGAGGTAATACATAACCTACATAACAAATTAAATGAATATTAATGCAATGAATTAATCGGCAGTTATAAGATGAATGGAGGTAATACGTAACCTATATAAAAAATTAAATGAATATTAATGCAAAGATTTAATCGGTAGTTATAACATGAATAAAAAAACGTAAACGTTAAAATGAAGTCGGTAGTTAATGCAAAGATATAATCGGTAGTTATAAGCATGAAAACACGCTCGTTTTAAATGAAACATATAGCTAATTATGTCTTTATACCTAGTTACAGCATTGACTGACCGATACGGTTTTAAGAATTGTGATATACTGTTGTCAAAATATGTGTTGTTTACTTAATTAGCTATGAATAAAACGTAAAATTAAATATATATATATATATATATATATATATATATATATATATATATATATATATATATATATATATATATCATCTATATAAAAAACGCATATGATACTTGAATAAAACGTATGCTTTAAATGATTTAAATGTTAATCTAACATTTAAAAAACGCATATCATACAAGAATAAAACTTATTCGTTATAAATGATTTAAATGTTAATCTACTATATAAAAAAGGCATATCATAATTGAATAAAACGTATGACTTAAATGATTTAAGTGTTAATCTACTATATAAAAAACGTATACAATACAAGAATAAAACATATTCGTTATAAATGATTTAAATGTTAATCTACTATATAAAAACGCATATCATACTTGAATAAAACATATGACTTAAATGATTTAAATGTTAAAACGTAAACGTATGCTTTTAATATATATGTACTTAAATAAGTCTTTATACCTAGTTATAGCATTGACTGATTTTTTCTGTTTTAATACTTGCTAAAAATGAATAAAAAAACGCATAGCGTATAATTAAGTCCAATCGTGGTATCCGAAATATCCGAAATATCTTACATTGTTAAGCATGAAAAAAACGTATGAAAGGAAAAAAACGTATACATAAGTAACTCTTTATACATAGGTATTGCATTGACTGACAGTTTATGTTTTAAGACCTGCTAAAAATGAATAAAAAAACGTACTAATAAAATTTAGTCTTTATAGTGGTATCCGAAATATCCATTTGTTACCATATCGAATATCTCACAGTTCGTGACGGTCGATTCCACAAACGAATTTACACGCTTTTACACATTTTAATGACAACGTCTTTACTCACTTTCCAAACAAATTTGCACGATATCATTTAATTGGTATTTAAGTGATTTTATATTTTGATCGGTTTATTTTTTCATTCATAGTGTGAATTCAATCATTAAATATTATAATGAGTAAATTATGCAGAGATTGTTACCACTAATTTTAATATTCAATATTAGATTAGATTTCCATATCCATATACGTTTAATAAGAGTGGATTCAATATGCAATTTAGTATGGTCAATATAAAATACAATCAAAGTGCAATAAATTTATCGAAAACGAATGTTACTATGAATATTGGTACATAAATCAATTAGTCAATATCAATTAAAAGGTATGTTTAGTAGGGGTAAAAAGTAATAAGTCAATATTTTTATAGGGTAAATCTAAATTGTCATCACATAAAGACGTTTATTAAATTAGCATTATATACTAAAATTCCGTCCAAACATTGATTTTAATTGCATGTAACATGTTGACGAAGTATCAATTTTGGAGGGTGATTCAATATAGGTGTTATTTTGTATATAATTTTTTTTTAAAGATGTAATGACCATTTATTATGGTTTATAATTTAGGTAGAAATGGAGTACTATTTTAACGTCATTAACATACTTTTTCATGACTTTCCAATTATTATGACACATTAAGATAATTCACACATCAAAATATATAATTTGTGTAGTTGCACTAAAACAATTCGTATAATAAAAACAATTATTGGCAAAGTGAGTAATTTATATAAATAAGACAAAGCATAATATAAAAGAAAAGCACAATTTGTGTAACAGAAACGTTAAGTATTTAAACACCAATTAATTATTGTTGTTCCAACCAGTGGGGTCTGTTTAAACGTTGTTTTGTAGGTAAGTCGAGACACGCTTGTTTCCATATAGGGTAGTTCTTAAACGTTTGAAATAACTTTTTGGTTGCGTGTCGGGTGGGACTTCGGGTTCTTCATCACATAAAACAACAGAATCATCATATTGTACTATCGGATGGATGCGTTGAAGTGCATATGCTTCTGGCATTTCCGGGTTGAACTCAATTTTTGTAACGTCAGTAGAAACAAGATATTTGACTGAAATGTAACCAAATCACAAAGATATATCAATATTTTTTAAAATAAAAAGTATGTTAGGTAAGTGGGTATGCCCAATGATTGGAAAGTAAAATGAATATCGAAAAAATTGGAACTAAATGATTTAATTGCTAAAAAACGTATGGTTTTTTATGGTGCTAAAATTAAAAACGCTTTAAATAATTACCATTATGGATTCTTGTTTCTAACAATAAGAGTAGCAAAAAAGTATTATTTGTAAGTCAATGACGGTTTGCACATCATACTTGAAAAAAAAACGTATGCTTTAAATGATTTACCTGCTAAAAACGTGATGATTGTTTCAATGTGTAAATGATTTCAATGTTAAAAAATGGTAAGTCATAGTTTAAATGATATCAATGTTAAAAAAACGTAAGTATTTTTTAAGGTGTTAATATTAAAAACGCTTTAAATAGTTAATATTAAGGTTTATTGTTTCTAAAAATAAGAGTAGAAAAAATTCTTATTTGTAACGGCTTTTAATTAGTTGTGTCCGGACATTTAAAGTAAAATAAATATCGAAAAAACTGGAATTAACCTGTTGGTGTTCTAATCAGTTTCACGCAGCTGCGTACACGGTAATGTTTTCAGTAGAAGATCTCCCAATCATTGTGGCTGTGGCTGCCGGTATATGATACAATATGATCTTGATCCTGTTGCCCCTGTCGGAGATTAAATTGTAAATGGGTTATTTCCTAAAACGTGGTGATCATGTGAAGCACGTATAAATACTTACCGACAGTCTTGCAGCAGCATTGCACACGATATCCGACCGGACGTAAAGAAAAGCAACCGTTTGACATGTTTCCAGCAACGTCTGTGACAGTGTTAGTAATTATGCCAAAACATTAAATAATAATATTTTTAATTTTTAATGATAAAAATGTAACGTAGACGTACCAATCAACATTTGTCGAGTTGTTTGATCATGCAAGAGCCATGTTGGAGATCTGACCAACGGGTACTTGGGGAACCAGCCATCTTCTCCATTCGTAGTTTCGGCAAGCTCGGTTTTAGTGTTGAATTTTATTGCCCATTCATTACGAACAAAGCTATAGTTGTTAAAGCGAGGATAATATTCGACATCGTTGTAATCAATTTTGAAATACTTTAAAGAAAAGACACCGCCTTCTAGTTTTCGGCGTTGGTATGCAGAAACTAAGATGGGGGATATTCGCAGCGAATTTGTGCCTCAGAAAATAAATGATTATTAGTCCAATAAATAAAGAGATCGTATAATAATTAGTAGTAACTTACAAATCTGTCAAGCAGGAACAAATATAGTTTGTTATATTTGTGGTCAAGCCAAACATATTCAACTCGAACAAATTTGCATTTGTACCAGTAATGTGGATTCCAGAGGTCTTCAAAGTTTTCAATCGGTTCATATCCATCAAATTCCTTCGAAATAGAAATAGAAAAATATTAGTTAACAACAAGTTTATGATTTTAAAGTAAGAATTTGACACTCTGAATTTAGTCAAATAGACGTTACCTCTACTTCTTCAACTGGTCGTGGCAGTGACTGGAGCACTGAAGCACCATATTGGGTGATTAAAGCCATGAAGAAGATAATATGATTGTAAGTTTTAACGTCGTTTGTATTAAGGCACAACAACCCCATCGTAAGTTGATGGAGTATATATATATAGCTTCAAAAAAACGTAAAATTAATAATGATTTCAATGAAAGATGGTATCTAATAATAATTTCAATTAATAATGGTATCTAAAAAACGTAAAATTAATAATGTTAAAAAACGTTCAGTCATATTTTACATAATTTAATTGTTAAAAAACGTTCAGTCAAAATTTAAATGATTTAATTGTTAAAAAACGTATGGTTTTTTATGGTGCTAAAATTAAAAACACTTTAAATAATTACCATTATGGATTCTTGTTTCTAACAATAAGAGTAGCAAAAAAGTATTATTTGTAAGTCAATGACGGTTTGCACATCATACTTGAAAAAAAAAACGTATGAAGTAAATGATTGTTTCAATGTTTAAATGATTTCAATGTTAAAAAACGGTAAGTCAAAGTTTAAATGAATTCAATGTTAAAAAAACGGAAGTAAATGATTTCAATGTCTTAAATGATTTATTTTTAACGGCTTTTAATTAAGGTCTTAATATTAAAAACGCTTTAAATAATTAATATTAAGGTTTATTGTTTCTAAAAATAAGAGTAGAAAAAAGTCTTATTTGTAACGGCTTTTAATTAGTTGTGTCCGGACCTTTAAAGCATAGCATCTTAGTGTTTTGCTTTTGTTTCAAAAATGTGATGTGGTTTAGTGGTAAGGTGAATAAAATGGATTCTAGAGACCCAAGTTTGAAACCTGCATAGTGCCTTTTTTTTTTTGCATTTAAAGACGTGGGTTTAAGACCTGCCAGAAATAGCAGCTCTGTTTTAAGACCTGCTAAAATTAGAAAGTCATTCACTCATTATAGATAGTAGAGATTTGGAAAGCAAAGATATTTACGGTATAAACAAAGGAAATTACAATAATAAAAAAGAAGAAAATTAAAAATATGCAAATCCTAACAGTCTACAAGGTCTTTTTTTTCACTTCTACAAGATCATATATAAAAGATTCCTTCAAATAATTGAGTTTTGCTTGTAATATTACCATTATTTCCAAACATTCCTTTGATAATACAATTTTTTTAACAGCTAAATATCATATTATATGAATCATTAGAAGATGAGATATTGGGTGTCTTTGAGGAGGTGCAGTCGTACATGATCTATATTTTGTAGGGGCACTATTTTTATATATATCTTATATTTATAATTTAAAATTTAAGTCAACTTAATAATATAATAGAAAAAAATTTATAAAATCCAATATTTTGTATTTTGGGGATTCATTTTCATCAATCCATACAGGGCATTCAGAATCTCGGAGATGCCCCTCTGTTAAGATACTAGGGCATTTAATTAATTTAGAAGGCATGGATTTATATATTCAGTGACTTTTATATTTAATGTTAATTAATCGTACTACTTTATTCTACTCATTTAATATTGTTAATTAAATTACTAAAAATAGCAAAATTGCTAAGTTAATTCTTTTTTTTTCGTCATCATTCACGATTTCACGTTATATATATCGATATTCTTCCGACCCACATGATGCACCATCTGTGAGCTTGGTCGACCGATAACAATGTCGTCTTTGCTATGGTTCTGTTTCCTAGCATCATGCTTCATAACATCCACGTCATCAGTCAAACAAACCTACATTGTTCAGATGAACCACCGTCATAAAGTACCACCGGAATCATACACCACACACCTGCAATCTCTCACCTCCGCCACCCCTGACACCATCCTCTACACCTACACCACTGTCTACAACGGTTTCGCCGCATCCTTAGACGCTCAACAAGCTCAAGCCCTACGCGAATCAGATTCCGTCATCGGAGTTTACGAGGACACTCTTTATCAACTTCACACCACTCGCACTCCCCAGTTTTTAGGCATCCAGAACGACTTCGATTTCTTCTCAGGTCAACAACTAAACGGTGCTGCAAATGACGTCATCATCGGCGTACTTGACACCGGAGTTTGGCCGGAATTGAAGAGCTTTGATGATTCCGGGATGACGGCGGTGCCGGCCCGGTGGCGTGGTGAGTGCGAAGAAGGAGTTGAATTTAAAGCAAGTTCATGCAATAAGAAGCTTATAGGTGCAAGAAAGTTTCATAAAGGGTTTCATATAGCAGCGGCAGGTGATGAAATGATGAACGAAAAGAGCTCACCACGTGACTATGACGGTCACGGCTCGCATACGTCAACCACGGCGGCCGGTAGCCAAGTGGGGAACGCAAGTCTCTTTGGGTACGCGAGTGGCACGGCGCGTGGGATGGCTGTTCATGCGAGGGTGGCGAGTTATAAAGTGTGTTGGAAATTGGGTTGTTTGGCTTCCGATATCCTTGCTGCGATGGACACGGCAGTTTCCGACGGTGTTGATGTGTTATCTCTGTCTCTCGGTGGCGGTTCCGCTCCTTATTATCGAGACACGTTGGCAGTCGGCGCGTTTACAGCCATGGAAAAGGGTGTTTTTGTGTCGTGTTCGGCAGGAAATTCGGGCCCCTCGAAGTCGTCAATTTCCAACGTGGCTCCTTGGATAATGACCGTCGGTGCCGGAACCCTAGATCGTGATTTCCCGGCCTATGCGGTTCTTGGAAATGGAAAAATGGTTACTGGTGTATCGTTGTATAGTGGGATAGGAATGGGAGATAAACCGGTGGAGTTGGTGTATCCTGGTGGTAAAAAGATTAATAATTCGAGTAATTTGTGCATGCCCGGTTCACTTGAACCGGAGCTGGTACGTGGTAAGGTTGTTTTTTGTGATAGGGGAGTGAATCCACGTGTTGAAAAGGGCATGGTGGTGAAGGAAGCTGGCGGGATCGGGATGATATTGGCTAACACAGCCGAGAATGGAGAAGAACTAGTGGCGGACAGCCATTTATTACCGGCGGTCGCCTTTGGGATAAAGGCCGGAGACGAGATTAGAAAGTATTTGAAAACAAAGGCTAAATTAGGGAAACCAACGGCGGTACTAAGTTTTGGTGGGACGGTGTTGGGGGTGAAACCATCACCGGTGGTGGCGGCATTTAGCTCGAGAGGACCTAACACGGTGACACCTCAGATATTGAAGCCGGACGTGATCGGGCCCGGAGTCAACATCTTGGCTGGATGGTCCGGTGCTAGCGGGCCCACCGGGTTGATAACCGATACTCGGAAAACTCCATACAACATAGTGTCGGGTACATCTATGTCATGCCCGCACATTAGCGGGCTAGCAGCCCTGCTCAAAGCAGCCCATCCAAAATGGAGCCCAAGTGCCATCAAGTCAGCTCTCATGACCACCGCGTACACGGTGGATAACACCAACTCACCGCTACGCGATGCAGTCGATGGCCGACTTTCGACCCCATGGGCACATGGAGCGGGTCATGTCGACCCGCATAAGGCACTCTCACCCGGGCTCGTTTATGATATATCAACAAAGGAGTATATCGCGTTTGTATGCTCATTGGGCTACACCATGAAGCAAGTAGAAGCGATTGTGAGCCGTCCGAACGTCAATTGTACTAGGAAATTTAGGGACCCAGGTCAATTGAACTACCCATCGTTCTCTATTGTATTTGGGAAATCGAGAGTAGTGAGATACACACGTAGGTTGACCAATGTCGGGTTAGCTGGATCAGTGTATGACGTGGCAGTTGAAGCACCTAAAGACCATGTTGAAGTTGATGTGAAACCGAAAAGGCTTGTTTTCAAGAACGTGGGAGATAGGATGCGATATACTGTTACGTTTGTTTCAAAAAAGCGTGGTAGAGAAGCTTTTGGTTCAATAAATTGGAAAAGTGGTGAAAAACAAGTTAGGAGTCCTATTGCTTTTAGTTGGAACCATCTATAGTCCTTTCGTGATTCAGTCAAATATGAAAATGGTTATTGTCCTTAAATCAAGAGTGATTTAATAGTAAAAAGTAAATAATAAACTAGAAAGTCATAACAAAGTTACAAACTCTCGAACTTTGGTTATAAGTTACATAAATAAGTTCTCACAATAGAATTCTATCTTTATTACACTGTGGGCCCAGGGGTCGAATTAGCGGTGTTCGATGGGTCGAATTAGGGTTCTTTTTCCGAATAATTAGCAGGGATCAGAGTTTGGGAAAATTCAAGACCTCGATGAATATATTTGTTCCATCGGGGATCGGGCCGGTAGTGGGGTGTTTCGGTTATCAGCTTCGGGATGGGGATGTTACTACCCAGCATAAACCCGTCCCCTTGTTTAGATCCATCAATTGAGAGATTGTGGATTTATATATCGTCTAATTAGGTTGTATATGCAGTTAGAATAATTTGTTCTTTTTTTTATGTATAAAAAAAAAGAAAAACTAAAACGTGGACGCCAGTGATAAGACATGAGGAATGAATGAAAGGTATGGTTGAGTTATTTTAAGCATTTGTTAGGGTAAGCATGAGGCGATTTGGGCGGATTCTAACTAAAATTAAACCCCGTCTCAAAAGTTCAGGTTTTAAAAATTAGACCCCGTTTGGTTTCGGATTTTTCGGTTTCGGTTTTTTCGGTTCGGTTTCGGGGTTTTTTTTGGTTTTTTTTTTTCATTATAATTTACCAATTTATTACTTTAAAAATTAATATTATGATTCAAACTCCCAAAGCTTAACGCATTTCGTTAAAATAAAAAACAACGAGTAAGTTTAATATCATGTAATGATAAATTTAACTAACATAACTTGAAACCTAGAAAATATAGGAATAAATCACTTAAAAATTCAATCATATCTTTTATTTAAAAGATAATTAAATATCAAATCTTTTATAAATATAAGAATATTTTCTAAAAATTTGAAAATTATCTAATGGCGGGGCGGGGCGGGGTTTTAGGTCGGGTTTTTCATATGCCCCCGAAAACCGCCCCAAACATTCGGGTTTTCCAAAATTCAAAATCGTTGACATCGGTTTTTCAAATGGTTCGATTTTTTCGGAGCGGTTTTTTCTGGTTTTTCGGTTTCGGTTCGGTTTTTGGTTTTTATGCTCACCCCTAGCATTTGTAATAGAAATTAGAGAACTAGAATTGCTTGCTTCATCTTATTTGGGGAAAAGAATTGGGTCATAAAAATGTGGTCGGGTTAATTAGTATTTGTATGATACCCAAATAAGGAATTTAAATTTAAAAAAGAATTCGGCAGGTAATTGAAATTAGGGATCAATCGATTACAGTTGAGCAGCGAAAGAGGGCTCTATGCGTGTGTTCGTGTGGGTAACATAACATCCTCCCGTTCGTATCTTTAATACATTCTAAATTCTAAATTATTTATCCATTCATCAAAATCAAAATCAAGATCACTTGTTTAAACCTGTTCCTCCACCCATCTCAAAAAAACGCGAAATTGCTACTGCTTTTTTACATTACCCCATTGTTTAAACCTGTTCCTCCAGTTGTATTTAGTTTCATATTTATTTAATAATGACATAAGTAACACAAAACATTAATTAAATACAATAAATGTATATAACAAAATGGATCTAAAATCGGTGAAAATGATTTTTATTTTATTTTTAAATATCTCAACAATAAGTACGTGACACATGAAAGGAATGTGGTTGCGTTAGTTACTTAGTCTAAAAGAATTTGTAACAGAAACGGAAGAGAAGAAAATAGAATTGCTTGCTTTAGCTTATTTAGGGAAAAAAAAATACTCCTTCGTCCCTTCCCTTAATAAAGTTCTCATTTCCCCTAATATGTTTGTCCCAAAATAAAGTTTCCATTTCTTAAATTAGAGGGACCTCACTCAATAAAATAATATTATTACCATATACCCCATCACTATCTCCTAAAAACACTTTCTCTCTCCAAAAAACCCTATATTTTAATCAAATTTATTACTAAAGACTCACCACTAACTATCTCCTAAAAACATTTGCCCATGAGAAATAGGAACTTTATTAAGGGACGGAGGAAGCATATAAAAGATGATTAATTAATAATTGTATTATATCCCAATAAAGAATATAACGCGTATCCACACCACTGGTCCACTACACCACACGATATCAAAACTTGTTCAGGCAGGTCAAAATCAAATTGAAATTGGGGATTCAATTGGATTCGTTGGAGGAGCGAAAGAGGGATTCAATTGATTCGTCTTCTCTCCATTAATCCGATTGAGATAAATTTATTTGTGTAATCTTCTAACTTGTTATTCCATCCGCGTCAAAAACGCGAAATTGCTTCATTATTTCACGACTCAAATCCAGTGGGAGGTCTGTTCCGGTATGTAATTCCATGATTCATGTAAACAGTAGTCAATCAACTAGCATTTTTGTTGCTGGATCACTGTTTATGTACCTTTAGATCCATAGATTCAATTACACTCACAAGTCAAAATAACTAGCATTTCTATTGCTGAGTAATGGTTTTCACCTTTTAGATTTGATCTAGCCATTAGTTGCGAAAATGTTGTTTGTTTACTTTTTGTGAATATGTAGATCAATAAATGGTTACAATGCATTTGCTTAATGGATGTATGGATTACGAGCTGTTCTGTTCTTCACAGAAACCTTTTAATTATGCTTAATCTTTTGCAGATATTGATCTGAATAGAATGCCATTGGCGAATAACTCGAACTTCTGAGAGTTTTGTTGTGTACACTGATGAAAGGAGGAAGCTACCTGCATGAAAGGAGAGCAAAACAACTCTCTCTTTTCTTCATCGGTGTTGTTTTTACAACAATTATTATTTGGTCTTGGGAAAAAGCCCCTTATGTCACAACCTTATTTCCATCTCATGGTCAAGTGTTGCAGCTTTTTCCAGGTTTGTCTTCATTAGCATCTCACCTGATTCAGCTTCTGTTCATTGCTCATGGTATATATTGCTACATGACAGATTTTGTTTGAGTCACTGTTCTTGTATTAACAATACTTGGAACCTTTGTTTTTCATTAGCTGATTGTTGAAGTTTATTATGATGGCAGCTGGAGAAGTTAAAGTGAAGCATGTTAATGACAATTTCACAGAAGGTGAAGAAATTGTAAACAAATCCTCTTTGGACAGTAACAGTAGAGTAGCTGTATCGCCATTAACTTCCATAAAGGCACCATCTTTATTCACTCAAGGAGATGATCAATATTCTCAGGAAAATCTCCATGGTAAAAATTTCTTAATTTTCTAATTAAATCCTTGCTTCGTTTTGGTTGTAAATATACATCTTATCCTGCACATCACTTATTCCTGTCACGTTTGTGCAGGAAATACCACACACATTGTTGAAAACCCTGTTCCTAGTGAAGCATCTGACTCAAAACCACAACCAATGCCTCCTAACACAGATGTGAGAGGATCTAATGTGGAAAAACAAGGTGCATTTTATTTATTATTTCAATTCAGAACTTGGTGCACAGTGAAATTAGCCCAGATTTTTATTTTTTTCTTGAATTCCAGTCTGCAACTTTGGTAAAGGGAGATGGGTGAGTGATGAAAATCGGCCTCTGTATTCGGGGTTTGGTTGTAAACAGTGGTTGTCAGGAATGTGGGCTTGTCGGTTAACCCAACGAACAGATTTTGGATATGAAAAATTAAAATGGCAGCCAAAAGATTGCAAAATGGATGATTTCACAGGGCCTGAATTCCTCAAAAGAATGCAGGACAAAACAGTTGCATTTATTGGGGATTCATTGGGTCGACAACAGTTTCAGTCTCTAATGTGCATGATCACAGGTGGAGAAGAGAGGCATGATGTGGCTGATGTGGGTAAGGAATACGGGCTAGTGAAAGCCCGCGGGTCGGTTCGACCCGACGGGTGGGCTTACCGTTTCCCAATCACCAACACTACAATCCTTTACTATTGGTCCGCCAGTCTATGCGAGCTAGACCCGATTGACCCGAAAAACCGGACCACCTATTTTGCAATGCACCTGGACCGCCCGCCCGCTTTCTTACAACGGTTTATTAGTCGGTTTGATGTGATTGTTCTGAACACGGGCCATCACTGGAACAGAGGAAAGATTAATGCCAACAAATGGGTGATGTATGTGGATGGAAAACCCAACACAAATAGGAAATTAGCAGATATATCAAACGCTAAGAACTTAACAATTTACAGCATCGTGAAATGGGTGAATGGCGAATTACCAAAATACCCTGGGTTGAAGGCGTTTTACAGGACGATTTCACCTAGGCATTTTTTTAATGGAGATTGGAACAGTGGGGGTACGTGTGACAGTACTACCCCTGGATCACTGGAAGTTGTACAAGATGATTCTAGTGATTTGACGGCCTCAGGGGCAGTTAAGGGAACAAATGTAAAACTTTTGGATATAACAGCGTTATCTGAGGTGCGAGAGGAAGGTCATATTTCGAGATACAGTATAAAAGCAACTCCAGGTGTGCAAGATTGTTTGCATTGGTGCTTACCTGGCATTCCTGACACGTGGAATGAAGTCCTTTTTTCACAAATCTGAATTTCCGTGAAGTTATTAATTGTATTATTAGGTTCTTGTTTGTACGAAACGGCATAATTGGTGAATGATGTGAGGCTTACAGTATATAAGTTTGGTTTAGCTACTCTTGGTGAACCTTATATTATACAGTAATTTAAACTCGAGTTTGTAGTGGGATTTAGTGGTTAATCTAAAAAAAGTTATTTAGATGTAAGAAGATGGACGGAAGGACATAAAAAAGATTGTGATTTATAAATGAGAACATTACATAAATAGGTGCTTTGTCACTTATTACAAACCTCAGTACTTTAAGTTCATCTCTGGTGTACGTAATTTGTTACACTCGTGGTCAGTAGGGCTGTTAAATTATGTTTAATATTGTAATAAATGAAGATAAAAGATTGTACATGTAATAAGTATTAAACACATAGACTATTGGTGTATAATAGACACGTGACACAACTGTGTCCTAAACTCAACTTGCATCAGCAGGCTCTCCTCTGAATAACAAAAAGCAGGCTCTCCTCTGAATAACAAAAACAAGTGTCACCTGTGTATACAAATCCCACAACATAATTATATGATCCTCAAACACAAGCTGATGTGGCATTTACTTCCTCTAGCTCCAAAACCTATCCATGCAAGCTAATTTTTGGTTTGATAAATCATAAATGTAACTTTGTTTTCAACAGCATCAGGAGCCTTATTCTCATATCAGATAGCAGTTTTGCAACGGTTTCCTGATTTCCTAATCTATGATAAGAAACCTCCTTGTGAAGTAATTCTAGGGCACTGTCATGCATGGGTCAATATCTGTGTCTGTCTTTCTTTCAGATACATCCTCACTAATTTTAACTAATTAGGGTTTAGAAAATTCAACAAATTAAGATTACAAAATTCAAACTATTCAAAATACAAATTAGAGCTGAAATTTCCAAGTTTTCAACTTTTTGAATTCAAATTTCAAGCCGGATTGATTTAAGAATTAACATTCAAAAACTTATTTATGAATTCAGTTCGGGTCGTCTAACCCCAATTCTGTTCAAATCACTTAAAAGGTTCAAAATTTTGGTTTTTTCATCTTGCCTTTGTATACTAAACACCCTTGGTACACTATATGTTGTGGATTCAAATTTTCAGGGGTGTAGTCGGTAGATAGAATGCTGTCAATACAATATATGGGCAGAAGAAACATGATTCATGTTACTAGTAAGTTGGCGACTAATTACAGTACCCTGTTCTTATAACTGGTTGCAGCATCCTGGCTTCATTCATGTATTACTACTTACTTGAGTTGCAGTTTTTTACTCTAAACTATACGTTGTTTTGTTATCAATAACTAACAAACAATCAAACATAAATAACAAGGGATTAAAAAGTTGTGATCTTGATGACTTGATCTATCAATAGAAGAAAATACTGAATGTTAAAAGTATTATAAAACCAAAACATTTGCATGATCATTTCAAGAAAAGAAACTCTAGTCTGTCGCCATTCCTATATGAAGACTAATAACTCTTATTTTAGAATAATCTTTCCGAGTCAGAAAAATGATTAAATAAAGGGTTAAAGAGAAACCTAGAAGATAAGATAATAAACAACCTGACATGATTAGGTTTCGAAATGAAATTCACGTTCAGTTGACATCAATCATCTTTGATTATCCTGAGGAGTCTGGAAGCCCATCTGCGGAGACGTCGCTTGAGGGTGAAGCCAACTATAATCCCACCAACAAAGCAAAACCCGCAGAGCAAGTCAGAACTGATACAGCTCGCCTGCAACAAACTTGAATTGGGTTAGGTTACATAGATCGAATTGGTACCTGGGGGGAAGGCTGGGGTCGTTGCTCCTTCTTCCTGCTTTCTCAAACCCTAACCCTTCCATCGAATCTCAGAATTCCCTCCTCCTTCTCCGCCCTGTTATCGACCTTATTCGGGAAGGAAACGAAACCTACAAATTTTGAATCCGTTTCTGATTTTGGGTAGTTCCATCTGGGTATGTAATTTTATTAATATCAGTTCGTCCTCATATTCATCCAACTCATTTGTTAGAACGTCTCGTCCTCAACTTGCTCAATGGTAAATAACTTGTGAATAAACAACCTATGTGTCAAACGTAGATAATTCATGACTATTGAAATAATTTAAAACTTGGCCGCCACATATAACAACGATTAAAGTTAGATGAATTTCATAAATTATTATAAAATCATAAATTATTACCTTCAAAAAAATTCAGGTATTAAGTATACCGTGAAATGTTCCAGGTAGTCAATTAATTTTATCTAGTCTTAAGGGACATTTATTAGCCCTTGGATCAAGAAAAATTAATGGTCAAGATCAAGATTCAAAACCACCACCACCACTACAAGCACATGTGCTTCTCCGGCGGCCGGAGACGGCGGCGGACGGCGGTCGGCTGCGGCGGACGGCGGCGGACGGCGGCCGGAGGTGGCCCCCGGCGGTGGTGACCGGTGGTGGTAGTCGTGACTGGAAGCACATGTGCTTCGTGACTTGTTTTGATTTTTTTTCCGTGTAGTGAAGCACATGTGCTTCATAACGTCAAGCACATGTGCTTCGTGATTCAAACACAAATGACTTGTTTGTAAGTTACATGTGTTCAGGAATAAAAACACATGTGCTTGGCTTTATGAAGCACATGTGCTTGGCTTTATGAAGCACATGTGCTTCATAATGATGTGTTCGTCACTTGTTTTGATTTTTTTTCCGTGTAGTGAAGCACATGTGCTTCATAAAGTCAAGCACATGTGCTTCGTATGCTCCCTTGTGTGTGTTAGAAACTCATGTTTATGGTGACTTGAAGCACATGTGCTTCGTGACCTGAAGCACATGTGCTTCGAAGTAATATGTTGTATTTAGTGAAGCACATGTGCTTCGATACATCAATACCACCACCACCCCCATTAGCACCAGCACCTTCACTGTCAGCCACCACCACCACCGCCGGCCGCCGGCCGCCGCCGCCGGCGGCGGACGGCGGCGATCAGCGGTGATCGGCGGCGGACGGCGGCGGCGGACGGCGGCCGGAGGCGGCGGCCGGCGGCCGGAGGCGGCGGCCGGCGGTGGTTGTAGGTGGGGGATTTGATCTTGTCCATCTTGATCCAATGGCTAGGATTTGTCCCTTTGAACTAGACAAATCCTTTGGACTTCTTAAAATACAACTCTAAGTATACCCGCCTCACTTAAAATATTAATTTATACTCGACTCGTTTTATTTTTAGGTTTCTCAATACCCAAACTACCCGGCAAGATCTACCGAATTCAAGATGGATCGAGTAGGTAGAACAAGTTTCAAAATTCAATTATTTTCTAACAACATTATAATCCTGCATCTAAATTATTTTGAAGAGAAAAACCCGCTCAACCCTTCCATTCCTTTATTTTCTTTCTTTTAGTTACATTCACTTGGAGGCTCCTCAACTATCATTTTCTTTTTCATGCCCCTTCCAACTACCAAGCTACCCACCCAGTTAAGTCAAAATAACTGTTTTAATTTTAATAGCATCTCTCTGTCAAAAAAATGTAATTCAGTTTACCTTTTTTGGAAACTTCAAATAAAAATAACGAAAGCCTACTCGCAATTTTTCAGCGAGCACCCCGAGTTCAAGCTCCGCATAAGCGGACAAACCCAGCCCCAAAGGGATTTCCAAGGAAAATTTGTCATATGTGCCCGTGTGAGGTGTGAGTAAAATTACGCTAATGCGACGCTCCCAAAGGGAATCGAACTCACGACCTGCAGCCCACATGAGTATAAACCCGGTGCCTCAGACCAGCTAGTTTACCTTTAATAAAGTTTTTAATTGGTCGAAATTTATGGCTGACACTTATTTTAGGAAAAACCAAGATATCGATGTGAACATTCTCTCAAGACACTTTTGGATTTATTCCAGTCTTACTAAAATAACTGGTTTGATAAAGCTTTGACTTGTATTACCATTGAGTAGTTGAAGATTTTTCTTGGTAGCTAGTCAACATGTTCATTTATTCTGGTTCGGTAGCTACATATATATGGTCACATGTTATATATATCATTTTACATAACAACCACATGACATCCTGACAAATATTTTTCAACTAACACTTTCCAATAATGTGTATGCACTACTTCCATCCAAGGTTTATCTTCTTATTAAAATATTCATCATTACAAATATTAATTAATCCCTTAAGCTAGCTGTTGGTTTATTAATCTTGTAATTAAAAGGTAATTAATCATATATAACAAATCAAATTTCCTCTTGATAATAGTCTTGACTGTTGTAAGGGGTAAATGCTTCAGCCAACCAGCTTTTCTTCCTCCAAGAACTCCACCCCATTTCTTCACATATTTCATCACTATGATTGATGCTAAAAGTGGAAATACAAGTCCTCTTGTAAAACCGTGTCGTTTTCTTCATAATTTCCATTTCTGTAGTTATCTGTTCAACCATTTTCTCCATGGTAGGCAGCTTAAACTTACCACCAATCAGCCTCGATAGCCATTTGCAACGTATCTCTGAAGTCTGAAGATTTGAAACACTTTCCACATAACCCATGAACGCCATGTTTGGAATGAACGGATTAATCACACCCCTGCAATTAAATAATCCCTTTAACTTAATTATATCCATGCAAAATTAATGGAAAAAGAAAATGGAAATTTAATTTGCCTGTATAAGGGCATGATGCCAGAAGGGAATTCCAAGAAACTAGTAAAGGGTTCGGGTAATACTGATCTAAGTTTCTTTTTGCCATCATAACCGGTGGCAAGAATCACAATATCGGCTTCTAATTTGGTGTTGTCATCAAACTCAAGACCGCCTTCCCAAAACCACCAATTTGAAGATGTTCTTTTGAAGTTAATTTTTCCTTTATCGGCCTCGAGAAAGAAGTTTTCAGGCAAGATGGCCATTTGACATGATGCATAGTCTTCCTCAAAAGGGTGATCAGGTTTTAGCCCGTACTTGACAAGTGGAAGCTTCCATAGGAGATAAGACTCGATTATCTTCGATGCTGCTTTTCTCTGTCCAATCATTTCAATTAATTAATTAAAATATATAATTGATAATGAGATTAATTATTATATGTAATATTACGTACTGCAGGGGATAGAAGGTGGCAGAGGAGTGTCCTGATAGTGCCTTGATTTGGTCTTTGATGGAGGAACTGAGAAAACCGGGTTGAATAAAACAAATAAAATGGCAGCCCCCAAACGGAGTAGTGTGGAACTATCCAATGACTAGTCCGAACAACCATCGTGCAAGCTTTCCCTTCTTCACCTAATTTATTTCGTTACCAACAATCAAACCAATTAATTAATAATAATAATAAAACAAATTAAACCAAAGTCAAATGGCTTAATATGGAAAATTTAAGGAATATATTAACTACACAACAAGACAACAGCATATTGGTCTGATGTTGAATCTTATTGAACTTTCTATTGACTCTTTTTTATGGATTCTTACTTAATTTTCATCTGTCCTATTCACATTTCTATTTTGGTTTGTGCCAAAACAATTGTCTATTCCTAAGTTTCAACCAATCAAAAAACATTTAGGTAGGAAAAAGAATATTTGATTGGTGACATACTTTTATTATACTATGTGTTTTTGTGTGGAGGACAATTAATAAATATGTACCTTGGTTGGCTTCTGCGCATTCAAGTGCGAGATCAATGGCTGATTTCTTGTAACCGACAACCACCACTTTCTTTCCTTTGAGAAGCTGTGAGGACTCATGGGCACTAAGCTTGCTGTAATCTTGAGAATGCATCACCTTCCCTTTGAACACTTGTGGGCCTTTATTCATTTCATACTTTGGTATTATTGGTACATCACCATATTTTCCCATACACACCACAATAAACTCAAAACCATACCACTGCATGCATCAACTTACCGTAATTAATCACTTCCTTAATTACTTTAATAAATAAATACATGTTGTGGTTTGAATTCAAACCTGAATATTATCATGATCACCATTGGTCTGGACAGCAACCTCCCAAACTGGTTTTCCAGGTGGCGGCTGATGTTTGGCTAAGCGGATTTGGGTGACCTTGGAGTTAAACTTGATGAATTTGAACAAATCAAAGTGGTTGGCATAAGAGTTTAGGTAATCAAGTATTTCAGCATAAGTTGGGAAAGTGGTGTTATCTCTGAGTGGCCAAGGATAATCGGAGAATTCATAGTCGCAACGAGGGGTTTGAAGCTTGGTGGTCCTAAAGGAACAATGCTTCCAAACACCACCAATCGACCCGGTGGCTTCCAGCACCACCGGGTTGTGTTCTGCCAGCTGTTTGGCGGCGGCTAACCCGCTTATGCCACCTCCGATAATGCCTATCTTGGAAAACATCATCACCATTTTAGTACCAATAATAAAAATTCAATCAATTAAGGTAATCTTTAGTATATAGATGAGGTAGGTATTGTGTTTTTGAGTTGAGAGAATGATGCATTTGAAAGTAGAGGGAGTGTAGCTATTTATAAGAAATTTTGCATGAGCCAGGACGAATGCAGTTTCACTGTAGGCACGCCCATTGACTTTCTAACAAATCCAGAAAAACTGTGTTCATATTTGTCAATTTGGTCCTTTAACTTTATATGAAATGTCGTCTTGCATTGTTATTATATTATTATATGCTTCTTGAAACTTTTACCAAGAAAGAATCTGCATAAGCTCATCTCTACAATAAAGCTAATTAAACTCGTTGTTAATCAATTCGTTTATTATATACATTTAATTTAATCATATATACACACATGATAAGCGCGGTCCAAAAACTGAACCGAACCTGAAAATTATGAATTTTCAAAACTGAAACAAAACCGATTACTTGTTTCCGGTTTTAGTTCGGTTTGGCTCTGGTTCGTTCGGTTTCGATTCAATTTTTTAAGCCCAAATGTTCATCCTTATCCGAACACCATATCGAACCGAAAACAACATAACCGAAACCAATAATGATGAATTTTCAGAATCGAAACCGCGATTACATGTTTTCAGTTCGGTTCGGGTTCAATATTTTAATACCGTTTTTTCGGCCCAAATGCTCACCCCTAGTATACACACAATATCCATCCGGTGATGAGCTACTTGTAACGGTTCTTAAATGACTTTCTAAATGACACGGATTTGATCCCTCTCTAGGTAAGCATTTATTAAAAAACCAGGTAGGAAACGATCACGACAACAATTATATATCACATGTACATCTATTCTAGTTCGTTGATTAGTTCAAACTTTTTTTCTTCTCAATACGTCCTCTTGTATAATTAAACTTAATAAGGTAACCGAATTCATAATCTTTCTAATTAATTTAATACAATGATTATAGCTGATGTAAATTGACAATATAGTTTCATGGCATCTTCAACTTCATTTCAGGTAAATTAACGACAGCTTGATTGAACAAATTATAATCTGTGCGCATAGTAGTATTAACAAATACTAGTAAATGGCATGATTAGTTAAAAAGGGTAGGCGGCTAGCAGTTATGAGAGCAGCAGGTGTGTACGTACGTACACCAACTAATTGTGTGGTTCCCCGCATATAGTATGACTCAAAATAACCTGTTAGAGCAAATCACAGATCAACTTAGTACTGATGCTGCAGTTGGTAATAATTATGTTTATTACTGATGGGGCAGAAACATTTACTACTGATGAAGTTGATGCTGGTGTTCTCTATAACTTAGTTACTACTGATCATACAAAGATTGAAGATACTACTGATCATTGTAGTTACTACTGACGTTGGTTTCTGGACTTACTACTGATCACCAAGTTTACTACTGATGTTACTTATTTACTACTGGTGATTGGTTTTACTACTGATACGCGTTTATGGAACATATCAAGTCCGAGATCTTCGCAGAGATAGTTATAGAATGTAAATCAATGTATATCGTTTATAATTAGATGTAAATCGTATCCTAGAATAACTAGGGTAAATAGTTTAGCTTCAAGGACTATTATATATAGTTCCTTACGAATTGTAAACGTACGTGTGTATTGTTAACTTAATAATATACATTGAAGCTTTTTGTGAAACTGTGTTCTTAATATTTCTCATATTGTTCATACAGTTCATCGTTCTTAATTATTGATATAGTGTTGATCCGCTGCAACTTCTATCATCAAATAGATCTAAGGTGTTTATTAACTTGTCTATAGTTAATCGATCCTGACAAGTGGTATCAGAGCTTATTGGTTCTAGATCTACTAATTGTTAAGAACAACAAAAAGTTTTAATCTTTAAAACACACACATTATTAATCATGACTGATAATAATGAAAGCACTCAGGCCAACAAAATTCCTATACTCACACCCAATAACTTTGGGATGTGGAAGAATCGTATTAAGCAATACATGCTTATTACAGATTATTCCATGTGGGAAGTCGTTTGTGAAGGAAACAAAACTGGTCAACTTCAAGCAAGTAGCTCTGCAACTGAGGCAGACAAACTTAAATGTGAGAAGGAGAAGAAAGATAAAGGCATTGAACTCAAAACTCTAAGCACTCTCTTACTGGCCATTCCTAATGATTATCAACATCTCTTTGTTGAATATGATGATGCAAAAATACTGTGGGAAGCACTGGAGAAGAGATTCGTTGGGACAAAGAGCACCAAGAGGAATATGAAGTCTGTTCTCAAACAAGACTTTGAAAATTTCAAAGGAAAGCCCAATGAAACACTCACTCAAGTGTTTGACAGATTCAACAAACTAATTGGTGAACTCAACCAAGTTGGTGTAAAGATGGATCAAGAGGATGTCAACATGAAGTTTCTAAGGTCTCTTAGTGAAGAATGGGCCATGTACACAGTGGTGTACAGACAAAGAGATGCTTTAGAAGAAAAGGAGTTAGATGAACTCTATAATGATCTCAGAGTGTTTGAAACTGAGGTAAATCACAAAAACCCTTCTATTTCTTCTAACAATGCTGCTTTTGTGTCTAGTACAGGTCAAGGACAGGAAACCTCCGCAGGAAAGGCTGCAGATTCTGAGGATACTGCAAGAGAATCCTTCTTCACTAGTCATGTGCATACTGCATTGATTAGTGATGACTTGGAACAACTGAATCCAGATGATCTTGAGGAGATGGATCTTAAATGGCAGATGGCTATGCTGAGCCTAAGGACCAAAAGATTCCTAAAAAGAACTGGAAGGACAAGCCTCAATTTCAACAAAGGTGACAAAGCAGGATTTGACAAAACTAAAGTCAAATGTTACAACTGTAACAACCTTGGTCACTTTGCAAAAGAATGTCCTCATCCAGACAAAAGATCAAAATCAACTGCTCTTGTGTCACAACAAGGACAAGGATATGACTGGAGCTTCCAAGCAGAAGAGCATGCTCAAAATCAAGCTCTCATGGCCTTTACTGACAACAAAACTGAGGTAAAATCTAAACCTTGTACTCCTGAATGTGCTAAAATTATTAAAAATCTAGAAAAAGAAAACAATAAATTAAATGAAGATTTAGCAAAAGCAATCAGAAGAAATTATGAGTTTGATGGGGTGATTGCTGATCAAGAACATCAAATAAAGGTGTACAAGATGATTGATCAACGGATCAAGGAAGAATTGCTTCAAGCTGTGGATGAGAAAGAGTTTTATGAAACAAAAAATAATGAACTTACAAGTAAAATAGAAGAATGTCAACTTGAAATTGAACAAAATAAATTAACAATTAAAAAGTTTGAAAGAAGCACTAAAATTCTTGATGAATTAACTAATAATCAAACTACAGAAAAGGTTGTTCATGGGGTGGGATATCATGCTGTACCACCTCCATATAAAATCATTCCACCTCTTAAAAACAGTTCAGAAAGAATCATTAATGAATTAAAAACTGAAAATCAAACTGAATCATCTAATGAAACATCTGAATCAAATAATTCTTCTGATGATGAACAATCAATTGAATTTACTATATCTCAAAGTGAATCACCAAAATCAATTGATACAAGTTTTCACACAGCTCAAAGTCCAAATGAATCTCCCAAATATAATGCAGATAATGTACCAAAAATTTTAACAAGGGGGAATGAAAGAAATAAAACACAACTCTTAGACCAAAGAATACCTGAAGGTGCTAAAAATAAGAAACTAAGATGTGTTATATGCAATAAAATGAACCATTTAGCAAAGGATTGTCACTACAATCCAATAAACTGCAAAGAGTTAAAAGAATTTAAAGTTCTTAAAGAAAATGCTAAAACTCAAAAGTTAAAAGTTACTACTGGTCATTCAGTAGTAAATAAAATTAAAAATCCAATTGTTGAAAATCCAAGATTTGGAAGAAGTAAAACAAGGTTTGTTCAAAACAGAAGAGCTGGAAGCCCAAAGTACAGCAATTACTTCAAGAATAATGGAAAATCCAATCAAAATAAACAATATTTTAAATTTTCCAACACCAGTAGAAACTCTAACAAATTTACTACTGGTGTTAACCCTAATTATAATGCTGTATGGTACCAGTACAAGAATACTACTGGTAATAACCCTAATTTCAAAAATACTACTGCTCCCAAAACAAATTTCAAAAACACTACTGGTGTTAACCCTAAAAACACTACTGGTCATTCTAAACATGATAAGTACCCAAATACTACTGGTCCATCAGTAGTAAAGTATTCAAAAGCTAGAAACAATGGGTATAAACCAAGATCAGTAGGAAATTTTCACACCAGTAATAACTACAAAAGGACAGTAGTAAAACAAAATACCAGTAATAAACAAGTATGGGTACCAAAAGTCTTTAAAGTTAAATCCCCAAAAGCTCATTTCTCAAAGGATGAACCCAAGACATATAAAGCTTGGGTTCCCAAACTTAACTAATCCTTTACTCTCTTGTGCAGAGCATTCAGATCCCAGAAGAAGGTAGAACATGGCATATTGATAGTGGATGCTCAAGGCACATGACTGGAAATCTGCAAATTCTTAAAGATTTCAAGTCCTTTGATGGTGGATTTGTGGCTTTTGGTGAGAACCCAAAAGGAGGTAAGATTACAGGTAAAGGTACTGTTACTAATGGAAAAATTACCTTTGATAATGTATTTTATGTAGCTGAACTAAAATACAATCTTGTCAGTGTGTCTCAAGTTTGTGATAAAAAGAACAAGATTCTGTTCACAGACATTGAGTGCATCATTCTTTCTCCTGAGTTTATTTTAGATGAAAAATATGTTGTTTTAAGAACCCCAAGGAGAAACAATGTGTATTGCCTGGATATAGGGGGAGAACTCATTTCTACAAATGAGGTCAACTGTTTTATATCCAAGGCAAACACCACTGAATCAGAACTTTGGCATAGAAGGATGTGTCACACAAATTTTAAAAACATGAATAATTTAGTAAAAAGAAATCTGGTCATTGGACTTCCTCAAAAACAATTCATGTGTGATCATCACTGTGTTGCATGCCTAAAAGGTAAACAACACAAGACTTCTCATAAGTCCAAAACTGTGAACTCTATTTCTGTTCCTTTACAGCTCTTACATATGGACCTTTTTGGACCTACAAATGTAATGAGTATTGGAAAGAAACAATATTGTCTTGTTATTACTGATGACTTTTCCAGATATACATGGGTTTTCTTTCTCAGGACAAAGGATGAAACAAGTGAACTCATAAAGAACTTAATTGTTAAACTGGAAAACACATCTGATCAAAAAGTGAAAGCCATAAGATGTGATAATGGCACAGAATTTAAAAATACTAACCTAATTAACTTTTGTGATCTTAAAGGTATTGACAGGCAATACAGCTCACCTAGAACTCCACAACAAAATGGTGTAGCTGAAAGAAGGAATAGAACCATCATTGAAGCAGCAAGATCAATGCTAGCAGACTCAAAATTACCAATTACTTTTTGGGCAGAAGCTGTTAATACTGCTTGTTATGTTCAAAACAGAGTATTAATAGTGAAGCCACACTTTAAAACACCATATGAACTTTTCAATAAAAGAAAACCTTCTATAAGTTTCTTAAAATCATTTGGTTGTCCTTGTACTATTTTGATTACAAGAGAACAAATTGGTAAGTTTGACTGCAAAGCTGATGATGGAATCTTTGTGGGATACTCTACTCAAAGCAAATCATACAGAGTATTCAACAAAAGACTAAGGATAATTGAAGAAAGCATCAATGTATCCTTTAATGAAAATGTACCTAATGAACAAGGAAATGGTCCAGATTGGCTATTTGACATAGACAATCTAACCAAATCCTTTAATTTTAATATGAATTTCAATGCAGGTAATTCAAATTGTCTTAATCAAAAGGAAGGAACATCATCTGTTTATACTGGTCAAGAAAAGATGAGATACATAGTTGTTGATACTGCTCCCATAGTTAATACTGATGTCAGTAAGAACTCAAATACTGAAAGCAGTAGTAACTCTGAGAATGAGGTCAGTAGTAATTCCATTACTACTGGTACCAGTAATAGTACTGAAAATACTACTGGTCCCAACTATAACCTAGATTCTCAAGATACTACTAATACCAGTAACAACTTCAATACTACTGATCTCAATGAAGATGATGGCAGTAGTAACTCTGACCAAGATAATGATGAACCAAATACTAATGACAATGAAGGATCTCAAGAAGAACAACTACCTGAGGCAAAAGAGTCCAACCCTGAAAATCAACTAGTGGTGGATAAAGCTACAACAACAAGGACTCAAAAGAACCATCCTTTAGACCTTGTTCTAAGTGATGTTAACTCACCACTTCAAACAAGAAGCAAATTAAACAAAAGTTTAACTGCAAATATGTGTAATATAAGCTTAATTGCTAATGAATGTATGTATGAATGCTTTCTGTCTCAGGATGAACCAAAGAAGATCCAACAAGCAATGAAGGACTCAAACTGGATTGAGGCAATGCAAGAGGAACTCCTTCAATTTAAATTACAAGCTGTTTGGACACTTGTACCTCTACCCAAAGGAAAAAGAGCCATTGGAACAAGATGGATCTTTAGAAACAAGAAAGATGAAAGAGGGATAGTGATCAAGAATAAAGCCAGACTTGTAGCCCAAGGATACACTCAAGAAGAAGGTATAGACTATGATGAAGTGTATGCTCCTGTTGCCAGAATTGAAGCAATAAGAATATTCCTAGCATATGCTTCATTCAAAAGGTTTAAAGTCTATCAAATGGATGTGAAGAGTGCTTTCCTGTATGGGAAGATTGAAGAAGAAGTTTATGTTTGCCAACCTCCAGGATTTGAAGATCCAAAACATGGTGATTATGTGTTTAAATTGGATAAAGCTCTATATGGTCTACATCAGGCACCAAGAGCATGGTATGACACACTATCATCATACTTATTAAAGAACAATTTCAAAAGAGGAGCCATTGATAAAACATTGTTTACAAAGAAAGTCAAAGATGATATACTACTGGTACAAATCTATGTAGATGATATCATCTTTGGATCAACCAATGATTTATTATGCAAAGAATTTGAAGAGCTGATGCAGATTAAATTCAAGATGAGCTCCATGGGTCCAATGAACTTCTTCCTTGGACTCCAAGTCAGTCAAAGAACTGATGGTATTTTGATAAATCAATCAAAATATGTCAAAGACATCTTGGAAAAGTTTGACTTGAAAGACAGTAAAAGTGCTAGTACACCAATGGAAACACACAAACACCTACATCCTGATGTTGAGGGGGAGGATGTAGATGAACACTTATATAGATCAATGATAGGATCTTTGATGTACTTAACTGCATCAAGACCTGACATTATGTATAGTGTTTGTGTGTGTGCAAGATATCAAGCAAGACCCAAAGAACTACACTTGCAGGCTGTCAAAAGAATATTCAGATACTTGAAAGGCAAACCATCACTAGGTCTATGGTATCCACATGACTCACCCTTTGAACTAATAGCCTATACAGATAGTGACTATGGAGGTGAATGTCAAGATAGAAAGTCCACTACTGGTGGATGTCAATTCTTTGGATCAAGACTAGTGTCATGGCAATGTAAGAAGCAAACAAATGTATCAACATCTACTGCTGAAGCAGAATATGTAGCTGCATCTGCTTGCTGTGCTCAAGTACTATGGATTCAAAATCAACTTCTAGACTTTGGTATCTCTATCCTTAAAACTCCTATTTTTATTGATAATCAAAGTGCTATTAGTATTGTGAATAATCCAGTAAAACATTCAAAAACTAAACACATTGAAATAAGATTTCACTTTATAAGAGATTGTAATGAAAAGAAATTAATCAAAGTAGTTAAAATCCATACTGATGATCAATTAGCAGATCTTTTTACAAAAGCATTTGATGTAGGAAGATTCAACTTCTTGGTCAGTAGTATTGGAATGATTTTAATAACTTAAAATCTCACTTAAAATTATGTGTAAAGTTAGTGTTGTAAAATATTATTTTCTTAAGTGTTTTACTACTAGTATTGCTGTACTACTGGTGTGAAAGTGTATGCACAAAATACTACTGATAGTTCATTACTACTGGTGCATTTTAGGTTTACATGGATACTACTGGTAAGTCAGTACTACTGGTATTCACATATACTACTGGTCTTGTGTGGTAATGGTTACTACTGATGTCTATAATTACTACTGATGTCAAAATCCTTAGTCATTACTGATGTTAGTAGATACTACTGACGTTTTACTACTGATATCTTATTTACTACTGGTCTTTCATAAACACAATTACCAAACTAACCCCCATGAAAATAACCGTTATGTTATGATTCGAAGGCTATTTTCGTAGTTTTGCAGGTTTAATCGAAAGATATAAAAGGCGGCAGATGATTAATTTAGCATTATCTTCACTTCGATTCTCTAAACACCTTTCGATAAACCCTAGTTTACGATCAAAAACCCTTCATCTTTAACAAAATTCTTGCAAAATCTCAACAACAATGGCAACTTTACAAGCTCTCGATGTGCAAACCGATCTCAGATACTCAGAATTTCACAACATGGTTGCATTTTTAAAAAATCCCGACGGAACAAAAGATTTCCGTCCAATCGTAAAATTCTTGAGAAATTCGTATATACAGTTTGCCTTAACTGTAAAGCCGAAGGCATATCAACAGCACTTGGTGGATTTCTGGACCAATGCTGAGCGAACAGAAGGAACCACATCATCAATGATAAAATCGAAAGTAGATGGAAAGTACATCACTGTAACTGAACAATCAATCAGACATCATCTACAACTTCATGATGATTCAGGTATGTATACTCTTCCTAAGGAATACATTGCTGATACTTTAAATAAAATGGGGTATGAAGGCAGACTTAATATTGTAACTTTTCAAAAAGGCCTTCTATCCCCACAATGGAAATTTCTGGTTCATACCATTCAGCATTGTATTTCTCCTAAAAGAAGTACTTGGAATGAGTTTAACAAGGCAATAGCATCTGCTGTTGTATGTTTATGCACAGACCAAGTATTCAATTTTTCTAATATGATTTTTGATGGTATGTTGGGAAATCTTAGTTCTTCTAAATTTTTAATGTATCCCAGATTTCTACAACATATCATAAACTGTGAATTACAAAACTTGTCAACTCCTAAAAACATTTTTGTATTACCTGAGTTGAACAAGAAAGTTTTCTCAAATATGAGAAAACAATTTAAATTTTCAGGGAAGGAAACCCCTTTGTTTCCAAACATGATCAAAGATCAACCCAATATTGGAGAAGGTTCAACCATTGCTACAACCCAAGTTGAACCTCAACCCACTCCATCACCCCCAAATACAGCCCAAACACCACCCCATATAGCCACTCAATCACCAACCCAAACAGAAGTCCTGAATGTGTCCCAGGAACTTGATATAAATCTGCAGAGTGCTACTCTTCACTCTGTGGAAGACCTACCAGACAAAACCAAAAATATATCCACAATTTATCATAGAAAGAAAATTTCTTCAAAGGACACCAGGGGACAAATCGAGTCACACCCCAGGCTCAAAGAGTTGTCCTCCAAGGAGGAGAGAGGACATGAGGGGAGGGCTTTCACTACTGATGCCCCAAAGGTGGGTGCACAGGACAGTGAAAACATCATTAGGACCCAAACCTCGGCAACTTTGAGTGATGACTCATTTGAGGAGTTACTCAAAGGACCCCGGTGCCAAGAAACCACAAGGGGGGGCACCTCTGCTTCTTCTAGGAAGAAGAGAATGTCTAAAAGACCCAATGACTCACCAAGCAGTGATGAGGGCAGATCTGTGAAATTGATGGAAAGGAAGGAAAACCTTAAAACCAATGTACCTGTTAGTAAGCCCGATGATCTTGCTAGATGGAGTGAGGGCAGTATTAAAATCCAACAATTGACGGCTAAAGTGGATTCCTTGGAATCCACTGTACAAGATTGTCTTTATTACCAAACAAATCAAGGAAAAACTATGGCTGCTATGAAAAGAAATGTCAATATCATCAACAAAAGAATGAGACAATATGAACTTAGGCTTCATCAACAATCAAAGCTTATCAGAAAATTGAAAAAGAGGATTGATGATAGTGAGGCTCCTCCAGTTGAGCTCACTAAGGGGGAGAAGGATAACATACAGACAATGATTGATGAATCCATTGCAGCAGCAGCTTCCTCCCTCTTGAATTTAAAAGAAACAGAAGTTGATGAAGGCCCAGAGATGATGATTACAGAAGAAGAGCCAATTACTACTGCTCCTACTAAAGAACAAGCTGAAAAAGACATACCAGTAGTAACTCCTACTACTGATATAACAGCAGTAGTAAATGAAGAAAAGGCAGCAAACACTACTGATGACCTATCAGTAGTAATCTCTGAAGACATACCAGTAGTAACTACCTTAGTTACTACTGATGACATTATTGAGCTGCCACCACTACTAGAGCCTACAGTGATACTTCCACCATCTCCAAAAAGAACAACAACAACACAAATGGTGGTAAAAGATATTGATGATGATATCAACTGGTTAGAAGTTGATGAATGCTCCCTGCCTCCACATCCTAAAATACTTCCCATATCTCAGATACACTACTATGGTCCCAAATTTGTTATTGAATCTGAACCAAATATGAAGAAAGACAATTACATAGGAAAGGGAAAAGAAGTTGCTGATGAAGACCAACCCAACAGAGCACAAGGTCATGAAATTGTCAACAAAATCAATTATGCCAAATCAGCCAAACAGGATAGGTGGAAGGTAAAGAGAGCAAAATATTTAAAGAAGGTTGAAGTCTCTCTAGCAAATGAAAACAAAAGATTAGCAGAAAGGGCTAGAATATTGAGACAACCTTTCACAGAAATCAAATTGGCAGATATAGCAGATATATCAAAACTGCCACAATTTCAACAGAAGATCAAATCTAAACAAGTTGCTGAAACAAGAAAGGAATTACAAAGAAGAGAACTGAAAAAATTTAGGCAACTTGAACATGAAACAATAGAACTTCTTGAAGCACAAGTACAAGAATGCAAAGAGCAAAAGGCTGATATGCCAGAACAATTTGCAGAGAAAAAGAAAGAAATGATCACATTCTTAAAATCAAAAGGGTATAACACAAAGGCATTTGGAAGAATGAAGCTGATCAATTTAATTGAAAAGTACTGTGTAGAGAAGAAGAAGGATCTTACTGAGCAAGATAGTAATGAGAAGTACACCACTAAACTTGAACAGATAGACTCCAAAGAAATGAAAGAAAGAAAAACAATATCTGGAGAATCATCTGGTGTATCCTCTCAAACATCAAAGAAAAGAAAGACAATTGCTTCAGAACTTGATCAACCAAATAAAAAATTACAAATGGTTCAAGTTCATGATCTCCCCATTGCTCCCCTACAAAATAATCCAATCATCAACTGGAGGTACATAGATGATATGATTGAGATTATAAGAGAAGATAAGGTCACTCAAAGATTCAGAGCTTGGAAACCTTTGGTCATGTCCCTAACCAGAAGTGACATTATTAAGATGTTGATCATTGGTAAACCAAGAATGACTAAGAAGAACTGGAAGAATTCAGCTGCAGGTTATCTTACTGAAATGATTGATGCTGCTTTCTATCCAGAAAATTATCCAGAGAAGTACACAGATTCAGAAAATGTTCAAGCTTGGAATGTGCTACCAACTGTCAACATGTACTTCTTTGAATATACAAGTAAGAAATGTGACTTATTCCTTTATGAGAAAGAGTATCCTCATTCTGAGAAGACTCTCTATCAACTATGGTGCATGAATTTTATTAAACCACATGATGCTGTGATGCTCCAAAACAAATTGAATGAATTTGTTAAAAGAATCAGCAAATATATCATTGCACAAAGGAATAAAAGGAACCAACAGACTTTAGAAGGTGATAAGAAAAGAGCAAAGTTGTTGGAAGAAAAGAAAAAGAAGAAGTAAATAAGAAACTTGATTGATTAAAGGATAATCAATAAGTTTAGGGGGAGATTGTTAGAGCAAATCACAGATCAACTTAGTACTGATGCTGCAGTTGGTAATAATTATGTTTATTACTGATGGGGCAGAAACATTTACTACTGATGAAGTTGATGCTGGTGTTCTCTATAACTTAGTTACTACTGATCATACAAAGATTGAAGATACTACTGATCATTGTAGTTACTACTGACGTTGGTTTCTGGACTTACTACTGATCACCAAGTTTACTACTGATGTTACTTATTTACTACTGGTGATTGGTTTTACTACTGATACGCGTTTATGGAACATATCAAGTCCGAGATCTTCGCAGAGATAGTTATAGAATGTAAATCAATGTATATCGTTTATAATTAGATGTAAATCGTATCCTAGAATAACTAGGGTAAATAGTTTAGCTTCAAGGACTATTATATATAGTTCCTTACGAATTGTAAACGTACGTGTGTATTGTTAACTTAATAATATACATTGAAGCTTTTTGTGAAACTGTGTTCTTAATATTTCTCATATTGTTCATACAGTTCATCGTTCTTAATTATTGATATAGTGTTGATCCGCTGCAACTTCTATCATCAAATAGATCTAAGGTGTTTATTAACTTGTCTATAGTTAATCGATCCTGACATAACCAAAACCTTTTTACCACATAATTGATTTAACTAAACTAGCCTAATATTCACACAATGGATCATTGTCAATTTCTTTCAAAAGCTGTTTAAATTGATTTAGTAAAATATGCCACCAAACATCGTCATAAATGTATTATGTATGGGGAATGAACATTATATATATTTTCTTGAAAAAGGAAATCACCTAATAAATTATAAATTTCACACAGTGGCAGAGTAAGGAAAAAAACTAAGGTGTGTCGTCAATTGCATATTGTTAATCTTAAGGGTATCACCTACATTATTTCTTTTTAATTAAAATTTTTAAGACTATTTTATCACTATTTAGAAAATTTTGAAGAGTTACATTGTAATAACCCAAAACCTCGTAACATAATATTTTTCGCTTTGCTCGTAGGCGCACTGTTTTGTTCATGGCATTGATCGTTCCATGCCAAAAATACTCATACTAAGAGAGGTATTCACACTTTTTATAAGAAATGCTTCGTACCCCTTTCCAACTGATCGATGTGAGATGAAATGTTACATATTACGATCGATCTACCATGTATTACATAGTGGATCCTCCCTTGTAATGATCACTGACCCGTTGGTGTATTAGTGTGTATGTAAACTTACATTATTTCTAGAGAGAGAAAAAGAAAAGGTCTAATTCGATGGAAGAAAACCAATTGCAATGTAGATGAAGTGAATTAACATTGAAAAGTTAAGGAAAGCTCGAGGAAAGCAAGGATTCTTGACCACTGCAGGAGAAGAAGAGTGTACGTATGACTCTTCAAACAAACATGCATGCACGCATGGAATTCTTTTATCAATCGAGTGTTAATTATGATATACAGTATATGACTTTTCTTTTATGCAGTAATTTCTTTTCTTTATACAATTCCACGTACCATGGAATTCTCCCCTCACACTAATTACTTAATTATTGCATTTATTAATTCTTTCAAAAAGTTTCAACCAACTTTAGAGTTAATTATAGAGTCGTTTGATTTCGTTATCCAACTTTTTCTCACAGTTTAGATCCTTGTGTTCCATTTTTTTGCAGTTTAATTTTGTCCAATTGTTTTTTTTACCTTTTTGATGACCAAATCTTAGGGGTGACCGTACATATGTAATAATCCAGTTCTATATTAAAAGTATTAAAATAGATTGTGACCATATATAAATTAATGATAGATATCATGTACGGACTGACCAAATATTTTAATTTTAATTAAGTGAGTAGCGTGACAATTAATTTGAATAAAACATATAAAGGGTGTCAAGCGCATGCATGAGAAATCGACAGAGGTTGTTTGTTTAGATTAATTAATAAGAGAGTTTCTTGGCATTAACCGAATCCTTGAGTTGACTAAGCGTGCCAAACAATACACAGTTTTAGTTATTTTAATTGATAGAGCTAGTTTACGACCAATTCAAGTCATTAATTACCAAACTAATTGTTTTTTTTATCAGTTGACTCTTTTATTTTAATCATGCAATTATTATAATATGTATATAAGCTAATTAAGTGAATTATGGTTACAGGATCTCGAAAGAAAGGCCAATGACTTTAGACTAAAGTCTTTATCACTCACACTTCCTAGCAACTACGTACCTTCATTTTCCCACTAGCTACAACAACTTGTTTTATTTTCCTTTTTCTAGAAATTCAGTATAACTTCTACTTTGATATTGGAAATTATATATGTTCGATTAATTATAAAGCTTGTGGAATTAATAAATTAAGTCTCACACGTAATTAATTCTTGATTGTCATAAATCATATATATTGTTATTCTTGTGATTACATGATAATTGAGTATTTTTAGTGTTACTAGTAAGCATGGCATATAACTTTAGAAAGGGTGATGTTTATTAGGTTCGGTTACAATAAACTTGAAAGAAAGAAGCAATACCGACGGTACCAAAAGAGCTAAGAGCTCAAAGGATCGTCATAGTTTCGATCCTCAGTCCGGACAAAACTATTTTTTCGTGTCTCGGTTTGGTTCGGTTCGGTTCTTGGACAGCACACAGACCTAGCTTTGTGTGTCTGATTTGGTGGGCGCCTCTTCACATTTAAGTGAGTACGGTGGTGTGATGGGTATTTCCTCTAAAATGGTGTGATGTAGTTGTTTAGGAGACATCTGATGTAACTAAAATTTTGATGTAGCCAGTGGTACACATCCACCAGCCTTGTTAAAAACTCGGAGTGTAATCTTCAATTGTTATTTGTTAATTTGAGTTATGGTACTCGTTAGATTCCTATACGTTTCCTGATACCCGTTTTTATATGATAGTAAAGTTTACAAAATTGAGTGAATTAACAACATGAAATACAAGATAAAATAAGTATATTTATTTAAGAGTTGTATTTTGTTGATTCTTGCACCATTGCCCAGGGTGCGGTCCCCTCTAAAATTTTTATAACTAATAGAGATGTATGAAATAAGAATAAAGATTTTGCATGAGACAAGAAAATGTAATGTAATGAAATGTGTTGCAAACGGTAATATATATATAACGCGGCCGGTGAATTAGAAAAAAAAACTGATGGTTATCACAACTTGCACATTTTTTTTCTTAAAGTATCATAGTACTAAAAGGAAAAAATTTTAAAAAAAATCTAACAATATTTTAACACAATTCATGATTCTTTTTAAGGATTGTGCAATTTAATCATGCTATTCAAAAGATTTTAAAAGGTTTGCATGCATATATAACTAAATTTAGAAAGATACTTTAACCTTTTTAAAATAAAGATGCATCCAAATAACTAAATTTAGATAAAGATGCATCCAAATAACTAAATTTAGAAAGACGAAACTAAAATGACGCATCACCAATGAATTTTCTTTGGGTAAATTAAAAAAAAAAGGTGAGACCGACAACAACCTTGTTTGCCACAGGATTGGACATTTGGACCTCTCCTGGTTGTTTAGTGTTTGTGTGCAACTTTATTATTATTTGGCGACCGAGACGCAACAAGAGGCCTACCATATTAACGTAGATCATCATTAACGTATATCGTTTTTCTTCACAATTGGCATCACAATATTCTTCTTCTGAATCAGAAATCACAATATTATCTCTTAATTCGATTCAATGGAGTTCGGTACGTTCTTTAATATATGTAATCTCATTCTCGAACAATGATCTAAACAAGTGATCTTGATGCATAATAATCATATTATAAGAGTCGTAATCCATGCGGGGTCCAAGGCCCCCTATAAACTTGTGCCCATCATGCATAATATTTTTAAAGTCTATGTCTAAAAGCAGGGGCGGTACCAGAAATTTATTCAAAGGTGGGCAAAAATTATTATTGCAAGTCAGAGGTAAGATATGACTTACATTAGTTATAGCTCATATATAATATATCTATTGATTAGGAAAAACGAAAAAGTAATGTAACCCATAAAAAATTATATTAATCAGAAAAAATTTGGGGTGGGCATATGCCCACTCTACCCACCCCTTGGTACCGCCCATGTCTAAAATCATAACCCAAGTAGTATAATTCAATAATTGACATCTAAGATTTACTTTTATGACATTTCATTTAAGTGAATTAACATAGTTTAATGGTATTTAGTCATACCATTTGGTTCTACTATGGGTACTATGGGTATGGGCTCTCTGTTGGGCTCGTCTCTGGTTGAAGGATCATCGTCGACATCGACCCCAGCCGACCTGGATTTTGGTCAGGAGGTGACGCTTAATGACAAGCTTAAAGTTTTTAAAACTTCCACTTTCGATCCTGAAAACTATGTATCTACCAAATGCCGGTCAACTAGCGAAAAGGTATAAGTGTAGATTACACTAATCGTCCTTATGATATATATTAAATTTCATCTTTTAGTTTTAAAAATTACATTCGCGGTCCTTATTTCAGAAAGATTATTTCAGAAAGATGTTACATCGACGATCATTTACCATTCACCACTCTTTCTGTTAACCGACGTTTACTTTAAGCTCCCCAATGTGCATTGCACATAATGGTATCTTGACTATGTTCATCTTTTATCATTTCACTTAAAAATATATTTTTTTCATGAGTTTTTCGGCCCTTACTGCCGGAAATCCATCTATCACCATTCACCACTCTTTCTCTCATCCTACTTTTTTGTTAATTTAAAACCCACAAAAATTAAAAGTCCCTTAATCAAAAATCTCACACGTAAGGTTTTAAAATCGAGCTGGCGTTTTGGTTTGCCTCTGCACCACCGATCGCTGCCTTTAACCAAGCATCGGCGGAAACAGAGGAGGGGGATACGGCAGTGAATGCTTCATCTTCCAGACGTTTGGCGACGGTGGTGGCTTCTCTGGTCGGTAAGATACAGTAACGTTTCGAGATGATTGAAGTGGTGGATAGGGTTTCGATACGGTTCCAAAGTATCCAAGCGTCAGTCTACTGCTATGGTGGTGATTGACGGTTCCAGATCGTGACGGTGGTCAGAGGTGGGTGTAGAAGGTGGTCGGAGGCGGATCCACTGTAAGGATTCAAACGACGTACTACATTTTTCCGATTGAGATGGAATCACAGACACAAGAAGCTCTTAAAGCTAAAGAAATTGCTAAAAACCTATTTGCAGTTCAAGGATTTGCAGCTGCAAAACGATTTGAGAAAGGGAAATAGACAAGGTAAGTTTTTTAAATGTATTAGATAATGACTGAGATACCCTCACATGAATTGCATGTGCTCAACTTAACAGAAAAAATTAACATGGTTTACTCAAAAGGATCATGGATGCACATCTTTCTGAAATAAAGACTATAAGTAATTAAATCTTCTTTTACTTTTCATTTGCGAATACTTATTTGCAAATTTTATCTTTCATGTTGAATTTATGAAAAAACATGTATATATATTCTCACTTGTAAGTATTATTTGTGTAATTTTAAATGTAATTGGCAGGAAATAAAGCAATTGGTGACTTATCTTTTAGATTTAAAGAAAGCCTCGGCAGAAGAAATGAGAAAAAGTGTTTATGCTAATTACCCCTCCTTTATCCGGTAAGGACACATTTAAAGTCACAGTAAATTCAAAATATTATGAACTTTTTTCAAAATTAATATACATTTCAAACAAATTATCAATCATAATATGGTTTTACAAGTGTTTTAATAGTTCGGTATCCGGGATTTGAAAAACCCGCATACTCTTTCACGTGTCAATCGTGCGTCAGATCAGCCACTTTCTGGCTATAGATGATTGACACGTAGCGCATTGTGAGGAGTATCCAGACATTAGAACCGATAATTTGTTTGAAAAACACTTTAAATGTTACCATATCTTTAAATTTAATCACACATACACATGCATAGTGTAGTGTATCAAAGGAGATTTCCGATCTTGAGGGACAACTAGTGGCCTTGAGGAATCTTTTATCCAACCGTGCGACCATCATTCACACGCTAGCCGAGGGTGTGAGCGTGGAATCCATGTCATCTAATTCCAGAAAAAATGTCAGTTTTGACTTTGAAGAAAGAGAGCCTTCAGAGATGGAGATTTGGTTGACTCAATACATGGATAATCTCAACATTTTGTTAGCTGAAAGAAGAGTGGATGAAGCATTAGCTGCCCTAGATGAAGGAGAAGGTGTAGCAAAAGAAGGTAAATCAATGACACCAGTAATGCTGTCCACATTACATGCCACCATCATTCTACAGAGACAGAGATTAGCCGATCAGATTGCTGAGTCAGCGTGCCAGCCGTCTTCTAGCGGCAGTGAGCTTCGATCGTCTGTGGAGATCATCAAACGGCTCGGCGATGGTCCACGGGCTCATACCCTGCTCCTTAACTCACACCACCAAAAGCTGCAATCTAAGATTCAAGGTATTCAGACATCAGGGTCAACATATGGAGTTGCTTACACAGCTGCTTTATCTCAGCTCGTGTTCTCAATCATAGCTCAGGCGTCGACTGATTCTTTAGCCATATTTGGTGATCAACCGTTGTACTCGTCTGAGCTCGTGACATGGTCCGTGAAGCAGACCAACACTTTTGCACATTTAATGAAGCGACATGTGATTGGTTCACCCTCGGCTTCTGGAGGGCTAAGAACAGTAGCCGAGTGTGTTCAGATCTCCATGGGCCATTGTTACTTGTTAGAAGCACGTGGGTTAGCACTTGCACCGGTCCTACTCAGACATTTTAGACCGTGCGTTGAACAAGCTCTAAATGCTAACTTAAAAAGGATTGAACGAAACACTGCAGCTTTAGCAGCAGCAGACGATTGGTCACTCCCTGATTCCCACCCGAAGCTTTCAACTAGCGGGATTAGGTTTAATGTTTTGGTTCAGGAATTGTGTGAGGATATCGGGCTGCTGAGGTCATCGCAGTTTTCAAACCAGGCCATGGAAGGTCTTGTACAAGTTTTTAATGCGTATGTACACATGCTTGTAAACGCATTACCCGGTTCATCAGAGACTGAAAACTTAGAAGGTAGGATCGTGAGGACAGCCGAGGATTACCCTCAGCAAATTGCATTGCTGGCTAATGCTATATTGTTATCTGAAGAGCTGATCCCACGAGCAGCTGTGAAACTGTTGCCAGTGCAACAGTTTGTCGGCTCTGAAACCCCCAGGAAGGCTTCAGAGCGACAGCTCCGTACTCCAGAGCAAAGAGATTTGAAAAAAAAGCTTCAGAGATTTGTGGATCAGATGAGAGACAGCTTTTGTAGGAAGCACGCGCTTGATCTCATCTTTACACAAGAAGATGGGACCGCGCGTCTTAATGCTCAAATGTACTTAACCATGGATGAAAACCCAGAATGGTTCCCGTCTCCAATATTCCAGGATCTGTTTGTTAAGTTGACTACTATGACGAGCTTAGCGACAGATATGTTTGATGGAAGAGAAAGGTTTACCATGCTTCTTTTAATTAGGCTCACGGAAACGGTGATGTTGTGGCTTTCCGATGAAGAAACTTTTTGGGGAGAGATTGAGCATGGGTCAAAGCCTCTAGGTCCTTTTGGACTCCGACAGGTTTAATTTCTTTTATCATTAATTATTATATCTAGAGTTTAATTGGTTTGGTGGTATGAATGCAGTTTTATCTAGATATGCAGTTTGTTATGCTTTTTGCTTCACAAGGGCGTTACTTATCACGTAATCTACGTCAAGTGATCAAGGATATCATCTCGAGAATGTTGGACTCTTTTGCTTTCGTCAATAAAAATGATCCCTACAGGTTGTATATATTTTTCTTCCTTTTGTACCAGTTTTTCGAATACTAACTTGTTTTGTTTTAATTACGCAGCATTTTGCCGGAGGATTCTTGGTTTACTGGCATTGGTCAAGGTGCAATCGACAAGTTGACTGCGAAGGGGGACTCAGAAAACATTGAAGAAACAAGTGATCCGACAGCTCCTGAGTCGGTTGGGGAGTGAGGTTTTTGAAACTGAGCAACCTTAAATCGCAACCGGGTATCTCAAGGAATCATACTAGCTAGTGCTAGGTCTAGAAGTGGCAAAACAAGTCAGTTTAACAACGGGTTGGATCCATTTACCTGTCAACACTTTTTACTCAAGTCTTTTATAAGATATATACAACTAACTAATGTATTATATATGATTAAAGAACTATATATAATGATCTCAATATACTTACTTTGAGTAATTTCCTTTATTGCTAATTTTGTTCATTTTCACCATTTCTCAATAAAGTACTAACTGGAATTGACGTCTTTTTGTATGGTTGAAACAATAGTGATACGTTACAAATAATTAGATAGGCCCATTATGGTTCGACTATTGGTTTTAAAATGTTGTTAGTTTGTTGGAGTGACTTATTGGTGACTTTTCATAATTATAATAGGTAATAACACAACAAACATTTCCAATATAAACTGCAAAAACCCTGATACATATTAGTTAGGATCCATATTTCATATGTGTCGGTGCACGGTTTAGGAACGACAATACCGACCTGTGTTATTTCTGGTATGTAGAACTTTACAAATTGTACATACTGTTACGACTCCTGCTCCTATACTATTAGACAATTAAGCGCACTTTGGCCCGTCAAATTAGAGACTTACCAAAATAGATGTCAACAACTAAGGCAGGATGAAATATGTAGAACTTTACAAATAGATGTCAATAGGTTGGATGTCTATTAAGTGAGTAGCACTACATACCTAAAATTTAACTGAGTTTTATCTTAGTTCAATTAATAATTCAGCATTAAACGCATTTTAAAAGTCAATTGTTTTAAAATACGATTTTACATGTATACCATATTCACACTCATGATAAAACAGAGTGATTACATCATGTTTAATAATAACAATTATTATAATAAAAAGAGAAATAAAACAAAAAACAAAAACAAAAAAATCAATTAATAAAGTAAATTTCACGAATAATCTATGTAGTTTGACACTTATTATATGCACATCCTTATATCTGTGTTTACTATAAAATAGGAGTTTTGTTATTTAAAATTTTTTAACAGCCCAATTTAACAATAGGGCCATCAATATAACAAACAACATACCGTAAAGATACTCAATATAAAAAACTAACCTGAAGAAATACACATATAATAAAGAGTAATGATATTGGTGTCTACCATTTTTGTGTCTACTCATGTGTCTACTAATTTGACCATGATAAGTGTCAAAAAACAATGGATGATATGAAGATTGAGAATTAGTGGATACCACATGTCAAGTTTAGAAGTATGTAAGCATATGGGTAGACACAAATGGTAGACACATACTTCGTATATCATTTGTCTATAATAAATTATAAGAGAATTGGTATTGGTGTCTAACATCCGTGCTTACTTATGTGCATATTTATTTGATCATGACAAATGTGAAAATCAAATGATGATATACGGAAAAAGAATTAGTGAATTACTGTTGGGATATAAAGATATACACAATCTATTACTGATGCTGCAGTAGGTACTGATCAATGAATATTGAAGTTAGTACTGATGGGGCAGAAAAGCAATATACTACTGATGCTAATCTTGGAAGTTACTACTGATGACACTTACTACTGATGATCAACAATTACTACTGATTCTATTTATGGTGCTGATTGAGTACGAGATTCTTGCTTAGTTTGTTATAGAATGTATATCTTTATGTATATTGATTGTAATCGAATCCTAGAATAACTAGGTTAATAATTTAGGCTTCAAGGACTAGTATATATAGTTTCTTACGAATTGTAAACGTACGTGTGTATTGATCGATCAAATTAATATACATTGAAGCTTTTTGTGATTACTGTGTTCTTATTCTTATTCTTATTCGTATTCGTTAACAGTATTCATTGTTCTTAATCAGTTAACTTTAGTGTTGATCCGCTGTAACTTCCTATTGTTAATAGATCTTAGATTAATCAATCTGTCTGGGTAAATCGATCCTGACAATTACACATATCAAATTATAAGGGAGTAGAATATGATTGGAAAGAAAATGTAAAAAAAGTTCTCTCAAATAACAAACCACTCGAACCATTTGTACTCAATAAAGAATGATGCGGTGCGATAATGTAGTACATGGACTTTGAGCCATGATAACCCATACTCTAGCGACAAATATACACATCTTTCCAAAACTACGACGCACCATTTGACACGTCATCTACCATGTATTTTTTTTGGGGGTTTTGATTGCAAAGGAATCTCAATTAGAATACATTTTTTTTTCTTCTCTTTAATCGCTTCTTCAACAGATAAGACCGGTGGTTGTACCAATTCTTGGCTTCGCCTTTCCCTTTTCCCGCACGATTTATCAGGTAATCAGTTCCATCTCCTTCGTTTTGATTTGTTATTTTCTCCAATTTGTTTCAGTTTTTTCCATTTCTATTGCTATTGGATTACAGTTCGCAGTTAAATTGATCTATTTGACTATCTTTATCAAAGAAGTTATGTGTTAATTGCTTCCCAACTGTTCATATTCTGTTTCCTCGATCAGAAGGAAATAAATGACCTATTCGATTGTTTCGTTTATGTGTATTTTCTGATCATCTGTTATGATTTGATTCGGTTTGACTTTCAGTTCATACACGATAACTTTCCAACTTCAATTATGACAGTTGCTGACTTACGGCTGTTTGGACGTTCTTTTTCTAAGTGGTTTTTATGATATCAGATATATAGATTATCAAATTGTGATCAAAGTGTTGATAAATTTTACTTCTAACCAAAGGAAAATGATAACAACAATCAGTAACTAACCTGTGCATTTTTTAGGAATTACTGAATATTGATATCATACTCTAAACGTTTGTTGCTCTGTAATTTGTCCTATTGGATTTTTAAGTTTTAATATCAACTGATAAGAATTCATTTTGTTGTAGGTACTACTCTCTAGTACTAAGGATATTTTCTGTTGTTAAGTTTTATTTACCAAGTGTTGGTGAATGGGGTCAGAAGGACCTCAGGCAGTAACATTCCACGTGACCGGTTTCAAGAAATTTCATGGAGTTTCAGACAATCCGACCGAAACAATTGTTAATAATTTGAAAGAATATTTAGAGAAAAAAGGTTCACCAAAAGGTGTGACTATTGGTAGTTGCACCATTCTAGAAACCGCAGGCCAAGGCGGTCTTGTTCCTTTGTACCAGACTTTACAATCTGCAGTCAACAAGGAAAATGAAGAATCAAGTTTTTCCAAAGTTATTTTGGTTAGTTTCTCCTTTCAGAGTTATTGCTATTAGAATTCATATGAAATTTATTCGTTTTTATATATGTTTTTTTTTCTGATAATATTTCAGTTACATTTTGGAGTTAATAGTGGGGCCTCAAGATTTGCTATTGAGCATCAAGCTGTAAATGAAGCCACTTTCCGATGTCCTGACGAGATGGGATGGAAGCCTCAGGTTAGATTCTTATAATTACTGTCTTATTTTTGTTAAATTCTATAAATAATTAATGTTGTAAATACGATTATATAATAATATGGAGTTTTATACATTTAAAAAGAACTTTAGGCAGCTTTCCATAAAGAGGTAAACACTATGTATCACCTCTATAATGCTCTGCCATCAATTAGTCTGTAATGCCATCCTTTTTATTTGCAGAAAGTTGCTATTATTCCTGCAGATGGTGGAATTTCAAAAGCGCGAAAGGTATAATCATATCAATTTTCTTAATCATCATTTTATTTTCTTAAATCTCATTTTTAATATATTTTTTTAATTTTTATATTAGACATGTCTTCCTGTGGATGAGGTGAGCAAATCGTTGGCAAAGATGGGTTTTGATGTGGTAACCTCTGATGATGCTGGGAGATTTGTATGCAATTATGTGTATTATCACTCCCTGCGTTTTGCTGAACAAAATGGAATAAAATCTCTGTTTGTACACGTGCCACTCTTTGAAACGATCAATGAAGATACCCAGATGCAATTTGCTGCTTCTTTGTTGGAGGTACTTGCTTCTTTGTATTAGAAACTATTATATTATTCTCTACTGCTGTTTGTTTCTTTTTTTTTTGTCTGTTTTTTATCGTTTAATCTCTTGTTGGCATGTCCAAAAGGCTTCCTTAATAATTCGGTTACATTGCGTTCTCTTTAATTTCCATGTCTTTTTTGTTTATTTTTTTCAGAAGTTGTGTATATTTAATTAAGCCATTCAGGGTCACTAATGTTTATTAGTTTGATTGTATGTTTGTATCAGTGTATGTATCTCAGTATCTATATCGTGTAATTGTGGCGTGTTTTATTTTGGCCAAAATGTATTTTAGTACCCCTGAACTTGGTAGATGGGTTTTTTACTACCCCTGAATCATTAATTTGATCGTGTTTTCTTTAGGGGTGGCAATCAGTTTGGGTTAACAGGTTTGGGTTGGCGGGTTGGAATAAGTCAACCCAAACCCGACGTCATTAAATTTTGGGCCATAAGACCAACTCCAACCCGGACATATGTAAACCATGGTAACCTAGACCCGACTCATCTGACTCATATAACTTAACAAGTTGGTTTGTGAAATGAGTTAGCGGGTCAAAAATAAAAAACAGACCGAAATACAATGGTAATCGTGAGGAGCTGAAAAGTCAAATAAATATTTAGAGATGTTTTAGATGGGGGTTAGGGGATTTTATAGTATTTATATCCAAAAAAATAAAGAAAACTTTATAAGACTAAACGGGTGGCGGATTGAGTTGTGTATACATAAGACAATCCGGACCCGACTCGATTTATAAACGGGTGGAAGGGTCGACCTGTTTTTTGTTTTTGACCTGAATTCATTTAAGCTCAACACAAACCTGACTATTTATGTGTCGAGTTGCGGGTCGTGTCAGGAATTGCCACCCTTAGTTTTCTTACATGATTTATTTCTCTTATAACTTTTCACGAACTAAAGAAAATAAGTTCATCTCAATATATTGAAGTTAGAAACAAATGATGTGAGAATTCAAGACTAAATTAGTGGACAGATAGTATTTTTGCAAGTTTAGAATATCATGTTATTGAAGATAATAAAGTATCTGATCAACCAAATTAAAGGTATTAAAATGTATTTGAGGGCTGTTTTTAGAGGCTCTGTGTAAAACTTATCTAATTAGTAAAAACGAGGCTCTGAATATAAACATGAAACTTAGGTCGTAAGGAAATTCTTTTATTTTCTTAGTCAAACAATATTGCATAACAAACTATTCTTTATGACGGCCTCAATTTTGCACATCTCTATGGGGATTAATGTTGGCAATGACCGTCGAGGCTTGGAAGTAATGAAAGAAACATAGAACCATCATCCGTCTAATAAAAGAAAAGCGGTGTATCTAAATTATGTGGGTTTTTTTTTCTAACTAGTAGTTTTTACACCGCACGATGTTGCCAGAGACTTTTATATGATACTCAAAAGAATGTTTATTGATAGTTGTATAACCATTAAATCGTATTATCATTAATTTGATGCTATAAATAATTTTAAGCAGTTAATATTGTGTATTCTCAATAATAAACGTTGTATTAGATAAAAATGTATATATGATAAAATCATTTATCACAGGTTATATTTAACTTAAATTTATCAAGTCTTTTGTGTGGCATATCTATCACGGTGTTAAATAAATAAAGGTCAATATACAATTGGAAAAAAAAGAGTAAATAAGTCAAAAACTTGGCATCTTAATAAAAAAGTCAATAAAGTCGGCTATACTAAAAAACAAAGAAAATATATTATAATATTTGAGCACTATTCATCTGATAGTAAATGTTATTTTTTTGATATTTTTTAAGGGCAAATATACACATTTTCTATTATATTTTGTCAACATCGAGACTTGAACCCACAATCTTGTAAGATATATAAATATCTTGGTACTGTTGAGTTATAAGCCTTATGGTCACATAATATAAAGTATTAAATGAACTTGGATTTTTATGATTAATGTAAAATGTTATTAGTTCAGTTATTAATTATTTTATATTAAATCAATTTTGCCACAAATATAATGTACAAGGAAGGTTTTTTAAATATTAATGCAATGATAAAAAGAATATTTAACATTTAATATTATGTGAATATATTAGAAAAATCATAATGATAAGTTAGGTTATCATCAACGGGTCCCACTAAATATATGACTTCAAACCGTTATGATTATCCAGTTACAGAACAACGTTAGGTTAAGCCAAGAGTTCATAAATTTTAGTATCGAAGTAAAGCATGTCATGTACAAAGGACCAGGGAGGACCTAATATACATGCAACTACTGAATTTTATTCGAATAATGTTAAAATAAAATTAAAAAATTAAAATTATTAGTGTAAATGACATCCCTAAAAAATAAAATATGCAACCATTTACACCCTTTGGTTTTTTTGGGGCTGCCACTGCAAAGTTACCTTATTATGAAAAATTCATGACACTGATCCATGAAGTATCTACAATACAGGCCTTCCAACATTTGTGTGGAACAAACATTCGTGAATTTAGGCAAATCCTTTCGCTATTCATCACTATGAATATTAACCAAAACTCTCATGGTAGCCTCTTTAGCCTTATTGTGATTCCCATACAACAAGTGGATATGGAATATTCTAGAATAAATCGAATTTATATAATGATTCCAAAACATGTAAATTTGAAAATTAAGTATATCATCTTAATCATAGTCCTTTAATTTTTATCTATTCAAGAACCCTATAAGTCGTTTGCTTTCAACTTTATCTAATTTTCAAATGAAGTGATGGGAGTAATCCGTATGAGGCCGGTTTACCAATAAGCAATGTCAACTAATTATACAATTGTTCCACGTCGACTTTCAACCTATAACATCAACCAAGAACCCAACTTATTATCCCGCTTGACACAAAATCCTAAGAGATTGATGGTCGGCTCACCACTCAAGATTAAAAAAATAGAAACTTTAAGCCACACTTCCACTTAGAGCTTCACCAAGTATAAATATAAATAACATTAAGCCTCTCTTCCCTATGCTAACATTCAACTGGTCGGCAACTTGTTTCTTGGTGCTAATTGTGGTCACACCCACACCACCAAAAGTCTTAATTAGCCGTCAAGCAACCATCTTTCAACTTCCTCAAAACGTGCGTTTCTTCCGTCTTTTGACATAAACTTCCATCCGGTAATCAAATCTTTTACTTTGAATACATGATGGTTTTCTAGCTAACTAGGGTAGTGATCATAAGTCTTAGTAGCATAGAAGTTTGATTCCTTTTTACTACATTCGCTTTTTAACTCGTATAAAAACCCTAAACCAACCTCTTCTTGTAGATATAGCTCACCATGGGACTCTCCTTCTGCGCTTTTATGATCTTTTTATCTTTTTATTTGAGTTTGGTTAACTCTCGATCACTAAACCACATATGGTTAGCACCTTCTCCTGCACCCGAACCGGCCGTTACACCCAAGAACCAAACCGTTTCAAGGGTGTTTGATGTGAGGTCGTTCGGGTGTGTAGGAGACGGCGTGACAGATGACACAGTTTCTTTCAAATTGGCGTGGGATTCGGCTTGTGGAAGTGATGATCCCGCAATCCTTCTTGTTCCGAAGCATTATAGTTTCTTGATACAGTCCACAATTTTCACTTGTGGAAATAGTGTTGTGTTTCAGGTAATAATGTGATGATATTCATGTTTTCTTTGTTGATATGATGCAGTATGTGGTTTTGAGTTAATATATAAATAAATAATGCGGTTTTTGGTTTGTGGTTCTGAAGATTGAAGGGACAATTATGGCACCAGATGGACCACGTATGTGGCCAAAAGGCATGAGCATGAGACAATGGCTTGTGTTTTATAGGGTAAACGGCATGTCTCTACAAGGTGGTGGAGTTATTGATGGAAGAGGAGCAAAGTGGTGGGATCTTCCTTGCAAACCTCACAGAGTATGACCTTTTCAGTTATATACTTTAGTTAAAAAATGTAGTATAACCTTTTTCAGTTATATAAGTTAAAAGAACTTTATATAATGTTTACCCTGAATTTTATATATAGTTCTTTACTTAAAAAATATTTTTTTAAAAGCATTTTGCACTAACAACTTACCGACCATTAAATATATATAACAGAAATAGGATTACCGGTGAAAATTTAAAGAAATACTATATACGAAGTATAATACTTTTAACAAAAAAAATTTGACGAACGTATGTTAACGTAAAGGATTAGAGGTGCAAAATGTTTACTGAAAAAAACTAACAGTTTATGTTTGTAAGTAATTGATCATAAGTGACCTTGTAATTTACCTATGGTGGTCGCCGCAGTGATGGTGATGGTGTTTGTAATTTCAAAATTTCAAAATTTTAGGAAATTAATAAAGATAATTATACTTAAGTATGATTAGTTAGTTTAGTTGGTTAGAGCATTGTGCTATCTTTGATTAAAGAGTACAAATCTTTCCTAAAATATAAAATGTATCGGTTGAAATTAAGGTTAGTTAATTTTAGAAGTTTCAAAATATATAATATATTGTAAAGATTAAGATATTATAATAGCATCATGTACTAACAACGTTATTGATAATTTAATAGGGACCAAACGGAACAACTTTGGCTGGTCCTTGCGATAGTCCAGTTGTAAGTCTACACATATACTTACTATTTCAATATTATATAGTTTTCATTTTGTCTCATCGTTGTAATTTTAAATGTAGCAAAAATCCTGCAGAAGTTTGTGATCATATATTGTGTTTATGCTATTTCTGGGTGAGAACACAATAATGTGCAAATTCTAGCGTTTTCTTGCACTTTTATATATGTGACATGTTAGTGGGTATATTTAATAATAAATAATAACATAAAAATAATGCTAATTCTCGGTGTTGCGGAGTTTTAATCATATATTTTTATAATTGTTATCAAGCTAGATTGGACTTTGATTCCTCTTTAAATTCTTTATATTTTATGTATGAAGAAAAAACATATAAATTCATATATATTGTCGTTACAACAACAATGCCATTACATATTAAAGATGAGTTTTTTTACTTTGAAATTTCAAAATATAATGGGAGAGGATAATTACATCACAAAAATTATATCTTACTTGTATTTTGGTTACTTGTATATTATGTTTTAAGACTTGTTGAGTGTGGTGTATGAATAATAACTACACGTTGAGTCGCTATTTCTTAAATTCACAAAATTGCAGGCAATTAGATTTTTCATGAGCACAAATTTGACGGTTCAAGGAGTTAAAGTGATGAACAGCCCACAGTTCCACTTCCGGTTTGACGGTTGTCAAGGTGTACATATAGATTCAGTAAATATTAAAGCTCCTTCTTTAAGCCCCAATACTGACGGAATCCACATTGAGAACTCAAACGACGTGAGGATATACAACTCACTTATATCCAATGGTAATAACCACTCTTTCACATTATATTATCTCCAATTTGTAATAACTGATAACATTATTGTTTTTGCAAATTTTAAGTCAAACGTGTTATATATTACTTATTTTGAAATTGTTAAAATTAGAAAGTCTATTATCTAAAAAGAATGGGAGGAAGTATTATGAGACCGAATATCATGGAGATATATAACAAATATGATTTGTTCTGTGCATCTACAATATGTAGGTGATGATTGCGTCTCAATTGGGGCAGGGAGTTATAATGTAGACATAAAGAACATAACATGTGGTCCAAGCCACGGGATAAGGTAAACATTCCGCACTTTTGTGCCAAACCCATAAACCTTAAAATACTACTTTTCATATGCAATTTGGTAATTTATTCGTGCAAAGTGATCTTAAAAAAATTGGATCTTATTTACGGGCTACATTTTTATCGAGGAAAAAAGCAATTCGTATGTTGTTGAACTCCATGTTCAGTGGTGACTAGGGGGCTGAAATTTTCAATACGTATCATTTTTAGAACTTTTTAAGACACGTTTTGGGAGGCTGTTTTCGTAATACAAACACTTCATACAACTTTTAACCGATTCAACATGTTCAACTCATTTGCGTGGTTCCCTTTTATAGTTAATTTTTTTTATTCACACAATACAAATTGACGCATTCACAAGCATATAAGTCAAAACCAACATAATTACATTTTTGCCTCATTAATTGCAGCATTGGCAGCCTGGGGATGCGTAACACACGAGCATGCGTATCAAACATAACGGTCACCGACTCAGTGATCAAGCATTCTGACAACGGGGTTCGAATTAAAACATGGCAAGGCGGTTTAGGCTCGGTGTCAAAAGTGAAGTTCATCAACATCCACATGGACACTGTTCGGAACCCCATCATGATCGACCAATACTATTGCCAAACCAAAGGATTGTGCCCAAACCAAACATCAGCGGTCCATATTTCCGACATAATTTACGAGAAAATAACGGGAACTTATGATTTCCGAACCCCGGCAATGCATTTGGGATGTAGTGATAGTGTCCCGTGTACAAATTTAACATTTGCTGACGTGGAATTGGAGCCTTCCCAAGGGCAGAATATATTAAGCCCGTTTTGTTGGAATGCGTATGGAGATCTACACACTCTTACTATTCCACCAGTTTTCTGCTTATTGGAGGGAAACCCTCAGTCGTTACCTGATAGTGATAGTGTTCAGTGTTGAGGAAGTAATATTAGTTTAATTATTGTTCCAAACTTAATTGGAACAACTTAAAAAGTGTCAAGTCTGAATGTTATATTCGGGTCGGGTGATGTGTTAACGGACAAGAAAAGGTCCATCCCCTTAATGTTTTAAAATTCAGAATATAAATGAAGTAATTAATTAACCTATACATCTTACGTGACTAGCTCTGCTATTTTTTTTTTAACGATATTTCTGTTATAAGTCATTTCCCAGGTGGTAGAGTTTATGATTGTGATGTACGTCACATAATTGTTATCATGTTTGTTTTCAAACTTTTCTTTGACCATGATAAATGTTTACTCGTAAAGTGATTATTAACTAGAAAAAGTCATTAAAGAGCACCTATCCGGAAAAATGTTCAAAAGGGCTGAAAATAATCGGATTAAAGGTAGTTAGGTTGATCATTTGTGTCTTGTGTTAGAACCTGACATACGGTTGAAGCATTACGATAAATCAATAAAAAGATATATAGATTTTTTGTACTAATAAAATGCGTAAAATCATAGACTTGTGTGGGAAAATTATAGTTAATTTATTAATTTATTAGCTTATTTAAATTAATAATATTTAATTAAATAAAGTGTTTAGGTTAATACACTTTATTGAATATCTTTCAGGATTCTATCTTTCTACTCCACAACTAAGATATGACTCTTTATATCAAACCTTTATTATATCATGCCTTTTAACAGGAATATTACGTTGTTGTTTTTGGAGTGATATTATGGCCATATTTTAGTCCACTTATCGAATTTTGCCTTAAAATATGTTGAGACAAAATCATTACAATCAAATTATGAGATAATCGAATTAGAATACATAATAAGGCTATAATTAATGACTATAAACTATATTTCTCCATTTATATAGAGCCTAAAAGGGTAAATTCCAAAAAAAGGAGAATTGGTTTTTAAGTATGTTGTTATCGTAAAAATCCGGTATAGCTACGGAAAGTGGCGACGGAACTCATTTGCGAGGAAGAAATTTGCTACGGAATTTTGTTTAATTCCGTAGCTATCCATAATTAGCTACGGAAAATCAGCTTTTTGCTACGGAATTTATCCGTAGTTATTCAAGATTTTTTTTAGTGGCGTACACATTTACTTTTCAATATAATTATGAAAATACATCTCTTTTAGTTGCTATATATATGTATATATATAAATTTTGTCTAAATTGGATTGTTAAACACCCTCATGTGAAAAAAATGTGAATGTATTTTAGTATTTTTCCATCTTTCTTCTCCTAGCTACCTATTAGGGGTTTCAAACTTGACACGAAACGAAATGATATTGAGAAGAAATTGAAATTTGAATTAGTGTTCGTGTCATGTTCGTGTCATTTAAAATAAGCGCGAAGTCGTGTCGTATCGTGTTCGTGGAGATTAACATGAAATTAACACGATATTTATGATTTTGAGAACATTTAGAAATTTATAATATAATTTTGTCGTGTTTGACGGTTTTTTAGCATGTACTAAGTAATAAATTTGATATTGTTGTTATTTATCTCGTGATGTCGTGTTTATCGTTTTTTAATTGGGTCGTGTTCGTGTTAGCAAAATAAAACACGCCTTCGTGTCGTGTTGTTTTGGTGTTTAGAAAAACGAGATCGTACCGTGCCGTGTTACCAAAAACACAAAATGATAGAATGATTTGATAGCCCTACTTACCTATATAAAAGTTAACGAAAACATAAACACATATATAATCAAGTTTTATGATGTTTTTGGAAAGGGAAAGAAGGGGTTGAGGGAAGTGTAAAAAGTAATGGTTATTGGTAGGATGGCTTGTTCCACTAGAAAGTGAAAAGGGGTATTGAAATAATAGTGACATTGCACCAATACCAAATCTGTATGATTGGCCTTGAAGGGAAATGCAAATGAGTATTGCATTTTTCTAAGTAAATAACTTCTTCACCCTTGTCTAAGCAACCCCTTCCCTATCCCCTTCTTATGAGAATCGTGGTTTCACCAACCATGAACATTTGCTTCTCCTAATGGGGTGGCTTCAATCCTTATTCTCTCCACTCAAGAAGCTATGGGTTAAACTCCACTCCGCCCATCACAAGAGTATGTTCTCTTTTACACTCTGGTAAATAATTTTAGTTTTATCATTTTGGGCATTGTCTAATTATCTGTAGTAGCATAGTAGGCAGAGCTCTAGAATATTTTTTTAGGAGTCATGGGTTCGTGATCTCTCTGTATAAACATTTACCATATGGTTATGGGAATTTTGGAAAATAATCACGACAGCGATTATGTCGCAAGCAGTCGTACATCACAAGCAAAACTCAGTAACCCTTAGGAACCCTTATAATAAGAATATCATTGTTAAAAAAAAGTTTGGGCATTGTCTATAGACTTTGAATATAAAAGTTGGACATAAACTATTATCATATTATATGGGTGTATACTTCCAAATACACGATCATGTCAAACTCATTAAGCCCAAATAGGTTTATTTTGATCATACCAAATTTTAATTTCTTACTAAGACATAGGAAACAACATTTTTAATCCATTGCAAAAATTTCCAAAGAGACTAGATGGGCATTTTGAGTCTCATTTGTTTTACAAACCAGTATAGAAAGCGTCGCGCTTCTTGCAGATTATCTAATACTCCCTCCGTCCCACAAAAAAGTTTACATTTCTCCTTAAAAAAATTTCCCACAAAAAAGTTTACATTTCTCAAATTTAGGAGGCCCACCTAATAAAATAATATTACTTCCTCCGTATCAAAATAAGTGACACAAATTGGCTTACACGTTTTTTGAGGTAAAAGATTAAAGTAGAGGTTAAAATAGATTAAATTACATAATTAGTGGAGAATGGGTCCCACTTTTCTTGAATAAAGTGATATTAATGAGTTTTAAAAGTAAAAGTAAGGGTATAAGAGTAATTTCACTTTATTAAAGTGGATAGTTAGTGGGTATGGGTCCCACTATTTTTACCAAATAAGGAAAGTTTTCAAAGTGTGTCACTTATTTTGATACACCCCAAAATGGAAAGTGTGTCACTTATTTTGATACGGAGGAAGTATTACCAATCATTCCACCAATAAAACACTTTATCTATCCAATCTAACCTTATATTTTAATCAAAAGTATTACAAAGGATCTCACCACTAACTATCTTCTAAAAGATTGTGCCCAAATGATATTTAGTTTTTTTTTATGGGACGGAGAGAGTATTTTGTTTTACTATCCTTCTACTTATTATTTTATGAATACTAAAGCTTAGAATTACAATATATTTGGTTGATATGTTTTTTGATTTGAACTTGTTAGTGTTTTACTTGGATTGAATATTATTCAGCTATCAAATCATATACGAAGTACAAATCGTACGCGTATATACAATTTTCACAATTTTAGACTTTGTATCACTTATAAATGAATTAACAAGTAAATACGAGATTTAATGTAACACAAAACTCTAGTCATTATCTTTTTTCGTTGCAAAAAATAAATAGAATATATAGTATAAATATAAACGTTTAGAATGAAATGTTTCGAGTGCTATGCTTCTAGCTACCAACACACTTGCAATTTTGATAACAATTTGAGATATCTATATTTGCTTATGAACGAAAAACTTGATATCACAAATATATAGTAGACATAGTAGCTCAACAAAACGTTAGTTGATTTTTATATTATTTTTGTCGATAAATAATTCAATAGCAATTCCAATATTGAAGTTAGACTCTTATGTATAAATTTTATGGAATGACACCACAAAAATTGAAATACATTGCGAAAACCATTTACAAATATATGGAGAAATGTTTAAGGAGGTTTATAATTTTTGTAAAATTTTTAGGGATAAATTTCAGCCCTTAGATCAATCAACTTCTAAATCATCACCACCATCAACATCACATGGAATTCAACACATCAACACAATCACCACCTCATGTGTATTAAATCACATGTGATTGCACATCGCCGAACACCACCACCACATGTGTATTAAATCACATGTGATTCAACACCGCCGACCACCAACACCACCACCACTAACCTTTGTCGGCCACCGTCTCCACCACCGGCAACCCCTCGTTACTATCGGCTGCTTTCAATCACATGTGATTGCGTATCCAATCACATGTGATTGCGGCGGCATAAGGCGGTGGCAAACAATGGTTGGGGGCGGTGGCGATTGGCGGGGGCGGCTAGAGGTGGTCGGTAGCGGCGACGGTGTTAGTTATATATTAAATTACATATGATTTGATGATGATAGTGATTAATGAATCTTTATTTTTAATAACTAAAATTTATCCTTTAGAATTTTATAGAAATCAAAAAATTCCTTGATACAACTCTACATATATAATCTTACATTGTCATACTTTTGTCTTTTGTATTTAATTTAAGGGTATAGTCGTACTTTTCAAAGATTTTAGTGGCTTAAGGATAAATTTGGTGGTTACAAATTGCATTTCGTAAGATACAAGGAAAATGCATCGGCCACTTACAAGTTAATTTAGACATTTTATGTGATGTTCTATGTGATGTTCTACTACCTCCGTATTAAAATAAGTGATATACTTGTAAAATTGCGGTTTTTAAGGCAAAAGATTAAAAAGTAGTTTAAAATAGATTAAAGTGGATAGTTAGTGGATAATGAGTCTCGCTTCTTTTGAATGAAGTGATATTAATGATGTTTAAAAGTAAAGTAAGGATAAAAGGGTAATTTCACATAATTAAAGTAGATAGTTAGTGGAAAATGAGTCCCACCTTTTTACTAAATAAGGTAAGTTTTAGAAGTGTATCACTTATTTTGTTTCACCCCTAAATCGAAAATGTATCACTTATTTTGATATGGAGGTAGTTTTTTTTTTGGTAATCTGATTTTCGACTCATATTTGCGAGTCGACTAAATTCAGAATGACTATCCGTTTTACGGGTAGCTCGGAGTTGATGCAGGTGAATCCTTGTGATGAAAATAATGCTCTGTTTTTACATGTACATTTTTTTAGTAAATGAAAGAAGACTAATAATGGTTAAATGTATATTTCAGGCAGAGGGATATACATATTGTATGAGGATGTAAAGTCATGTCCATATGAGGATGTGCATGTACTTTGGTCTATATTGGTGGAGTCGACACATGCTCCTCCCCATGCCCTGTCCTTGCCTCCACTAAGTTGAACCATAATTCTCTTCATGTCTTTGTACATAATCTACCTTTTTTTCGATCAAATCTTGTATTTGTGTATGAGGTTTTTCGACGATTGTACTTCAAAATTGTTTAAGTTATTACTTTCAGCATAATTCTAGCGTTCAAAATGTTTTATTCCTCTTAATGTTGCTAGTTGCTAAATTTTAGGGTAGCAATTCAGTTTGGGTTCGAGTTTGCGGGCTGACGGGTCAGAAACTTTAAACCTTAAACTAACTTTTTTGTATAAGCGAGTCTAATATCTTAATCCTGATATGCTTATTTTAACCTAAACAAATATAAACTATTTAATTAAACAAGTTAATGGTTTAATTGGCTCAAACATATTAAATGTGTATGCAGAACTACGAAAGTATATATCAAATATATCTATAAACTACTATAGCATAGATATATAAATAAAATTTTAAACATGTTTCTATAATTAATAGGGTGACAGGTCGACCCATTTAAATATAAATCAACTTGAATTTGGCCCATTTAATCAATAGGTCATTTAAGTCAAACCAAAAACTAACTGGAAATATGTTTGCCACAACCCTAACTTTTATATTATTATTTTTTTTGGAAACAGCTTTCAATAAAAAGACTAGCAAAATGCTAGAAAAACATATCAACAATTACAAGGAAAAACAAGTCATTCTAACCAACTAACTCTATACATTTTTTACGATTACAAATCCAATTAAACACTACTTCTTTAATGGAGTCGACTAAAATGCTTTTCCGAGTATCATCATTTTGAAATATCACCGCATTCCTGAACCGCCAAAGAATCCAGACCACCGTTAGACACACCGCTTCCATTATGAGCTTAGCTTTTGTACTCACATTACTAGCATCCAATAAATCATCTAAATCAGCAACATTTATATTTAACGATTGTAACCACATCCCAACCGCGGTCCAAACGTTTTTAGCAACCTCACAAGACCAAAATATATGATCCGTATCTTCCTCATAATTACCGCACATTACACATATCGTATCAACTAATGGAATCCCCGTCATTATAAGGTTAACTTTAGATGGAATACGATTCAGATTAGTCTTCCAAAATAAAATATTTACCTTTCGTGGCACCAAAGAGTTCCATCGAGTTTGTAGAACCGAAGACGGGAGCATCTGTCATCTAACCACTTTCTCATAGATCTAACTTCAAACTCACCACTTGGACCAATGTCCCATTTCCATCTATCCGGCATGTCGAACAAAGTGTAACACCTCAATTTTTTTAAAACACCTTTTAAATCATATTTTTAAATAAAAATATTACAAGCCCAGTATTCTCAAAATACGGTTTAACAAAAATCAATAAAAGTTTATCAGAGTATTAAAACCGGTGTTACAAATACAATATCATAACCATAGGATAAACGGGATCTACCTACGAGCTCCCGAGCTGATCAACACTAGGCCACCTCTAACACGACCCTCAAATCCAACGATCCTGAACCTGAGTACATAGCCAAAAACAAAGTAGTACGTGAGACAAAATTGTCTCGTGAGATACATGGGTTTTAGACCCGACATTAATATATATAAATAATCACATTTATTTATAATCACATTTATTAGATATATAAATGTATATATATATATATATATATCTATATACTTTAGTTACCTCCGTGGTAACCCTATCTCATTCATATACATCAATCACCTCTTTGGTGATTCTATCACATTCATTCATAGCCTATTCGACCCGTCAAGTTGTTCGGAATGCCTCCAATCCAACGAGACCCCATTTTGCCCTACTAACCGGAATGCCTCCGATTCAGTAGAACCCCCATTGCCACAGTGTTCAGCCAAAGTGACCTATCTTCATCTTACTAACCAGAATGCCTCCAGTTCAGTAAGATCCAACATCTTGTTGGGTGATCGGAATGCCTCCGACTCATCAGTTTTATTCAAGATACCATGATAATCCAGAATGCCTCCAAATCTATCATGTACCTGTCCTATTTCAGTCTACCCATCATAACTATTACATATGACTATATGTCACATCCATCAATAATGCCCTAAGGCCATCACACAATCTATCCACATGCTAATCTTAACTAGCATTCACAAAATCGGATCAACTAATCTCGTCATTAGTAATCATATATTATGAAAGTACACTCTTTTACGTCATATCAATAATTAGTTATTAATTACTTTTCTTTATCATGATCTCTTTCAAAATCATCAATCACTTTAGACATACTTAGATAGTCTACTATTTATCACTTTCTCATATTTTCAATCATATCTTTATTAAAAATCATCTATTAATAAAGACTCACAAAACATCATATATATTTTAAAAGAAACATTTGCTATGTACCCAGTTTTAAAAGTCTCATGTACTCACCTTAGCCAAGCTTACTCCTCTTGTACTCCTTGAACAAAATCTTCACTTCCCAAGACTTGTAAATTCCAAGTCTTTCAACGCTTGCCCTAATCATGAAACCATTCAAGGTTTAGCATCAAACATCACTATTGATCACGAATTATACCACTAGTTAGCTACCACCATCTTTTCCCCCAATTTTACAAAACCCTAATTTTTATAAAACTCAAAACCACCATAGATCTAAGTCACAACCCATTTCCCATGATGAAATACTATAGATCTGAGTTATATACATCTATTTATTCACCCATGACAAACCCTCCAACTAGGGTTTTCATACAACACCCATCTTTCCCCAAAAACACCATCCATAACAAATAGGAATAGAGATTTACCTTATACTTCAACAATAGAGCAAGAATCTTCAAGATTGAGTGTGAAATCTCCTCAATGACACCCAAAATCGCCCCATTCTCTCTCAAAAACGGCTGCACACTTTGGAGAGGAGGGAAATGAGCAAAAATCCTAATTTTCACGTTTTTATGCAGATCTGACCAAGATAGCGCCGCTATCTTAAAGATAGTGCCGCTATTTCTAATCCCGTGTTAAATCGCGTGGGAGATAGCGCCGCTATCTCAGGCGCTATCTCGAAATCGCGTTCAAACAAGTCGCTATTTCGGGTCGCTGTTCCAACGTTGCACAAGATAGCGCCGCTATCTAAGATAGCGCCGCTATCTATACCTGGCAGCTAAGGCTGCACTTTTTGTTATTCCTTTCGACACTGTTTCGACCGTAACTTTCTCATACGATGTCCAAATGACACGAAACCAATTCCCACGTCTTTTAAATGATTTATTCTTATTTATCATATTTTTTTCATAATTTATTTGATTCAAAATTTCGGGTCGTTACAACTATCCACCCCTTAAAAGGATTCCGTCCTCGGAATCAACTCGAAGATTTCCAATCCACATTCGACCGAACATTCCTTCTCGTTCTCTCGTGGTTATTACCATCGAACTTTTCCCATTACAATTAAATCAACAATATACCTTTAAACATTCACTTAACGCCGTTAGGCCCGAACGGGTCAAAAATCAATCTTAAGCCCTTAGTACCCCAAACGGGTCAGCACTCCATAACTCGACTCTAATACTTTCGATCATTTAACCAAATCCCTTTATGCACATAGGAACGATATGACCCAATCATTACTATTAGTAAATCTACCAAAACGATAGTCAGTGTCTAGCTTTGACCAATTTGTCAACCTTGTTTAATCCTTGACCTAAGCACAAGGTCAACCATACATTGACAACCCCCTCACTCGCCAAGGGTTCCATTAATCGTCCTTTCCTCTACAATTGACCTTACATTCATGGTTTATCAACAATCATACTCGATTCCCAACTCAACTCAAAATACCCAACGGTCAAAGTCGCACCCTCCGACTACGATTATTTCCATTGATAAATTAACCATTATCATACACATATCAAAGACTCATTATAATCTTATCATTGTCTAACCATTCTAAGCGAAAGTCAAAACCCAGTTTTGACCAAAGTCAACAATCCATCAGTTGACCAACCTTGACTTATGATCAAAGTCAAACTTACTTGCGAAATTCACATACTCTTTTCTAGAGAGACATCACTTCTCAAGCTTTTCATTCCCGATTCCAATATCTATATTTCCTTTCTCAATTACTCCTGTTATGCTCGATTTCAATTCCCACAATCTATTAGCAATTTCTATTTAAATTGACATCAATCTCTATTACTCCTTTACCTTCATTCAAATTCTTATACCATTCATAATTCCTTTCAAACATCCCTATACCATACTTGAAGTTCCCGATTACCGGCTATAAAGCCTCAATCATATCCAATTGTGGCCTAACCACCCGTTATACACCTTTCACCACTCATTGGCTACTAACCACTTTGCTTCCTAAAGCATTCCTTTTTCATGAACCATTAACTTGTAGGTAACTCCTACACTTACTTCTACTTAAACACGACCCGTGTTTTCAATCCAATTTCGCTCTTACCATATAATTATAGCAATAACTTAACCATACGGTTCTACATACGTCCGATGCAAACCTCATATTCCTTAAATATCAAATTATACTTAACTAACTTATCGAGATGTTCGGAAAGCCTCCAATCAATCCCGACGCCAAACTGTCACAATGATCGGAAAGCCTCCAATCCAAAGTGACTCATACAAACTATTTCGTCTTGCATACAATTCATGTATGCATTACTACACTTAGCATCATGTTATCATTTCCTTTCACAATTCACTTTCAAATTTTTTTTTTTTTTTTTTTTTTACATCATACCACACGGTATACACATAATCATTTCCAGTGCTTCCCACCAATCTACTCATTTATCAACCGTCCTTATTCGATCCACTCTATTATTACTAAAACTTCTAACTTTTCTTTCACCCGGTCATCATGAGTCAACCAATCACAATTTGATAAATCTTGACTTTTGCATAAAGTCAACCATACTTCTCCCAACTAGCAATTTCTCTACTCACGAGGTACTACCCGCAATTTATCGCTTCCGGTTTTACTCATCATTAATTCCTTAATAATTGTTCCCGTTTCCTTTTTACTTAAGGCCCTCCCCAAATAGTCCGAGGGTCGCACCTTTACTTAAAGGTCACACTAACATTTACCGTTTCTTGACCTTCACTTGGTCACTCATACTATCACTTAGTATTCCTTCAACCATCTTTGTACCCCACCGATCAACTTCATAACTTTTTATTCTCAAACATCGGTATTAGATCCTCTACCGCAACACATTCTACAATTTTCACGAAATTTACCATATCTTGGTTACCAAGTAATAAATTGGTCTCTAGGAGTTCTCTTTCCTCATATTCTATAAACCGTAGGCATCTCTTACCCATACATGACCTAATGCAACCCGCACCAGCAAACCAACTTTTTGTATAACACGTAGAACTATAACAATACAATTCGACCACATGGTCCTACATTCATCTCATTAACACATAAACATTATCATACGGACATAACAATCTGTAATTCAACTATCACATCAAGATGACCGGAAAGCCTCCAATCCATCAAGATCCATGCTGTCATACTGATTAGAACATCTCTAATCTCGGAATGGAACCATTGGGATTCGCCCAGCCAATTCCACCCCCGAACATCATAGTAGCCGGGGATCCCCCGAGCTAACCTCATCATTTCTTTCTTATTCTACCATGCATGCTTCACTAGTATACACCTTTTCACATCACTTACTTTACCCCTATCTTACCCTTTTAATCGTCCAATTATTCACCATGCAATTCAGCACACTTTCATAACATCGCGCCATCATTTTCTTCCATATTCACACATTTCTCGCCGGACATACTACTTAATACGTTTCATATAGCATTACCTTTTTCATTATCACATGCCTTTAAGGCCATCATATGATGCACAAGCATTGTACCTCGCGGGTAACCAATAAAACTTCCGATTCCCATTTACCGTCTCACTCACACACGAATCTCCCTTAAACGGTTCATTTCCCTATTAATCATCTTTCCAAATCCTTTGTCCCCACCGGGGTAACTATCAATCTATTCCTCCAACCATAGTCCACCGGTCAACCCGGTCATCATAAGTCGACCAATCAACTCCGGTCCACATTTGTAACTCATGACTTGGCACACATTGGCCCAACTTTCCATACTCTCGTCTTTATTCGTCGCGATACCTAAAATACTTATTTTCCATTCGTAGTCTCACACCACCCCATGCCCCATACCGTCATGCCATTACCATGACATGTAACCAATAATTATTTCCTTACCGTTGATATTGAATTCATCATAATTGTCACCGAACTTGACATGGCTATATGCCAACTTTTTATTCAATCACCTTTGATAATCAAAATTCGTCATTCCCGACACTTATTCATCTCCACATATTTCCCATTTACGAGTTCTAAGACATCACTATACCTTAGTCATTCTTGTCTTTACCATTCGCGTGTAAAAAACCAAACAATTAAGCCATAATCACAACATCAATCTTCACCTAAGATCTCCGAGGTTACATCATGGACCCCCTTCTAGATTCCCTTCCGGGAAGACTTCCCCTTTCAACTCACTCGTGAGTTCCTTTCACACATATTGTACCGCACTCTCTTTCCAAAAGTTCCATACTACACATTCCACCGTGTCGACGCCTCACCCTTTAATCATATGGATGTCAAACTTATCATATCTTTCTTTCTTCGCTTGCTACTCTCTAGCACTTGCTCAATCCACCGAATCCACCAATCGTGACCTCCGGTTCAGAACTTCCGATTTACCCAACGGTCTTACATGCTATGACAACCTTATGCAACATCCTTCCATTCCTTCCGAATAGGTCTGGCTACCTCTTTATGTAGCTACTTCTCACTACGGGCTTCGCCATTCGATGACTCTTCCCAATTTAGTGGAGCTCGTCCACTTTTCATATTCATTCTTTCGTCATACCAACGTATTCAACAACCAAGATTCAAACGGTCAGCTCAACAGTTAAAAACAACACGATTAGATCAAAACATGGCACTTATCATAGGGGTCGTCCCTATCATACTAATGCCCTACGGTCTCAAAAGACTCATATTGCACACTGCATAACAACTTCCATAGGTCCCCTAGGTTCAACCCTAAACTTATCATAAAGTCTCAAGGTCAACCTATCGATCTCAAGGAATCTTACATTCCTATTGCTACAGTCTAAGACTAGGATGGTCATCCAACCTAATTCACTTAAACTATAGCTCTGATACCAAGTTGTAACACCTCAATTTTTTTAAAACACCTTTTAAATCATATTTTTAAATAAAAATATTACAAGCCCAGTATTCTCAAAATACGGTTTAACAAAAATCAATAAAAGTTTATCAGAGTATTAAAACCGATGTTACAAATACAATATCATAACCATAGGATAAACGGGATCTACCTACGAGCTCCCGAGCTGATCAACACTAGGCCACCTCTAACACGACCCTCAAATCCAACGATCCTGAACCTGAGTACATAGCCAAAAACAAAGTAGTACGTGAGACAAAATTGTCTCGTGAGATACATGGGTTTTAGACCCGACATTAATATATATAAATAATCACATTTATTTATAATCACATTTATTAGATATATAAATATATATATATATATATATATCTATATACTTTAGTTACCTCCGTGGTAACCCTATCTCATTCATATACATCAATCACCTCTTTGGTGATTCTATCACATTCATTCATAGCCTATTCGACCCGTCAAGTTGTTCGGAATGCCTCCAATCCAACGAGACCCCATTTTGCCCTACTAACCGGAATGCCTCCGATTCAGTAGAACTCCCATTGCCACAGTGTTCAGCCAAAGTGACCTATCTTCATCTTACTAACCAGAATGCCTCCAGTTCAGTAAGATCCAACATCTTGTTGGGTGATCGGAATGCCTCCGACTCATCAATTTTATTCAAGATACCATGATAATCCAGAATGCCTCCAAATCTATCATGTACCTGTCCTATTTCAGTCTACCCATCATAACTATTACATATGACTATATGTCACATCCATCAATAATGCCCTAAGGCCATCACACAATCTATCCACATGCTAATCTTAACTAGCATTCACAAAATCGGATCAACTAATCTCGTCATTAGTAATCATATATTATGAAAGTACACTCTTTTACGTCATATCAATAATTAGTTATTAATTACTTTTCTTTATCATGATCTCTTTCAAAATCATCAATCACTTTAGACATACTTAGATAGTCTACTATTTATCACTTTCTCATATTTTCAATCATATATTTATTAAAAATCATCTATTAATAAAGACTCACAAAACATCATATATATTTTAAAAGAAACATTTGCTATGTACCCAGTTTTAAAAGTCTCATGTACTCACCTTAGCCAAGCTTACTCCTCTTGTACTCCTTGAACAAAATCTTCACTTCCCAAGACTTGTAAATTCCAAGTCTTTCAACGCTTGCCCTAATCATGAAACCATTCAAGGTTTAGCATCAAACATCACTATTGATCACGAATTATACCACTAGTTAGCTACCACCATCTTTTTCCCCAATTTTACAAAACCCTAATTTTTATAAAACTCAAAACCACCATAGATCTAAGTCACAACCCATTTCCCATGATGAAATACTATAGATCTGAGTTATATACATCTATTTATTCACCCATGACAAACCCTCCAACTAGGGTTTTCATACAACACCCATCTTTCCCCAAAAACACCATCCATAACAAATAGGAATAGAGATTTACCTTATATGTAACACCTCAAATTTTAATACCAAATATTGGCCCAAAATAAAACATTTTATAAATAGAAGAACATTCCCAAATTTGGATTTACAAAAACCTTGGTATGAAATCAGAGTATAAAAGTAGGTGTTACAAAATAGATCATAACCAAGCTAAGACTAAATCCAATCTAGTACTCTTCTATTCTAGGTCCCGCATCTCTATCCATGCGTACCTAAGCCTTCGATCCCGAACCTGAGTACATAGCAAAACAAAACAAGGAGTACGTGAGACAAAAACGTCTCGTGAGCTACATGGGTTTAGACCCGATAATAAAATGAAATGTCACGTTTCATAAAACCAACAAATATACATATATATATATAAACCCAACTACCCATTCTAGTCACCTTAGTGTGACTCTACACTCTTGCCCACCGGAATACGTCCAATGAGTAAGATTACTATTGTGGTTGAGTCGATGGGAATCCACCCAACTGCCCCTCACACCACCCTATCGTGGTCGAGTCGATGGGAATCCACCCAACTGCCCCTCACACCACGCCTATCGTGGAAGAGTCGATGGGAATCCACCCAACTGCCCCTCATTCCACCCTCTCATGACCGGGGGTTCCCCGAATCATCACATTATCTCAGCATATCATAACTCAATAGTTATGTCAATCTAGCTCTCGGCTATCACGTCTATCATCAAACAAGTTAGTTCAATACTATCATCGGTATAACTAACTATCAACTACTAGTCTACCCAATTAAGCAAATAGACCATAACACAAGTAATGAAAGTATTTAAAAGGGCTATGTACTCAGTAAATTCCACACGTACTCACCTTAGCAATAAAGATGCTCCAACCGTGTTCTTGACACCAAAACTCTTGTTTCACAATTTCACCGACTTCCAAGATGTCACCGAAAGCCTAAAACAATGATCATACAATATTCAACATCACAATCTACTATCAATGTGTTCATCTACCTCTAGATAACACCCATCAATCTATTTCCCCCAAATATGGTGATTTACCAAACCTCGCGTTGAGGTCGCGGCGCGAGCCAGACGCGAGCGTGGCGCGAAATCTGGTAAAAGCGGCAACCAGCAGGCAAAGCCGTGTCACTTCGCGGCGCGAGGTGGGCGCGAGCGGGGCGCGAGGAGCGTCTGGAACATATAATCTTGTGTGTGAGATAGGGTTTCATTTCTCATTCAACCACACACATTGTGCAGCCGATTTGGGAGCAAACTTGGGCGATTTTGGAGCTCAAGAGCTTAGATCTTCACCATCTTGAAGGATTGAAACATCAAGGGTAAGTATTCTTGATTTTCTTGCTCATATACCTTGATTGTGAGCTTTGTATGGGTAAAAATGGTGGTTTGGGGAACCAACCATGTCATCTTCGGGGAAGATGACTAATCATGGGTGTAGAACACTCATTGTAAGCTTGTAATCGATGTGTACAAGTTTGATTTGGGTTTATTGATGGAAATCTTGAACTAGGATTTGAGATTTCACCAAGTTGGATGAACTTGGTGGTTAGGAATGTGAATATGGATTGATTAGTGATTAGTTATGGATAATAACTAGCTATTGTGATGATATTGATGGTAGGTCAAGAAGACCTAAAGTTTGGTGACATTTCACAAGTTGGAAAGCAAGGATTCGTGTTGTTAGACACGATTTGGAGTTAGCTTGGCTAAGGTGAGTACATGAGACTTTTAAAACTGGGTACATAGCAAATGTTTCTTTTAAAATATATATGATGTTTGTGAGTCTTTATTAATAAATGATTTTTAATAAAGATATGATTGAAAATATGAGAAAGTGATAAATAGTAGACTATCTAAGTATGTCTAAAGTGATTGATGATTTTGAAAGAGATCATGATAAAGAAAAGTAATTAATAACTAATTATTGATATGATGTAAAAGAGTGTACTTTTATAATATGTGATTACTAATGACGAGATTAGTTGATCCGATTATGTGAATGCTAGTTAAGATTAGCATGTGGATAGATTGTATGATGGCCTTATGGCATTGATGATAGATGCGACATATAGTCACAAGTAATAGTTATGACGGGTAGATTGAAATAAGGCAGGTACATGATAGATTTGGAGGCATTCTGGATTATCATGGTATCTTGAATAAAACTGATGAGTCGGAGGCATTCCGATCACCCAACAAGATGTTGGATCTTACTGAACTGGAGGCATTCTGGTTAGTAAGATGAAGATAGGTCACTTTGGCTGAACACTGTGGCAATGGGGGTTCTACTGAATCGGAGGCATTCCGGTTAGTAGGGCAAAATGGGGTCTCGTTGGATTAGAGGGTCGCGTTAGATGTGGCCTAGTGTTGATCAGCTCGGGAGCTCGTAGGTAGATCCCGTTTATCCTATGGTTATGATATTGTATTTGTAACACCGGTTTTAATACTCTGATAAACTTTTATTGGTTTTTGTTAAACCGTATTTTGAGAATACTGGACTTGTAATATTTTTATTTAAAAATATGATTTAAAAAGTGTTTTGAAAATTGAGGTGTTACAGATCTAAAGCTACAAAGATCAAGGAGTGAAGATATACCTTAAATCTTCACTTAGGAGTAAAATCTACCAAGCTTTGATGAAGAAATCAACCCAAAACAGCCCTTGCACTCGAAAATCGTCTTTGGAAGAAACTAGGGTTTTCAATATGCATTTATGGCTAAAAACCCGAATTTATTGCACTGGTCGGACTGGCTCGCGCCCCGCTCGCGCCGAGCTCGCGCCGCGAAAGGACGCGGGTCTGCCCGCTAGTCGCCGCTGTTTACCAGACTTCGCGCCCAGCTCGCGCCGAGATCGCGTCGCGAAGTCAACGCGAAGTCAACGCGACCTTCTCGCGTTTCAGCTCTGGTCCCTCTGCTCAACCTCGCGTTTTGCTCGCGCCTGGCTCGCGCCGCGAGCCCACCTGTGCAGCAGGGCTGCACTTTTCGGTCTAGGTTTCAACACGGTTTCGTCCATAACTTTCTCATACGGACTCCAAACGACACGAAACCAATTCCTACGTGTTTTATATGATTTATCCATAATTATCATATTTTTACATATTTTATTTATTTACAAATTTCGGGTCGTTACAACTATCTACCCCTTAAGAAGATTCCGTCCTCGGAATCTCATCATAGTTCACGAAATCCGGGTACCTCTTCCGAATCTCGTCTTTGACTTCCCAAGTCAAATTCGGCCCAAGTGAATGCTTCCACTTGACCAACACCAACTCGATCTCTTTATTCCGAAGCTTCTTTGTTTTCGTTTCTAGAATAGCCTCGGGCTCCTCAATCAACCGGTTCGGGCCGTCAACCCGCAACTCTTGCAACGGAATAATATTTTCCACTTCTCCAATAAACTTTTTCAAATAACTTACGTGGAAGGTGTCATGCACACCTTGAAGCTCGGGTGGAAGTTCCAACTTAAAAGCTTGAAGCCCGACCCGTTTCAATATTTTAAACGGTCCAACATACCTTGGACTTAACTTCCCTTTCTTACCAAACCGCATTACACCTTTCCAAGGTGACACTTTCAACATGACCATATCACCACATCCAAGTCGTATGGCCTTTTCTTCAAACCCGAATAACTTCGTTGTCTATCTTGGGCAACTTTCATGTTGGTTTGAATAATACCGATCTTTTCATTTGTCACTCTCACGATCTCGGGACCCGTGAGTTTCGTCTCTCCCGCTTCCAACCAACAAGATGGAGTTCTACATTTTCTCCCATACAACGCCTCATAAGGCGGCATCTTGATAGTCGAGTGATAACTATTATTATACGAGAACTCGACTAACAGTAAATGTTCATCCCATTTACCACCGAAGTCTAACACACACGATCTCAACATGTCTTCAACCGTTTGAATCGTTCTTTCACTTTGACCGTCGGTTTGCGGATGATAGGCCGTGCTCAACCGCAACTTTGTACCTAACTCTTCTTGTAAAGATCGCCAAAATCTCGAGGTAAACCTCGCGTCTCTATCGGACACAATCGATAACGGAACCCCGTGGAGTCGAACCACCTCATCAACATACAACTTAGCCAATTTCTCAAGTGGCAACGTTTCCCGAATTGCTAAAAATAACGCACTCTTGGTCAACCGGTCAACTATGACCCAAATGGCATCGTGACCTCTACTCGTCTTCGGTAAACCTACTATGAAATCCATAGTTATATCTTCCCACTTCCCGGCCGGTACAACCAATGATTGAGCTACCCCATACGGTACTTGATGCTCGGCTTTCACTTGTGCACACGTGGCACACTTAGAGATATACTTGGCCACTCTCGCCTTCATTCCGGGCCACCAATAAACCCGTTTCATATCTTGGTACGTCTTTGTACTTCCCGGGTGAATCGAATACTTCGACTTGTGCACATCATACAATAACTCTTTTCGGATACCACCGAACTTAGGAACCCAAATACGACCGCCTACGGTCTTCAACCCTTGTGCATTTTCGAGGAAATGTTGGTTCTTACCTAACCGTTCTTGTCTTAACTCGTCTTTTCCCATAACCTCTCGTTGGGCATTCTTGATCCTTTCAATAATACTCGAGACAACTTCTATACGTGATAAAATTCCTCGGTTCGGATTTTCATAAACCTTTCGACTTAAGGCATCGGCCACCACATTCGCCTTCCCCGCATGATACACAATCTCACAATCATAATCGGCAATCAACTCGATCCACCTTCTTTGTCGCATATTAAGGTCTTTTTGTGTAAACACATATTGCAAACTCTTATGATCCGTGTACAATGTACACCGAGTGCCATACAAATAATGCCTCCACAACTTCAAGGCAAAAATAATCGCCGCCAATTCCAAGTCGTGTGTCGTGTACCTTAATTCCGCATTCTTCAATTGTCGCGAGGCATACGCGATCACCTTTCCTCTTTGCATCAACACACAACCGAGCCCTTGATTTGAAGCATCACTATAAACCACAAAATCTTCCATACCATCCGGTAACGTAAGGATCGGCGCGTTACATAACTTTTCTTTTAACAACTTAAACGCCTCTTCTTGCTTCTTCTCCCACACAAACTTCTCACTTTTTCTCGTTAACTTCGTGAGTGGAATCGTGATTCTCGAGAAATCTTGTATAAATCTCCGGTAATAACCGGCTAATCCAAGAAAACTTCTAACCTCGGTAGGAGTCCTCGGAGGCTCCCAATTTGACATCGCTTCAATCTTGGACGGATCAACCTTAATACCATCACACATCACCACGTGACCTAAGAATTGCACTTCCCGCAACCAAAACTCACACTTCGAGAATTTTGCATACAACTTCTCCCGTTTTAATACATCCAACACGAGCCTCAAATGACTTTCGTGTTCTTCTTCGGTTTTCGAATAAATCAAAATGTCGTCAATAAACACAATCAAAAACTTATCAAGGAACGGTTTACAAACCCGATTCATCAAATCCATAAAAATAGCCGGCGCGTTTGTAAGACCAAACGGCATCACTAGAAATTCATAATGACCATAACGTGTACGGAAAGCTGTCTTCTCGGTGTCGCCTTCTTTCACCCGAACTTGGTGATAACCCGACCTCAAATCGATCTTTGAGAAATAACTAGCACCTTGCAATTGATCGAATAAGTCATCAATTCTCGGCAACGGGTAACGGTTCTTAATAGTTACTTTATTCAGCTCTCGGTAGTCGATACACATTCTCATCGAACCGTCTTTCTTTTTAACAAATAACACCGGTGCACCCCACGGTGACGAACTCGGACGAATAAAACCTTTATCTAACAATTCTTGCAATTGGGTCATCAATTCCCGCATCTCGGTGGGAGCTAAACGATATGGAGCACGAGCAATCGGCGTCGCTCCGGGCACTAAATCAATTTTGAACTCGACTTGTCTCTCCGGTGGCAAACCGGGCAAGTCATCGGGAAATACCTCGGGGAATTCCCGAATAATTTTTACACTATCCATTGTCTTCTTTTCTTTTCGACCATCTAATACGTATGCAATAAACGATGCACAACCTTTCGATATACTTTTCCTTGCCTTAATAGCGGTAATCACATTAGGCATGTGATGTCGTTTCTCCCCATACACATACACTTTCTCATTCTCGGGTGTCCTAATCGACACAATTTTCTTTCCACACAAAATCTTGGCTTGGTGCCTACCCAACCAATCCATACCGATAACCACATCAAACGCCCTAATTCCCATGGGCAACAAATCCACCTTAAACTTTCTACCGTCTATTTCTATTTCACAATTTCTATAAATACATTCAACCATAGACGTCTTTCCATCGGCTACTTCTATTTCATAAACTTCATCTAACATTTCGGACGGCACATTTAATTTACAACCGAACTCATAGGACACAAACGAATAATTAGAACCCGAATCAAATAAAATATGAGTTGGCAAGGAGTTAATGAATAGAATACCTGACACCACATCGTGTGCCTCCTTCGCCTCCTCCCGAGTAAGTTGGAAGGACCGCCCCTTCACTTTCACCGGCTCCACTTTCTTTTGAGCCGTGGACACCATCGACTCGATTCCCTTCTTTGGGCACACATTGCTATAATGCCCCTTCTCATGGCATGAGTAGCACTCCACATCGGCCGTCAACTTGGCCCTACAATCCCGGGCTATGTGCCCCATCTTGCCACAACTATAGCAAGCCTTTGACTCTCCTCGGCACGGGCCGGTATGATTTTTCCCGCATTTCTTGCACGGGCCAACACTTCCTTGTTTAGAGAAGCTCGAAGTGAACTTCCCTTTCTTGAACGAACTAGAGCCGCTCTCGGCTTTTCTTTTCTCGCCCACATGGGCCCTCTCGGCAACCCGTGCCGCATTAACCTCTTCAACACCCCGGGCGGCACTAATAGCCTCATCGAGGGAAACCGCCCTCTTAACCTCCAATTGATAATCCCACGGTAGCCCACTTGCATACCGAACCACCCTCAACCTCTCATCCGAGTAGGTTTTAGCAACAAACGGGAGCAATCCCGTGAACTCCCTCGAGTATTCTTCGATTGACATATCACCCTTCTTAAGGGTCACAAACTTTTCGTGCATCTTTTCCAAATCTCTTTCGGGACAAAATTTCTTTTTCAATCTCGCGGTGAACTCGTCCCACGACATCTTCTCGATCACCTCCCTCCCTAGGGTCTCATATACGATGTCCCACCAAACCATCGCATCTTCTTTTAACAATTGTGACGCATACGTCACCATATCGGCATCCTTACATTTACTACTACCGATCACCCTCTCGGTTTCCCGGATCCATCTCATGGTTACTTTCGGGTCCGAACTACCCGAATACACATTTGGCTTACAAGCCATGAATGATTTAAACGAACAACCTTCTTTCACAACGGGCCTAGCCCTAGCATCACTTTGGCCACCCGTGGAGGACTTCCCCTCCCCGGTGCCACTACCCCCGGTTTTCTCATCCGACTTAGCCTCAGATTCCCGGTCTCCACCCGACCTCTCACGGTTTCCAATAATTCGGTGCACTTCCTCGGTCACCGTTCCCTTGATTTGGTCGATAATAGTTTGGAGATCCGCCATGGTCACCGGAGTTCTATTAGCTCCGACCTCCGATTCATCAACCCGATGCATTGATGGTTGACTTTCTTGCTCATCCACCCTCTCAACAGGAGGTACTTCCTCCTCACGGCCCTCCGGGGCTTTACCACTTCTACGTGTGGTCACCATTTTCTTTCAATCAAGACTATACGAAAGACATTAAACATTTAGTACCTTGTGTACAACCATTAGTCGCATAGGACTCAATATCCAAAATCATATCAAGTTCATCGGTCCCCTAGGTTCAACCCTAAACTTAATATAAAGTCTCAAGGTCAACCTATGATCTTAAGGAATCTTATATCCCTAATGCTACAGTCTAAGACTAGGATGGTCATCCAACCTAATTCACTTAAACTATAGCTCTGATACCAAGTTGTAACACCTCAAATTTTAATACCAAATATTGGCCCAAAATAAAACATTTTATAAATAGAAGAACATTCCCAAATTTGGATTTACAAAAACCTTGGTATGAAATCAGAGTATAAAAGTAGGTGTTACAAAATAGATCATAACCAAGCTAAGACTAAATCCAATCTAGTACTCTTCTATTCTAGGTCCCGCATCTCTATCCATGCGTACCTAAGCCTTCGATCCCGAACCTGAGTACATAGCAAAACAAAACAAGGAGTACGTGAGACAAAAATGTCTCGTGAGCTACATGGGTTTAGACCCGATAATAAAATGAAATGTCACGTTTCATAAAACCAACCAATATACATATATATATATAAACCCAACTACCCATTCTAGTCACCTTAGTGTGACTCTACACTCTTGCCCACCGGAATACGTCCAATGAGTAAGACTACTATTGTGGTTGAGTCGATGGGAATCCACCCAACTGCCCCTCACACCACCCTATCGTGGTCGAGTCGATGGGAATCCACCCAACTGCCCCTCACACCACGCCTATCGTGGAAGAGTCGATGGGAATCCACCCAACTGCCCCTCATTCCACCCTCTCATGACCGGGGGTTCCCCGCATCATCACATTATCTCAGCATATCATAACTCAATAGTTATGTCAATCTAGCTCTCGGCTATCACGTCTATCATCAAACAAGTTAGTTCAATACTATCATCGGTATAACTAACTATCAACTACTAGTCTACCCAATTAAGCAAATAGACCATAACACAAGTAATGAAAGTATTTAAAAGGGCTATGTACTCAGTAAATTCCACACGTACTCACCTTAGCAATAAAGATGCTCCAACCGTGTTCTTGACACCAAAACTCTTGTTTCACAATTTCACCGACTTCCAAGATGTCACCGAAAGCCTAAAACAATGATCATACAATATTCAACATCACAATCTACTATCAATGTGTTCATCTACCTCTAGATAACACCCATCAATCTATTTCCCCCAAATATGGTGATTTACCAAACCCTAGGTTTGACCAACCCTTAAGATTCTTACAAATCATAATCATACACTTGTTTTCCTTGTTAATATACCATCTATTAAGTGTATACACCATTTATATCACCATAATCCATAACCCCAAGAACTAGGGTTTCAAACCCAACCATTAAAATACATAGATCTAAAGCTACAAAGATCAAGGAGTGAAGATATACCTTAAATCTTCACTTAGGAGTAAAATCTACCAAGCTTTGATGAAGAAATCAACCCAAAACAGCCCTTGCACTCGAAAATCGTCTTTGGAAGAAACTAGGGTTTTCAATATGCATTTATGGCTAAAAACCCGAATTTATTGCACTGGTCAGACTGGCTCGCGCCCCGCTCGCGCCGAGCTCGCGCCGCGAAAGGACGCGGGTCTGCCCGCTAGTCGCCGCTGTTTACCAGACTTCGCGCCCAGCTCGCGCCGAGATCGCGTCGCGAAGTCAACGCGAAGTCAACGCGACCTTCTCGCGTTTCAGCTCTGGTCCCTCTGCTCAACCTCGCGTTTTGCTCGCGCCTGGCTCGCGCCGCGAGCCTACCTGTGCAGCAGGGCTGCACTTTTCGGTCTAGGTTTCAACACGGTTTCGTCCATAACTTTCTCATACGGACTCCAAACGACACGAAACCAATTCCTACGTGTTTTATATGATTTATCCATAATTATCATATTTTTACATATTTTATTTATTTACAAATTTCGGGTCGTTACATTATACTTCAACAATAGAGCAAGAATCTTCAAGATTGAGTGTGAAATCTCCTCAATGACACCCAAAATCGCCCCATTCTCTCTCAAAAACGGCTGCACACTTTGGAGAGGAGGGAAATGAGCAAAAATCCTAATTTTCACGTTTTTATGCAGATCTGACCAAGATAGCGCCGCTATCTTAAAGATAGCGCCGCTATTTCTAATCCCGTGTTAAATCGCGTGGGAGATAGCGCCGCTATCTCAGGCGCTATCTCGAAATCGCGTTCAAACAAGTCGCTATTTCGGGTCGCTGTTCCAACTTCCAACGTTGCACAAGATAGCGCCGCTATCTAAGATAGCGCCGCTATCTATACCTGGCAGCTAAGGCTGCACTTTTTGTTATTCCTTTCGACACTGTTTCGACCGTAACTTTCTCATACGATGTCCAAATGACACGAAACCAATTCCCACGTCTTTTAAATGATTTATTCTTATTTATCATATTTTTTTCATAATTTATTTGATTCAAAATTTCGGGTCGTTACACAAAGCAACCCCTTCCATCATCGAATTTAATTGAGACAAGAATGTCTCATGCATGCCACCCCTAGGAGCCCGGGACCACGCCCACACCGGTGAATTGTTTACAAATATGTCTAACACCAAACAAGATTGATTCGTTTCAAGCCTATATAGCCGAGGCAACATCTCAGCCAAAGAAGGTCTCGAAATCCACGGCTCATTCCAAAACAGTGTATTTTGACCATTGCCAACCGACTTATAGAATGATGCTCCAACAAATTTTGACCTTGTGATTTAAACTTTTCAATCATCTTAATAATTTGTGCCCATGGTTGCATACTAGAATACCCTGAGTATTAAAAATAACAAACCCGCCATCATCACCATACAATTTTCAAGTAACTAAAGACCACAACCTCTCTCGGTTATTGACAAATCTCCAAATCCACTTTAAAAGAAGTGCAATATTAAAAGCATAAAGGCTTCCGATATTTAACCCACCATTTTCCATTGAAGCGAAAATTGACCTCCATTTAACCCAATGGATATTTTTTCGATCTTCCAAACCTCCCCAAAAAAACGAGGCTCTCATCTTCTCCAAACTCGTGTCCACACAAGACACCCCTAAACCACCCAACACCGTTTTCACAAGCAATGACCTTCCACCAATTGATAAAGTATCACTTTTCCAATGAGAAAGTTTATTATTGACCCTATTAATCAAATCTTCCCAATTTTTCTTTCTAGACACGAGACAACATGGCCCGTGCGATGCACGGGCTTCGTTCATGATAAATAGTTATTTGAATGTAAATCATATACATTGTATTGGTGTAACGGACAAAGTACAAAAAGCAAGATCGCTAACATGTTTAGGTTGATTGCGAGTACTCTACTAAATAAGCAAAAATATGTTTCTGTCTAATAAAAATGCTAACAAAATCTTTATGTAAAACAAAAACAATGAGAAAACTCTCTTGTGTGTAACAAAATCAAAGATTAACAAAATCTTTTTGCATCATGATCATAGTGTGTTATTTATAGTTTATAATATGTAACTTCTAGGTAAATGAAAAGACTATTATTTAATTGAATTTAATATTATTATTTAATTGATTTTAATACTATTATTTGTAATCTTTAATTAAATTTACTAAGTAAAAAGACTATTATTTAATTGAATTTTCTACAATTATTTAATTAAATTTACTAACTATTATTTAACATAGGATTCAAAAAGTACTCTGTGTAAGATCGCTAACATGTTTAGCGCTGATTGCAAGTACTCTACAAAATAAGCAAAATGTGTTAAAATGCAAAGTAACAAAATCATTATCGTTTTTATTAGCGCAACACAAAACATGTTATTCATAACATATAGGTGATACTATGAAGAACTTCATGGTTTGTCTTTTATAAGGAAAACTATGAATGAACAACGATATATCTTCAACTAATGCTGATTAATGCAAACATGATGTCATACTTCTTATTGTACTTTTTTTTATCTTCAAAAGTACATAATAAAAAATAGAAATCCATACAAATACATAAAAACATATGTCTCTCTATAAGAAAACTAACTCAACTTTTTATTATATCTATATATATAATAAAAAAAATTGATACTGTGAAGAACATTATGAATCATAATTATTAAATTGATAGGTGATTTTATAAATTTATAAAATTTTTATAATAAACATAATTATACAAAACATTATTAAATTGATACACGTTTTTATATCTTCATTTGTAGGGATTTTTACTCTTTTTATAAATGCAAGGTTATTTAATTTGTACTAAATGCAAGGTTATTAAATGCAACTTCAAATTGAAACTCAATTTTTTATTATATATATATAGGTTTTTCTATTGTATGCCTGTAACGACCCGAATTTTGTGTTAAATAAATTATGAAAAAAATATGATAAATAAGGATAAATCATTTAAAGAACGTAGGAATTGGTTTCGTGCCATTTGGATATCGTATGAGAAAGTTATGGACAAAACCGTGTCGAAGGAAACTACAAAAAATGGGCTGCATAGCAGAAATAGCGACGCGATTTGGAGATAGCGACGCGATTTTTCGTCGCAAAACAAAAATCCGAAATCGCGTTTGGGGGTTATATCGTGACTTATAGATAGCGACAAAAATAGCGACGTGATCGGCACTTAGCGACGCGATCTTTGGTCGCTGGCAGCATTAAAAAGCGGGTTTCAAGTCATAAATGCATCTCACAAACCCTAGCTTCTCTCCTAACAAGTGAGTATATGTTTTTGAGTGGAAAAGGTCGTTTGGAGCCAATTTTGGGGTCCAAATCAAGTGATTTTGCTTCCATTGTTGAAGATTAAGGTAAATCTTCACTCCTTGATCCTTGTGGCTTTAGATCTATGGATTTCTAGGATTGGGTTTGAAACCCTAGTTCTTGGGGTTTTGGGTTATGATGAAATAAATGATGTATACACTTAATAGATGGTATATTAACAAAGAAAAAAAGTGTATGATTAAGATTTATAAGAATCTTAAGGGTTGGTTAACCTAGGCTTTGGTAAAACACCAAAATTGGGGGAAATGTGTTAGTAAGTGTTATCTAGAGATATATGGACACATTGGTAGTAGTATGTGATGTTGATCATCTTGTGATTATTGTATTAGGCGCTTGGTGAGGTCTTGGAAGGTTGACCGAATTGTTGGAGCAAGAAATTGGCGTAAAAAGCACGGTTGGAGCATTATTTGCTAAGGTGAGTACATGAGACTTTTAAACTGGGTACATAGCAAAGAGTTTTGAAAATACATATGGTATTTTACGGGTCTTTATTAATAAATGTTTTTAATAAAGATATGATTGGAAAGATGAGAAAATGTAAATACTAGACTATCTAAGTGTGTCTAAAATGATTGATGATTTTGAAAGAGATCATGATAATGAAAAGTGATTAATAAATAATTATTAATATGATGTATGATATTTGGTTTATTAATAATATGCATTAATAAAACTAATGATAATGATATTAAGTAAAGAGTATTGACTAGTACATTATACTAATAAAAGTGATGAATGAATGTATATGAAAATGAATATGGTGTGACTTGTAATAAATATATATTATAGTCAAGGAAAAGATAAAAGGATTATGATGTTGATAAATAAGAAATGAACCTTATGAATTAAGTAATTGTGATTGCTTATGATCGAGTCCAGGGGACTATATGAGTACGTTCACACTATGGTGAAGTAATTATATTTAGTTATTTTTAGATAACTAACTTGTTTGATGATAAATGTGATGGCCAAAGGCTTTGATTGACATACCTTTAGGTTATAATAGGAGACAGATGGTGGTGACGCGGGGGATCCCCGGTCACTGAGCGGTGGTATATATCTTTATACACCGAGTGTATATATGTTTATACACTAAGCATACGGGTGCTTATGAGTGATAGATTTGGCGGTGATTCAGGGGATCCCCGGTCACTTTGGATGGGGCGGATTGGGCGTCGACACATGGACCATCATGTGATAGGAGGCTTTCTACCAGACGAGATCTGGCTAGAAGTCGGGTAACGGTAGATTGGGCGATTCCCTCTTGCCGTTATCATAAGGCTTATTAAGGCGGGGGATCCCTGATTTATAAGTACGTGAGATGATGTGTTATTTGGAGATGTTCCGAATAACTAGATGTGATTGCTAGGAAAGTAAGATCAATAGGTCACAATAGGGTGACTAGATGTATGTTGACGAGATATATATGTGTTTATGTATATGTGTTATATTGATATTATTGGGGTCTAAAACCCATGTATCTCACGAGACTATTTTGTCTCACGTACTACGTTTGTTTTTGTGGCTATGTACTCAGGTACATGATTGAAGTGATAGAAGGTTGCACTAGAAGTGGCCTAGAGATGTTTAGCTCGGGAGCTCATAGGTAGATCCCGTTTGCCTATGGTTTTGATATACTTGGTGACACCGTATTTTTGTATACTCTGATAAAGGTTTTAAAGTTTTTGTTAAACTGAATTTTGGACAATATGTTATGTATTGGAAAAATGTATTTTTAATGATTTAAACGATGTTTTAAAAAATACGGGTGTTACAATGCCCCCTAGGCATACTTTAACCAGCATTTAATACCTCGTAGTTGCCTTTTATACTTGCTATTTCGTATTAAATACTTGCTAGAATTCTTGCAATTCCTACTTTACCCTTACTATAATTAAAATTGAGGTGTTTTTCTAAATTAAATGCAGGGGCATAAAAGGTTTTTAATATTTGTTAGTATGTGCCCCTAGGGCATAAGTTAGAAAAAGCCATAGGGTTTTTCTAACGTATGCCCCTGGGGCATACGATAACGTACATTAATGATTTAAAAATTCCTTAAATAAGCATCAGTTGACATTAATGTACTATAAAAACTACTATTTTAAAAGTGTATTAATTTTGATTTTCAGTTAAAATGGTAATTACCGCCTCATTAAATGCATGTTATCGTATGCCCCAGGGGCATACGTTAGAAAAACCCTTATTATATTATTATTATTATTAATACTTAATGCATGGTATTTATTATAACTTTAAATTGGAACTCAATTTTTATATAGATATAGATACATGTTAATATTTATCAGTGAATATTAAACGCATATAATAATTTTCATAACTAACTATGCATTCATAGATATTAACCATTTTCCCTTTTCTGTTACGTGTTACCTACAATATCATTCAGTTTTTATTTCTTATTAAAAAAAACTATAAATAGATTTAATACTCAATTTAATTTTTTGTAAATGAAATTTCATGGATTTATTGATAGCCAATAATTTCATGTGCTAGCAATATATAGTATCAAAACTATGCTTGGTTACGATGAAATGCACACTTAACTATTCCTAAAATTCATAGTTCTAAAAAGCCCGCCTTGGCTCCGTCATGTCTCGAAAAGGCTTAAAGCTTGACCATGCCGCCACGCCTTGGTCCAAAGCTTGGACGTTAAGGCTTGGCGTATGTTAACGTCCAACTTGCCTCATTTTTACCCGTGATAAGTTGTATTTTTAAGCGTATTAAAGATATTGAGTCATATAAGCCATATACATATCGGTATATATGTAGTTATTTAGTTATAAGAATCGTTGAATATGTCGAAAATGATGAAAAAATTTGATTAACTATGTTATAAATTTATAATTATGTGTTTATTTTATCTTATTTGTATAATTATATATATATAATTATAATTTATATATGAAATTGCCGCGTTAAGTCACGCCTTGAAAAACGTCATGTCTCGCCACGACTCGCCATGTCTTAAGGCTTGATGGTGCCGCCACACCGCGCCTTGCGTTATTTAGAACCTTGCTAAAATCTCTAGCTTCTCTCTCGATATTCTGCATAAAATTTGACAACTAATTTCACGCCAATAGCTGCTATTCAGCAATATCTACTGTCTAGCACCAAACTCAGGCCCAGACAAATCATTGGCTATCTGGGCCTGGTCTTGGGCTTGGGCCCATGGAAGCAATTAAAAAGAGGGCATTAAATTTCAGCAGGCCTCCCATAGTTCCTAAGCCCCACTGGAGAATGAAGTGGGCAAACCCAGAATTCAATCTCGCAATACTGTGTTTAAATCATCTCGATTTCTCTTGCTATTTCTCACTGTTTTTGCCCCGATCTTTTGTTGTACGATACTTATTATGTTAATGGTTGATTTCTTTGATTTGATTTGATTTGGTGTCTTAATCTATATATTTTAGAAATATATTCATGTAACATGTCGAACCGAAAAAACTATAGTATATGAACAAAGGGATAACGTTTATATAAATATAATTTATTTTTTTTCATTCTACTCTAAAACGATTTTAACATAAACAAGTACGTGGAATAGTCAATTTAACCTTTTCTTCTAAGACTTTTACGTAGGGTTGTAAAAGAGCTTGAGCTCGGCTACTTTTGAGTTTTATGTGTAAAGCTCGATCTCGTTCATTAAGATGTTTGATGATGTCCGAATGAAAACTTTCTTTTGATTAATATTTAAATATGTATGAATTAAATATGTATTATTGAAAGTTGTTTAACTAAACAATTATAATAATTAGTAAGTTAAGTGTTGTATGTGTGAACTTGAATATCATGGGATGTATGTATTAGGGTGGGATGATATTAAGCATGGATGATGTAATGACTGCTAAGGCTGCATGGTATGGGCACCACATGTGGTGGTGAGTTTTTCTGCCACATCATCGCCACCTCAGCAACCACACCACCACCACACCACATCATTTGGTGGAAATACCCACCACACCATACCACACCATTTTATTTTCCATCTCATCATTTCAAATCTATTTAATTTTTTTAACATAAAATCACATCATTTTATTTTATTTTTTATAAATCATATATTAATTAAAAATCTAATTTTATATATAAAACCCAACAAAAAACCCAATAAAAACCCAACAAAAAAAACCCAATTAAAAAAACCAACAAAAAGAAACCAAATAGAAAACCCCAATTAAAAATAACCCAGTAGAAAAAAAAACCCTTTAGAAACCCAATTAAAAAAAACCCTAAAGACCCTTCTTCCTCACCCCAAAACGCAGACAAAAAAAAAGAGAAGGGAAAGCATTCCGGCAGCCTTTTCCGGCGAAAATGTATGTTTTTCTTCCCTTTTTCTACTGCAACTCCAGCTCTCCAACCTCCAACAGCTTCCAACGGTCAAAAATACATCGAAAATCGTCCCTCCACGCCCGTTCTCTCCCGTTTCCCGTGGCACTTCTCCACCACGCCAACCCCCCACGCCGTTTGGGGGGGGGGGGGTGTTCCCATTCTCCACCACGCCGTTACCCCTCCACCTCATCCCCACGCCAGTCCAATTTGGACCCATACCGATCACCCTAAACAATGCTTATGTATTTTGTCAGAATGTAAGTAACTAACATCAATTTAATTTTATTATGAATTAAGGTCTAATATAGCCAAAATTATACATAAAATATATATCTTTAAATTGTCTATATCTACCGATTTTGGGTAGAAACTTCACCAAATTCGGTGAAAATCGTTCTTATACATTTATTTGGTAGTTTCAAGGTTAAAATGCAATTCTGTGGTGAAAGTGGGCAATTCAACCAAAAAATGAAGATTCATGTCAGATGAGAGAACGCGACACGTAGAAAGCATAAGAACATGATGTGTTCTTAACACGGCACACAATTAGAGAACAAAACACAAGGCGTTCATGACGGTTTCTACAACCTTTCAGGTTGCCCACGATCTCATTAATACGATGAAGAAGGCGACACGTTTGACCATAACACACCGTGTTTTAGTGAATTTTTGGCCTATAATAGAAGTCAATTTCATCACTCTCTCTCGTACCCAACTACTCTCCCCTCCTTTCCTAATAGGATTTACCATTAGCCTATACTATCACTTGGGTACATTACCCTAATATGTGTTGTAAGTTATTTGATAATACCATTAAAACTCGCATGTGTGTGCGAATTGGTAACTCTTTCATATATTTGTAAAAACACATCAAAAAGTGTGGTATAAAAATCATCCCTATGATAAATTGCACTTTTCAGTTTTTATACAAAAATATGTGTATAAAAAAGTTTGATTTAAACTATTAATGTCACAATTTAACGTCGCCAATATATATAATTAATATCTTATTTTCCACCTCCTACCAAATAAAAGACATGTACTACTTTGTCTTGGTTTAATGAAATAGACTAGTTGAAGACATGTACTATTTTGTCTTGGTTTATGAAATAGACTAGTTCACGAATAGTACAAAAATAAATAAATAAATATCACGAACAGTATAATGCCCATTATATAATGCATCCAGTTGTTATCATGTTTTTCAAACAAGTTGATTCTAGTCATTTTTTTTTAACATCCAGTTGTTATCATGTTTCGCAAATTACGATAACCGCTTAGTTTATTAGGTCTAAAAGCATAATGTGTGGGCACGCCAAATACTCGCCAAAAGAGCTTTGGCGCCGCCAAACCCCGAACGGCACCGTACCTTGAGCTCATTAGTCTTTGACATGGGTTTAATGTCTGTTAAACCATTTTTTTCCTAATTAGTGATTATATTAGGGTCCTTTTTTTTATCTTAAATAAATGTTGTCAATACCGACCTAAGGGCATGAATTGTAGGCCTAGAATTATAGGAATATATTAAATTGAGGGTCCATAATTTTAAAGCTCTTCTTTATTTTTTGAGTAAGTCAAAGGTTATCACTTCTTATTATGCTTCATTTAGCGTCTATGTTCTAATGCTATGCAAATGTGATTGTAGGAATAAACTGATATTTATTTTTACTATTATGATAGGGACTCAAAATTAGTTTTCGTCTAGGATTCTGAGTCCTGACACATTCAATACTTGCCCTAAATCTTAAAGAGATAAAAAAACAAGGGATGATAATTTTAAGGATTTTGATAATGACAGCTCATAGGGGTGTCATAAGACAAGCATCAGAAACCTATACATTTAAATATAACAAACTCCTTAATCCTAAAAATTACCCTTATTGTACAACTTTGATGCACTTAAATATAACCCCAAGGGATGTTATTATCAAAACCCTAATTTTAAAACGAGTGATATAACCATCTTAAAGACGTAAACACGACTTTAACATGCCAAAACACATTGTGATAATACATATGATAACTTTGAAAGAGTTTTTGTAACATGTGATGAAAGATCTTGATCGGTGAATGGCTTAAAAGTTAGGTAGCTGCTATCTATCAGATCTTTCCTAAGAGGTTAGGTGGGTGGTTCAGTCGAAGCGGAGAAGGAGACTAAGGTGCTGTTTGTTTTTTAAAAGGTAAAAGGTCTGCGGTCTGCGGACCACATCTGTAGAGAAGTTGTGGACCAAACGTATGCAGTGTATAAGAAAAGGACTGTTTGTTTTTTAATGTCTGCAGACTGATATAAAAAATTTTAGTGTCGTAATTGGTGGTGGTGGCGAGGCGGTTGTGGTAGGTGGCGGCGGTGGGTGGAAGTGGGTGGTAGGCAGTGGTGGTGGTAGCGTGTGATAGGTGGTGGTGGTGGAGGTGGGTGGTAAAGGAGGTGGGTGGTAAAAGAGGTGGGTGGTGGCGGTTGGTGGCGGCGGTTGGTGGTGGTAGTAGGAAGTGGTGGCGGTTGGTGGTGGGTGGTGGTGGTGGCGATAGGTGGTGGCGGGTGGTGGAGGTGGGTGGTGGCGATTGGTGGTGGTATTAGGTTGTGGCGGCGGTTGGTGGTGGTAGTAGGTGGTGGCGGCGACAGCGATAGGTGGTGGTGGTGAAGGGGGCGGTAGTGGTGGTGGTAGTGGTGGTGGTAGGCCGGGGTGGTAGTGGTCTTGGTGGTGGATAAACTTTTTTTTTTATGTTTAAGTAAAATGTCTTCCAAACTTGAAAGATTATGGTTCAAGTCTTCTTCAAGAAGACCTCAAAAAGACTTTTCCTGCTCTTTTGACTTCCAAAAACAAACAGTCTTTTCCTGAAATGTCTTCCCGCCTGCAGACATAATACCTCAAAAAGACTTTTTGTCAAAAAACAAACACCACCTAAGTCATCGGTCGTGCCGGGATTGATTTCCTACTTCCAGCTGAATGAGAGCCACAAAGCCATCAACTCTGCATGAAGTGCTTTCTAGATGCAATATCATGGTCTTTCATTCGCTATTTGAATGTCTGGACCAGTAGAAATGTACGAAATCAAGTCTCAATACACATAAATGAAATTTAAAATTTACATTTCCAAGTAATGTATTAAATGCATTTTTTAATAAAAAAAGTTATAGTTAGTTAGTGTACTTTAACATAAACGTAGAGAGCATATGTTAGAAAAACTGACTTTAAAAAAGCATCATGAGCAAATATATGACATTAAACAGTCATTAATAACAACAATTAATAAAGTAATCCATAGCATTTATGATACAAACCAAAATAGGTAACAGGTTTTTATGAATTGATAATAATAATAATTATATAATTTATGAGTAAACCTTTTGAATTTACTAAATTACCAAATAAATCAAAAAGGTTAATTGATTTGGAAACGAATTAAAAAAAAAAAAAAAAGTTCCATGACAGCCCGAAAGGCAAGTGAGGTGATTTTAAGGTAGCAAATCACGAATAAAATGTCGTGAAATTTATTAGAGATGTCGACAAACAGAAATACAAATGGCATAAATTAAGGGTTACTGAGATTCGAGTGAGAGCAGACAGCTACAGTGTAGATTCAACGATGATGAATCAGAATCACATCTGTAATTGGGCTTTCATAGTCTTGTTGATCTGCTTACTGAAATGCGGAAACGCGTATGAGTTTGAATTTGATGATGCAGAGTTTTATACAAATAATTCTACAAATCAAATGCTGTCATTTTTAGAAAATTATTCCAATTACGAACAATCTGCAGCTGGTGCTACTCCTCCGCTATATGTGGGCCCTACTCTGATTCCAGGAGCTGCTGCTACAGGAGCTGGTACGTCCACACACGATTTCGTATTTTTAAAAGGGGTTTTTCATTTTTGTCAGATTTAAATCGGCATTTCTATTTTGGATTTGAAGAGATCACAGCTTTCCAGTCCTTGATCCAATCTGTTTTTCTATTTGTGGTTGATTTACAGATTTGGTTTTCGGTTCACATTTATAGGAGGTTTATCTGTCATGTATATAAATGAGTTTGTTTGTGATTTACGCTTAACATTTGACTTTATATAGTTAAAATTGACAATTGTTTTCTTAGTTTTTCCTTTTTCGGTTTTAATTCATAAAATTAGTCCACTCTAACGTAATTGCAGTAGTTTCTCATCTATCTATAAACTTAAATTATATTGATTGTAACAACAATGTATCTCGATTTCAAAAAAAGTCAAACGTTGACTTTTTCACTTTTTTACAGTATGCTTGGATGGAACACTACCTGGGTATTACTTAAGCCGTGGATTTGGTTCGGGTGCAAACAGTTGGCTTGTTAATTTGGAGGTTGGTGATCCAGATATTTTTATAATAATTTAATTATAATTGATCTGAATATGTATAATAATTTGTTGGTTTTTCACTCATGTTACAGGGTGGAGGATGGTGTAACAATGTTAGAACTTGTGTTTACCGCAAAAAATCAAGGCATGGATCGTCAAATTATTTTGAAAAGCAGCTGGCTTTTACAGGAATTTTGAGCAATAAACCTCAAGAAAATCCAGGTTTTTGTTTTTTTTTTTTACAATAATATCATATTTTCATTTTATTTTTATTTAATTAAACATGAATAATTTGCCAGATTTCTTCAATTGGAACCGAGTGAAGATTCGTTATTGTGATGGTGCCTCGTTTACTGGGGATTCCGAAGATAAGGTGTGTTGCTGTTCAGATCTGAATTTTGAAATATATATATTTATTTTTATTTGAAGCATATATATATGAATATGAATATTGTTGTTAGGTTCACAATTTGCAATTTAGAGGACAAAAAATATGGTTGGCTGCCATTCAAGACTTGATGTCAAAAGGAATGCGGTATGCTAATCAGGTATTTTTCTAAATACAATTATCTGATTTTGGTGGACAATGGTTAAATTTTTGTATTTTTTTAAATTTAAAATATAAATATAAGTATAAATATAAATATGGACAGGCCCTTCTTTCGGGGTGTTCAGCTGGTGGGCTGGCTACTATTCTTCACTGTGACGAGTTCCATGGTTTTTTCTCAAGAAGAACAAAAGTCAAATGTTTTTCTGATGCTGGAATGTTCATGGATGCGTAAGTCCAAACGGGTCGATTCGGGCTGTGTTTCATTTCATCCAAGCGGGTCATGTCAAATGGGTCGCTTTATTCAGTTTGACCCGTTTCTACTTTTACTATTCAAATATCGTATTCAGTTTGACCTTAATATTCGTCCTTTTTTCAAACATAGGCGTGATGTAGCTGGTGGACGCACACTTAGAAACATGTTTCAAGGTGTTGTTACTTTGCAGGTACTTTTACTCTGTATTACTTAATTTATTATTAAAAAAGTGACGCAAACATATTCTAAATTATAAAAATTAAATAATATAAACAGGGGTCTGCTAAAAACTTGCCGAGAAGTTGCACCAACCACCTTGATCCAACTTCTGTAAGTCTTATTTTCCATTTTTGGCAAGTTTTCGGAAAATTATTCATTTTGTTGTATTACTTTTTTTCAGTGCTTTTTTCCACAAAACTTAATTGCAAACGTGAGGACACCGTTGTTCCTCCTCAATTCCGCTTATGATTCTTGGCAGGTAATTGTTTATACAGTATCTTTTATTAAAATAATATAAATTATAATTTATAATTTTATAATTTCTCTCTTAGATGATTGCTAGTTTAGCTCCACCATCAGCTGATCCTCACGGTTTATGGGCAGCATGCCGAAAGAACATTGCAAACTGTTCACCCTCACAATTAAATTTCCTTCAAGGTAGTATTTTTTTATTTAAAAAAAAAAAAAAAACTTTTTTAGCATCTACATCAAACGCGAGTTTAGTAATAATTACTATCCTACCCTTTACATTTTGAGCAGGATTTAGAAACCAGATGTTGAATTCAATGAAAAGATTCTCCATGTCCAAACAAAACGGAATGTTTATAAATTCATGTTTTGCTCATTGCCAATCAGAAAGGCAAGATACATGGTTTGCACCTCATTCACCTCTTCTTGGAAACAAGGTATCTAAATCTAATCACTTTAAATTGCAAATTTGACCCCTTTATTTATCAAAGTGTCAAATTCTGCTTTAAATAACAATATGTTTATTTAATAAAATATTAAATATGTACAGGCGATTGCATTGGCTGTTGGAGATTGGTTCTTTGACCGTTCAAGTGTCAAACTAATTGACTGCCCGTATCCGTGTGACAGAAGTTGTCACAACACGGTATTCAGAGGATGATGACAACAGAGTGACGTCAGGATCTTGGCATAGTTACATTACATCATTCTTAATATATTACATGGATAATTTTCATAGTTAATTTATATATTCCTAATTCATTTATTCAATCTCTTTTGAGTTTAGAGAAGAATAGATATGAAAGGAGAATAAATTGGTGAGATTGTAATTTGTAATGCCTTAACTTTCTCACAAAACCAGTGGGAGAGGGAATCGTTATAGAAATGAGAAATCAATTATATTAAAAGTTTGGAATATTCTCTAAAATTTGTTATAGTTTTATTACAAGAGTAAATTATATTGAAGATTCATGTGGTTTGCCAGTTATTACAACATCAGCCTATAAGTTCGTTTATTACATTAGATATATCTTTGATGTATGTAATGTGTAAATATGTGAAATTAATTGGTTTTTGGTAGAGATGCGTGTTGAAAGTAGTATCTCATTTGTGAAATATAATGGTTGGTTAAGATTGTTAGTGCAGGTACTTGGAATGTAAAGGATAGATAACTTCAAGGGTGTAAAAGGTAATTCAGGTAAAGTGTTTGTTTGTTTGTTCTTTATTTGTATATGTTAATGTCTGCAGGGGTCAAAGTGTAATATTCAGAGTAAGTCGGTGAAGGAAAATATCAGGTATATAATAATTCTTTTATTCAGAAATATCATATTGTTGTGTGTGTTTTCTGAGTGTGTGCAGGTTTCTCTCTCATTCTCTCGTTCATTCATTTGTTCATAGTTAGGGTTTATATTTGTTGTAATTGATCTAGTTCTTCTGTGTATAAAGAAGTTTAGATCTAGATGTTGTAGGTGAGTGAGAGAGTTTTCCTGTAGAGAGGTTTTGGTTTTGTTTTTGATCTTTGATCGGTTGAGTCAGTTAATGGAAAGTAAGTTGTTGATGTTCTTGTGTTGATTGTTCATATCATGATTTTCTACATGGTATCAGAGCGATAGGTTTCGGATTTTATCGCGATAGATCGATTTGGTTCTTCGTCAGTCGGAAAATTAGGGTTTCGGAAAATCGCTTTATCGTAATATCATATCCAGATCCAGCAGGTTTTCTGTCTATCGATCCTGATTTCTATCTGACTTATTGTACTGAGTTCTTCTCTCAAGATCTCAAGTCATTCGTCAGATCTAGGGTTTTCAAAATCGAATTTCTCTTGGATGTTCCAGAGGAATAAAAGTATTGCTCGTTTCCGCTGCAACGTATTAAACTCAAGATAGAGCCTGGCGTGGATTACTCTGTAAGTATTCAAACTCACTTGATTCTATAGCAAGTCCTTGGATCTAGGAGTTTCCGTTGCTTAACGGGAATCAACTGCCCCTAGGTCTTCAAACTTGGCCTATAGACAAGGCTCCTTTCGTCTTTAGTGTATCTGTTGTATTGTATTGTGTTGGGTCACATTTTAGTGTATTCAATAGTCAAGGGGTGTAATGTGACACTTTTATTGTAATCAATAGTCTAGGGGTCATTTATGTAATAAATAGTCTAGGGGTTAAACATGTAATTAGTCAATATTAGGCCTAAGTATAAATACCTAGTTGTAACCTAATATTGGCTTAAGCTTGCCGACTTATTGAAATCGTACGATCGTTTGTGTGTGTGCAAAGCTTCATATTCTTGTTCTTCCAATAATCTTCCAATTGCATTGTTATTGTTGCTTAATCACTGAAATCCGAACTCACAATTGGTATCAGAGCGTAAATCTTATTTGATTCGATCCATATCAGTGAAGATTAAGCAAATTTTTGAAGTTTTTTTGAAGAACTCAAGAATCAAAATCGGAATTTGAGGTATCAAATCATTTATATTCTTTGTTCTTTACATTCCTCTTGTAATTCTAAGCATTTTAGAATCAAGTTTCGATTGAATCCATCAACAATTGATCCTAATTTCGTGATGTTAAAGAAAACCATAAAAACGCATTTTTTTCACTGAAAAATCGAAATTATCATCTGATTTGTTGTGTTTTGATCGTTTTTATTGAACCATTTCGTGCGATTTTCATTTTCGAGCATTTTGGGATTTGAATCACTCGATTTGGTTAAGATTTGAGCATTCTAGGATCGATTTAGTGAAAAATATAGCTGTTTGCGTTCGTCACTGTCAAGAACAGCGAAACTGTTCGGCCCGAACAAAGAGCTCGGCCCGAACACTTTCATAGTTCGGCCCTAACAAAAGAGCTCGGCCCGAACACTTCCACAGTTCGTGTAACGCCCTGAAAATTATATTAATTAAATATATTATTTTAATCACATTTTATTAATTATAATTAATTTTATAATATTTAGGCGACCTGTAGTTGGACGATTCATTTCATTTAGGCGACCTGTAGTTGGACGATTCATATTATTAAGGCGACCTTTATTTAGTCGGTTCATATTTTTAGAGGACATTTAATTAGACATGTGAGATTAATTGATTAAGTGATTATTAGTTATTTCTATTAATTATTAATGCTTTAATGTAAATGGATAAATAAATAGTTAGCCGTCTCGTCAGAATTAGACGACAATATATTATACGACTAGTATTATGTAGACGTCATTGTTTATACGCGTCGGGTTTATTTTTCTGGCCAACCGGGTTAGAGTGGCCTAGGGCCCGTTAAATTGTTGCTTGGTGCCTAAGTCTTTAAGCCTTAACCCAATAGAGATGGTACTTAAACTAAAATTAATCCCTCATAACCCTACTCGGCCGTTTCCATCATCTCTCCACCTTTGGTGCACTGTCCATTGAAATGAAATCAAACTGGCGACTCACATGCTAAGCAATTCAGTGGTGGCGTAATAGTTATCAAATGGCTGATAGCTTTGAGATTTTGGGGAGGAAGTATCCATATTGATTGATAAGGACAAAGTAATTAAATTGTAAGAAATAGACAATCTGGATCAGTGATGAGCGGTGGCGGTTTGACAATCAACCAGCAAATCCCATATACAAATCACAAATTCTTTTCCTTTATGTCACACGTGTCCCTTTTAATTCATGGCTATATTGTTGACTTCAAATAAGGAATAAGGAGAACAGGAGGTTATGCGCCTCTTGTGTGTTATATTTGTTTGGCTTGGACGGTGTCGTGTGGTGATGTCGGTGTACCATTTGATCGCGTCTTGATTCGCAAGGGTCCTTCTAGGAGGTAACTTGCTGCACTTTTGATTTCCCGTGAACCTGTTGGAGCTTACGTTTCTCGAGGTGAGTATTCTCACCGTGTATTCAGTTATAACGATACGTGCATGACTCATATGGTTAACTGTTTTGATCTGTTGTACTTTCTGTGTGTTGATCTGTTATCTGAGTGACTGTTTTGCATACTACTGATCTGAGACGGACGTGCCGAGTATCTGAGCCGGTACCAAGTCATTTTGTGCTACTAAGTGATAGGGCTATCTGTGTGGTTTATGTTAGGAGTTGAAAACATAAAAATAATTAATAAATCTCAGTGGAAATTCTGTGTGGTGGCCTGAGTGCCAAATTCTGTGTGGGCCCTTGTGGCAAATTCTGTGTGGGCCCTTGTGGCAAATTCTGTGTGGGCCCTTGTGGCAAATTCTGTGTGGGCCCTTGTGGCAAATTTTGTGTGGGCCCTTGTGGCATTTTAGTGTAAGGAGAGGCGAGGTTGATCTCTCGACTCGAGTTACACAAGCGCTATATAAATTTAAAAGATACAAAACTGAGAAATTAACTTAGTGGTAAATGATTAGGAGTTCACCTGTGTGCCCTCATGTATTGTATGTTGTAGTTGTTTGCATTTTGAGTTTATTCACTCAGCTTCCCCGCTGACCCAAAAACTCCCTCCCATTTTTCAGGTACTAGCAAAGGAAAGGAGAAGGTGGACGGTTGACTGCTGTATTACTTCTTAGTGCTGATGTGAAACATTTTTATTATTTCAAAACTCTGAATTTTATTTAAGACATTTCCGCATTAAATACATTTTATATTAAATAATTATTTTGGGGGATTATTTATGGGACCTTTTTGATTATAATTTTGAATTTAAAAATTTTAAAAATCTTGTAAATTTTAGGGTGTTACAGTTCGGCCCGAACAAAGATCTCGGCCTGAACACTTTCACATTTCGGCCCGAACAAAGTTCTCGGCCCGAACAAAGTTCTCGGCCCGAACAAAGTTCTCGGCCCGAACAAAGTTCTCGGCTCGAACAAAGTTCTCGGCTCGAACAAAGTTCTCGACCTGAACAATCTTCTCGGCCCGAACAACCCAAGATCGTGTGACAAAAGGGGCTATACTAAAACGATCATAACTTTCAGCTCGGGTGTCCGTTTCGAGCCCACGAGTAACCAAATCGAAGCTCGAGACGTAGGCGCTTTACCCAACTTCCCGGCCCAAAAAGTCTTGTTTCAATCACTTTATTTGAGTTTTTGTGATTTTTCGGTCAATTTTCAAACTTTGCTTGGCTCCAGTTTCTAATCCGATCGTCGTTTTTGATCAATTCCAAAATCTAGGACATATTTAAAGTGTTTTTTGTCATATGAGATCTTTTTGAAAAAATTTCAAATTTACATTTTTTTTTCTCGGTCGTAACCCATACAAACGATGACAAGAGAGAATGCTGAGGTTTCTGGCCGTTTCAACGAGGAAGCCAACAAAGAAATCGAGGTAATCAGTTCTCTCTTATCTAATTCTGATCATTCCACTAATTCTGATACTTGTCTTGATAACAATCTGATTTCTAAAATTGATTCTTTAAAACAAACAATTTTACTTGAAAAAGAGATAAATACTCAACTTTTAGAACGTTTGAATGATTTAGTAAATGAACTTGAACAATTTGCTCATTTAGGTGAACAACTTGTTTATCGTATTACACAAAATCAAAATTTCGAAGCAGAAAATCTGGATTTACAAACACAAGTATCACAATTAAAGGACCAATATGACTCTGAGATTCAAAATTTGTCTCATACAATCTCAGAAAAAGATCTTGAAATCACCAATCTTAGAAATTCTCAAAATACAATTTCAAACGATCAAAATGATAAATATTACAAATTGTATATTGCCACATTTCATGAATATCAGATAACTAAAAACTGGTTGGAACGTAAACAACAAGAATTTGATGATAATGAAAAACAGTTTAAATCTTTAAACTCTCAAATTAAAAAACTATCTGAAACATTACATGAAAATCACATCAATTCATCAAACGAAATGAACAGCAAGCAGAATATTATAAATACACTTAAAAATGAAAACAATCAATTGAATTCTCACATCAAAAATCTTGAAGAATTGATCACCAAAAGAGGACACGCGGATCAAACCATTCATTTGAATAAGCTGAAAGAGTTCAAATACTTCAATTTAAAAGAAGAGTTAGGAGCTAATAATCCAGAATATCTCCGCAAGGCGTGTGCTGTGCTTCCAACATTATATGATTACATATACATGCATCTAGATATCTGGCAGAGCTTGATTCGAATGACTGAGGAGGAAGAAGAGATTGAGACATTCAACAGAGCAAAGAAGGAGAATGCACAAATTAGTTTCAACTATGCTGAATTAAATAAAACATATGAAACTAAAAAGGCCAAATTCGAAAATGATGAATATTTCCCAATCGTGACTCTAGAAGAATTTGAAATTAAAGGCAATGCTGTTATTCAACAAAAGGTTACACCAAAGATTTATGTTCCAAATCTAATTCTAGAAAAGAAAATTTGTTAATTGGAAATTGAAATCGATGAAACACAAAAGTCTTTTGATAAAGAAAAATCTGTCTTGCAAACCAAAATTTTTGAATTAAAAAATAAAATTGTTGAAAGACATAAATCTTTTGATGAAGAGAAACAAAGGTTGAAAATACAAATTCAAAATTTAGAATCTAACTCATCTCATCTTCAGAAGCTTAAAAAGCCTAGTACATCTATGAACTTAGATTCTCCTTAAACTGCAAAGAATAAATGTAATAACTCCAGAATGTTTTCTCCTGTAATGGCATATCGTGATTCATATACAATCAAGCAATCTCAGGTTAATAAAGGAAATTCTAAACATAAACCGAAATCACAAGTAAGTTCTTCTACCAAAAATTAAGCCTAGGAGATCAACGGTTCCACTAAACTCTGATAAGAAATTAAATGCTCTTAAACAGGTTATTAGAGGAAATTCTGCACCTAAAAGTCCAAACAAATTAGGTTCCTCTTCTAGACTTAAGCATTCTCAGATAGATAGGACTAAATCCACAACCGTTTTGAAACATTCTACTCCTTCAAAGAAAATCTTTTCAAAATCTAAATCTTTAAAATACTCGAGAGAAGATTTACTTTCCTTGGCACCTAAAACAACTTTTACACAAGTGCCATAAACAACTCCTGATTTTGTTTACAAAACACCCCCGCTCTTAAAAAAATATGGGTTCCTAAAACTCCAAAATCTCAAATAATTCCCCAGAAATTATTTGAAAGTGAAACATCAAGTTTCAGTTTTTCTTGGAATTCTAAATCTTTAAATCAAATCGATACATGTTATCGGTGGTTTCATTCCCACACTAACAATGTCGGACCCAAACAAAAATAGGTACCAAAAATTGTTTGATTTGTTTTGCAGGAGTGACTTATACACAATTCAGTGTACAACTCGCGTTTCATCAGAATGACTTATACACACGTCAATGTATAACTCGAGCTTCATCAGAATGACTTATATACATTTCAGTATATGACTCGCACTTTAAAGCAATGGCTTATGCACACATCAGTGTATAACCCGTTCCTAACCGTTTAATGGCTTTCAAGTACATCAACTTGAAACCCGCTCTTAATCAGAAAACACAGAACTGTAAAAACTCTTCTCCACCCCTCTGCTGCTGTTACAAGGTACATTTCTGATCTACAAACTTTTATATATCTTTATTTTGTCGGGGGGGGGGGGAATAATAATTCTAGGGGGACAATTAGTATTTCAAGGGGGAGAAACTTTGAAAATTATAAATTTTATACCCGATTGCATAAATAAACGAATTTTTTTTCAAAAGACAATACCTTCCCATGGTTTGCCAGAACCGGTCTTACCTTCCAAGGGAAAGACTTTTTAGCCGACGGGTAAATGTGAGGGTATAAGTCTAGGGTATAGATATGGGTGAGTGCAAGGTGATGTGAGAACATGATAATAACAAGAAAACACACCTTTGAGTGCATCCAAACTGTCACTAAATCGGCAAACACACATCAAGGGTGATCATTCATACGTTGAATGTTTCACTAGACTTTACTGGCCCAGTAAAGCAAATGCACACCACCACCAACCACTCAAATTCCTCTCAACAGGAATTTGTTTCATTTCATTAGGGGACGTAGCACAAAATCTACTGACTACGCATTCGGAGTATGACGGTATTGAAACATAATAACCTCCTGCCCCGGGTTAAATCTCTTTGTATGCACAGTGTGTCTAGTTCTCACCCTCAAGAATCTTCCAATATAGGACACCTGCACTACACAAATGGATCTCCCTGAATCTATCGGAACACTTGTAGTGGCATCACATTCTGATGTTTCACGAGGATCGAGTGGAAATCCTGCTAGAGCTAAAATCACGCCAACTCTAAACGCAGGTCACACATTTGAATCAACGGTTGTGCAAACGACTATCGATTCATACCGTGTGATAACGGATACTCTATGTGAGTCCGGTGTTACCTTAACAGAACAAGTTGTTGTTCCTTAAAATCCACAATCATTCAGGCAACAACTTATCCGGACACACATCACATTCCGATGAAAAATCCATGTGAACCTACTAAAATGCAACATCTTTCCAAAGTTGATTACAATGCACATGAGCGTAATAGATCACTCTCAAATTACTCCTATGATCTGCTATATCCAGCATGATCTTCCCCGGAGCCACCGACAATATAGGAACTAAAAATTGAGGGTCCTAGGTCTAGGTGAGCAGAATCAAGTATCGTGGGATCTTGATTGGGGTGCGCTGAGGTAAACATTGAGAGGGGGTATGAAGTATGAGGTGCAAATCAACTTATCTCATGGTAAAACAAAACGAGGGTGTGGTTGAAAATGAAAAAGTGAGCTGAGAGAGAAGTGTGTGAGAAAGGGTTAAAGAAAACGGAAAACCCTCCCTAAACCGAACAAAAGACCGGGTAACCACATCTATATCAGACTGCATAAGTTGCTTTCTGATTAAGACATCATGGACCCAGTGATGCAATGCACAACCCCACTGACCACTCAAGTACAAAAAGTACTTGTTTCAAAATCACGGAGATTACCGCATCTACTATTGATATCTCATTTGGAGATTGTTAATATTGAAAAAGAGGACCTACCTCCAGTCCTCGCCTTCGTTTGTCCACGTATAGAGTCTAGATCCGAATTAAATTTCTCTAGGAAACAGGCATTCCACCAAGCATATCCTAGTGATATTGCCGGAACATTCATAGTGATACCAAACTTATTGGTATTCCACGATGATTGAATGGAAATCCTACCAGTGCTAACATCAAAGCCAACACTGAACGTAGGTCACACAGTTTTTCAACTGTCGTGTTAACGGGAAATCTATGTTATCCCGGTTTACCCTATTTGACTAGGATGTAAAATGTGTTATAGATTGATTCATTCAAAATATGAATATATCATTATTCAACACATTTTCATCCACAAGCTACGGAGATTCTTCCTGTTACATGATGATTCAGATAAATCTTGTTCATCATGAGGGGGAGAATGTATTAGCCTAACTTACTCCACATCAAAAAGACACATATGCACCAGTGAAGGTAGAGTAAACAAGGAACCGAAGACTCCATGAAGAAATAATTGTCTGTTTGAGGGGGAGCATAAACCTTATCAACAATTTTCCTGAACAACAATTGTTAAGAATCATTGATCGACATAAAGCCACAAACTTCAAGAAAAGACTTCCGCTGTTAATCTCTCTACCATTATGGGTCTCAGTTTTGGTCGATCAATATGTATCTTCAAAGTAAAGTCTTCAAAATACTTTTTGTTGTTGAAAAGCTACAAGAAGTATTCGTTTTCACAGATTAACAAAGCTCAAGCCTGATACTGATACATCTTATACAACGAAAAATCTACAAGGCTAGGCTTTTGCTAAAGATGAAGACTTTGAAGATATGCTTCCCAGACTATTGTTACAAAGGGGGAGATTGTTGGGTCACATTTTAGTGTATTCAATAGTCAAGGGGTGTAATGTGACACTTTTATTGTAATCAATAGTCTAGGGGTCATTTATGTAATAAATAGTCTAGGGGTTAAACATGTAATTAGTCAATATTAGGCCTAAGTATAAATACCTAGTTGTAACCTAATATTGGCTTAAGCTTGCCGACTTATTGAAATCGTACGATCGTTTGTGTGTGTGCAAAGCTTCATATTCTTGTTCTTCCAATAATCTTCCAACTGCATTGTTATTGTTGCTTAATCACTGAAATCCGAAATCACATATTGTGTGTTTTTATTTCTGTGTTGAATAGTGTTTGTTCTAACCCTGTAGAAGAGAGAGCCCTGAGTTAACACTTGTCCAGACTCCATAAGAGAGTTCTGGAAACTGGTCCCTGGCTTGGCTGCTCTGTAGGTTCTTTGTTATCTGCTGTTGTTTGTTTCTGTTGGTTGCTATTTGCTTGGTTGGTGTGGTGTATGTTCAATATGTTTGGTGGAGATATGGGAGACCAAAATGATATTACTCTTATAAGTAAACTTGAATTTAGTGACCCGTTATTTCTTCATGCCAGTGATACTACTGGTAGTCCTTTAATTTCAATAAAACTTAAAGGTTCAAAGAACTACAGTTTGTGGAGTAGGTCTATGTTATTGGCCCTAGGTACTAAAAATAAATTGGGATTTATTGATGGAACATGTACTAAAAGTTTAACAAATGAAGTCTTGGCTAGTCAATGGGATAGGTGTAACTCTGTAGTCTTGTCCTGGATATTGGGGTCTATATCAGAGGAATTATGTGCTGGCCAAATCTTTAATACTCATGCTAGGATTGTTTGGAGTGAATTGAAATAAACATATGATAAAGTAGACGGGTATATAGTGTTTAGTTTACATCATCAAATTAATTCAGTAAAACAAAATGGAAGTCCTATATCTGACTACTATCATAAACTTAACTCGTTATGGAAACAATATGATTCTATGGTAGAAGTTCATGTGTCTGAATGTAATAATGCAAATATTTTAAACAATCAAAACAAAGTTTTAAAATTAATGCAATTTTTAATGGGACTTGACGATGTGTATATGCCAATTAGAAGTATAGTATAAACTGGAGACCCTCTACCTGATGTTAAAACTGCATATTGTATTATATCTAGGGAAGAATCTCACCGAAAAGGATCTGTAACTGATAGTAATTCTAAAACTCAAAATGTTGGTTTTTCTTCTCAATACAATAATAACAATAAAAAGTTTTCAAATAATAATAATAACATGGGTAAAAACAATAATAATTACAGAAGTCCCAATCCAAATTTTAAGTGCACAAACTGTAACATGTTAGGTCATACTGTTGATAGGTGTTTTGATTTAATTGGTTATCCTCCTAATTATAAAAAGAAGACTGATACTAATACTAACAATAATTTCAAATCAAAAGGTTTTTCAAATAATGTTGTGTCTTCTGATATGCCAGGAAGTTCTAGTGGAACTTCTTCTTCTCCTATTTTTTCTAATGAACAAGTGTCAAAAATTATGAACCTAATTGGAGACAATATTGCCTCCACATCTGGGTTACAATCTAATATGGCAGGTATTTTTCAAAATAAAAGCAAAATTTTTAATTCGAACTTTAATAGATTTTTTAATTCAAACTCAATGTTGAAATGTCATGGATTCTTATCTGGATGGATTGTTGATTCGGGAGCCAATCAACACATGGCTGGCTCTTGTGAAAATTTAGTGAATATAGTTGATGTTTCTGATCTTAAAATTTCTGTTAGTCATCCTAATGGGACACATGCTTTTATAAAACAAATTGGAAATTTAATTTTAAATGAAAAAATTCCCTATATGATGTCCTAGTAATCCCTGAATATTGTGTTAATCTGTTATCTGTTCATAAGGTATCAAAAGATTGTAAACAGTTTGTTGGCTTTGATGAAAATAATTGCTATATTCAGGACTTGAAAACAAGGACAAATGTGATGATTGGTAAAGAATCAGATGGTTTGTATGTAACTGAAGTAAGTAAAAACTTTCATGTATGTAATGTTACTAATATTTGTTATGTGTCAAAAGTAGTGTGGCATAATAGACTTGGCCATCCCTCTGACCAAGTAGTTAATCTTTTAAAATCTAAAATAAATTTAGAAGGTAGTATTGATGTTTTACCATGTGAAACATGTCACAAAGCTAAACAAACTAGAGAACCTTTTCCCTTAAGTGACCATAAGTCCAACTGTTTAGGAGATTTAGTTCATGTTGATGTATGGGGTCCATACAGAATTACTAGTAGAGATGGGTATAGGTTTATACTAACTGTTGTTGATGATTATTCTAGAGCTGTGTGGGTATTTCTTTTGAAAACAAAAGAAGAGGTTTTTGATAATATTCAAATGTTTTATAACTTCTTAAAAAATCAGTTTAGTAAAACAGTAAAGGTGTTTAGATCAGACAATGGAACTGAATTTGTTAACAATAGAATGAATAATTTTTGCAATAATAATGGTATTTTACATCAAACAAGTTGTACCTACACACCTCAACATAATGGTATAGTTGAAAGGAAACATAGACACCTATTAAATACTGCTAGGTCTCTTATGTTTCAAGGGGGAATTCCTCTAAATCTGTGGACTGATTGTATTCTAACTGTTGCTTATTTAATTAACAGGTTGTCCTCTTCTGTTCTTAATGGTAGATCCCCCTATGAGTTGGTGTTTAATGTTCAGCCTTCCCTTAATCATCTTAGAAGTTTTGGATGTCTTTGTTTTTCAAAAATTCTAAATGAATCTGATAAGTTTGCTTCAAAATCAGAAAAGTGTGTTTTTTAGGTTATTCTAATGTAAAAAAAGGTTATAAATTGTTTTCCATTGATAATAAAGGAATTCTGTTTTCTAGAGATGTTCAATTTTATGAAAATATTTTCCCTTTTAAAATGTCTTTTGAAAATCAGAATAGTTTTGAAGAAGATGGTTTGTCACAGTTAAATTTATTTAATAAGTATGGGTCTGAAACTCAAGATGATTCTCAAGTACCCAATGATGATGGGAGGGCTCATCAAGGTGTTGGCAATAGTTTAGGTGGTCCTAATGTACCTCTTGATAATCTAAATAGTGGGGGTTTAGATGGTCCAGGTGTATCAGTTGATAACTTAACTAATGCACCTCCTGTTGATGAAACCACAAGTTCTGAGGGTCAAAATGTCCCTGTTCCTAATAACATTCAAAACCATGAGTTGAGGAGATCTACAAGGCCTGTTGTTACTCCAAAAAGATTTAATGACTTTATATTGAATAATAAAGTGAAATATAGTATTAATAAAGTTGTAAATTACTCAAATTTGTCTATTGAAAATATGTGTTTTGTTAGTGGGTTAAATAAAATTACTGAACCAAAGAATTTTAATGAAGCTAAAAAATGATAATAAATGGATAGAAGCCATGAACTTAGAAATGGAAGCTTTATATAGAAATGAGACTTGGATTATAACAGATTTGCCTTTAGGAAGAAAACCTATAGGATGTAAGTGGGTATATAAAGTTAAATATAAAGCCAATGGTGAGGTGGAGAGATATAAAGCCAGATTAGTAGCTAAAGGTTATAATCAAAGAGAAGGCATTGATTTTGATGAGACCTTTTCTCCTGTTGTAAAAATGGTAACTGTTAGATGTGTTATTTCTTTAGCTGTTGAAAATAATTGGCCTTTGTATCAGTTGGATGTTAATAATGCTTTTTTATATGGTAATTTGGATGAAGATGTTTACATGACATTACCAGAAGGTTATTTTGAAAAAATAGTAATAAAGTATGTAAATTGGTTAAGTCTTTATATGGGCTTAAACAAGCTCCTAGAAATTGTGAAAAGTTGCAATGATTATTCTTTATATGTTAAAAGTAAAGAAAATGTCTTTATTGTCTTACTTGTGTATGTAGATGATATAGTTATAATTGGGAATAATAAAAAAGAAATTGAAAATTTTAAAGTTTATTTGAATTCTAAGTTCAAAATATAGGATTTGGGTAAACTAAAGTATTTTCTTGGTATTGAAGTGTTACAACTGGATTCTGGTGTTTGTTTATCTCAGAGAAAATATGCCTTAGATCTATTAGCTGAGTTTGGCATGACAGGTTGTAAACCTGTAGCCACTCCTATAGAGACCAATATTGTAATATCTGATGAAACAAATGCTAAGGAAGGTGACCAGTTACTTACAGATTTGTCTGGTTATCAAAGACTGATTGGAAAGTTGATTTATCTTACTTTAACAAGACCAGATGTTTCTTATGCAGTTCACTGCTTAAGTCAGTTTATGCATAGTCCTTTAGAATCTCATGTAAAGCTTGCTTTAAGAGTTCTTAGGTATATTAAAGGTTATCCTGGAAAAGGAATACATTTTTCAAAAGGAAATAATCTGAATTTAAAAGCTTTTGTGGATTGATAGGGGTAAGTGTTTGTCTTCTAGAAAGTCAATTACTGGATATGCTGTTTATCTTGGTAATTGTTTAGTTTCTTGGAAAAGTAAAAAAACAAGACACTGTTTCTAGGTCTACTGCAGAAGCAGAGTACAGAGCTCTTGCTTCAGTGCTTTTGCTTCAGTGGTAAGTGAAGTTATTTGGATAAAAAAGGTTTTAGTTGAGTTACAAATTGAAAATAAAAAACTTGCTCAAGTTTTTTATGATAACAAGGCAGCAATATTGATTGCTGCAAATCCTATTTTTCATGATAGAACAAAACATTTTGAAATTGATTTACAGTTTGTAAGAGATAAAGTTTTATATGGTGTAACTGAAATTCATAAAATTGATACTACAAAAAATACAGCAGACATATTCATAAAGGGGTTATGTGTTAAAGCACATGAATATTTTTGCAGAAATCTTAAATTGATGAATGTATTTCACAATTGAGTTATGGGAGGGTGTTGAAAGTAGTATCTCATTTGTGAAATATAATGGTTGGTTAAGATTGTTATTGCATGTAGTTGGAATGTAAAGGACAGATAACTTCAAGGGTGTAAAAGGTAATTCAGGTAAAGTGTTTGTTTGTTCTTTATTTGTATATGTTAATGTCTGCATGGGTCAAAGTGTAATATTCAGAGTAAGTCGGTGAAGGAAAATATCAGGTATATAATAATTCTTTTATTCAGAAATATCATATTATTGTGTGTGTTTTCTGAGTGTGTGCAGGTTTCTCTCTCATTCTCTCGTTCATTCATTTGTTCATAGTTAGGGTTTATATTTGTTGTAATTGATCTAGTTCTTCTGTGTATAAAGAAGTTTAGATCTAGATGTTGTAGGTGACTGAGAGAGTTTTCCTGTAGAGAGGTTTTGGTTTTGTCTTTGATCTTTGATCGGTTGAGTCAGTTAATGGAAAGTAAGTTGTTGATGTTCTTGTGTTGATTGTTCATATCATAATTTTCTACGATGCGCAAAAAAACCGGTTACCGAACCAGACTGGTTTCAACCTCATCGGACTAGATTAGTTTATGAATGGCCGGTTTAGACCGGATCATTGTTTTGGGGGATGAACCGGTTTGAAAATGGTTTTTTTTGTTAACCTAGCCTTTAGAACCATTTTAAACACCGGATTTCGACGAAAAATCGGTTTGAACCGGTTTCGACCGGACACACCCCCACTTACCGAAAAGCGGTTCCCCTTGAACTAATTTTGACCGTTGTTGATCGAAACCGGACCGCTTTTAAACCGGTTTGGTTTCTTTTTTACGGGTTGTGCTCCTATAGTTTTAGTTCTCAAAAATTAAAATCGAATCATTCAACTATTTTAAAAATCAAACCTATCCAAACCAAATTATAGGTACAATTTTACAATTTGGTTTATCCTCGTAATATATTTATCAAAGTATAAAATGGCGATGAGGCGATGATAATAAATTTGAGTTCTACAATGTATTAATTTGAGTTCTACAATGTATTAAGTTGTCAATTAATCAATCAATATATTAATTTAACAACGCAAAAAGGTAACACTTGAAATTTTTCCTCATATATCTTAAAAGATGTCAAGGTATCAACGATAATGATAAGGTTGACTGGCTAACTGTCGTCGTACTATATAAACAAAAGTTTTGTGGAGGTATTGTGAAATTGTTAGGGTGAAAATAAGGTAAGTCATGACTAATAAACAAAAGTAACTGAAAAAAAACTACAATTCAATTTAGTTCAGAAAAAAACTAGAACAAAAATCAAAGTATTCAATTTTTCAAAATCAATTCAAAAAAACCAAGAAACTGAACCAAGTATTATAATTTATCTTATTGCGTTCTGAAAAAACAAATAATCTAAAATTAGTGTTTGATAAAAACTTCTAAATAATTAAATTATTTGCGTTTTGAGGCCTTCAGAATGGAGTTTTGAAAAAGTTAGTGTAGAAGTGCTTATTGCGTTTTAAAAACTGATTATTTGGATTTTGCACATTTACTTCCTCCGTATCAAAATAAGTGACACACTTTCCATTTAGGGTGTATCAAAATAAGTGACACACTTTGAAAACTTTCCTTATTTGGTAAAAATAGTGGGACCCATACTCACTAAATATCCACTTTAATAAAGTGAAATTACCTTTATACCCTTACTTCTTTATTAAAGAAAAGTGGGACCCATCCTCCACTAACAATGTACTTTAATCTATTTTAACCTTTATTTTAATCTTTTACCTCGAAAAACATGTAAGACAATTTGTGTCACTTATTTTAATACGGAGGAAGTATTAAACAAAAATATAGTTTGTCAAACACTAAAAAGTTGATTATTAGGTTTTTTTTCAAAACGCATGTTCTATTATTCATAAGAACATTTTATAATCACTAATTATTAAATTATTTATTTCAAAACGCATAATATATTTTCAATAAACAATCATACTCCACGTGTTTCACCATAACTACAAACAATTGCTAAAACACAACATACCGCTAAACCTAATTTCCATTTTGTTCATGCTCATAGTGGTGTAAACTGATACCCCGCCGCAGTAGCATCTCCGGTCTGCATCTATCGCTTCTCCGGTCAGTGTAGTTTAGTTTTTAATAGTCTGTTTTGCTTCACTGCATTTCGCGATCTGTTTCTGTTTAATTATATTCCAGTTGATAGCTTGATTATCTTTCGATTATAGTTTATTTTATGTGATTGCGATTAGCATCTTAACTTGTTCTTCCTATTACATTCAAAACCCTTGTAATTAGACGATTCATCACACCTCAGTGACAATTGCTTCTAATCTAGCATATCCACAACTACCTTTGTGTTCTCTGTTGGTAAACATCTAAATAAGAATTAACGTATTTAAAATTAACAAGTGTTCATAGTTCGTGGCTTTATAATTAGAAGCAATTGCTACTCTTTATAATTAACAGTCATTAATGTTTATGATTTCTAGGTTTAAATCCTGAAAAGGATTGTTGTTGATGATGGATCTGAAGCTGCTAATTGCAGCAGATGGAACACCTCCTCTGTCTGTGGTTGCTATAGCTAAGCTTGCTGCTGTTTCTCTTACTGTTGACCCCACTCTCACTGCTGGTTCTCCCCCTGTTCTTCTTCTAACCAATGGGTATTGTAATTGTAATCCTGTATATAATTCAATACTTTTTATTTCAAATTACCAGTTAATATTTGTAAATGTTTTTTCTTTTAAAAAAGGTTAAAAAGTTATAATCAGTCTTATTGACTCAAAATTTTTGTTATTAGGATGAAGTTACATGGTACAAATGTACTTCTTCGTTTTCTTGGTCGTTCATCAACCACCATTCCTAGCTTGTACAAGCGAGATGCCATTGAAACTGCTCAGGTAAATCTTATTTATTTTAATTTAAAGCTCAAAATTTTTTTCATCTATTTGTTCGTACTCGAATTATTTATTTATTTTTCATTTTGTAGATTGATGAGTGGTTGGAGTATGCTCCTATTTTCTCTTCTGGTTCTGAATATGAGGGAGCGTGCAAGTACGTTGACGGATATTTACTGAATCGCACTTTCTTGGTTGGTCATAGTTTGTCAGTTGCAGATATTGTTGTCTGGTCTTATCTTGCAGGTTAGTTATGGTTTTATGTTTTGTACAGGTGGCAGAAACACTTCTCTATGAATATTGTTTTTTCTGTTTTTCTTATTTTTTTAAAGTGTCACATTGCTGTCTGCAGGAGCTGGTAAGAGATGGGAAAGTTTAATGAAATCAAGAAAGTATCAAAAATTGGTTCGTTTTTATAACACAATTTCCACAGAGCATTCTGCTACTTTAAGCAAATTAACAGCCACTTTTTCAAAGAAAAAGGAATCGGGAAAACCCGTTTCCACCAACTCAAAAGAAATTGAAAAGCAAACCGTTAACGAAAATGGAAAAATCTCAAATCGACCCGAAGTCGATCTTCCGGATGCAGAAATGGGAAAAGTTTGCTTAAGATTTGCACCTGAACCAAGTGGTTATCTTCACATTGGCCATTCAAAAGCTGCTTTAATGAACCAATATTTTGCTCAAAAATACAACGGAAAAGTAATAATCCGATTCGACGACACAAATCCTGCAAAAGAAAGCAACGAATTTGTTGAAAATCTTTTAATCGATATCAAAACTTTAGGTATTAATTACGAAAAAGTCACATTCACATCTGATTATTTTCCACAACTTATGAACATGGCAGAAAAATTAATCAAAGAAGGAAAAGCATATATTGATGACACCCCACGTGAAGAAATGCAAAAAGAACGAATGGAAGGAATCGAATCCAAATGCAGGAATAACACAATTGATGAAAATATTAAATTATGGAAAGAAATGATTAATGGGTCAGAAAGAGGATTAAAATGCTGTTTAAGAGGGAAATTAGACATGAAAGATCCAAATAAATCACTTCGTGACCCGGTTTATTACCGTTGTAACCCGATCCCGCATCATAGAATCGGGTCAAAATACAAAATATACCCGACTTATGATTTTGCATGCCCGTTTGTGGATTCTGTTGAAGGGATTACTCATGCACTTAGATCGAGTGAATATCATGACCGAAATGCTCAGTATTATAGAATTCAACAAGATATGGGACTTAGGAAAGTGAATATTTATGAGTTTAGTCGATTAAATATGGTTTATACACTTCTTAGTAAAAGGAAGTTATTATGGTTTGTTCAAAATGGGAAAGTTGATGGGTGGGATGATGCTAGATTTCCAACTGTTCAAGGAATTGTCAGAAGAGGTTTACAAATTGAGGCATTGATACAATTTATTCTTGAACAAGTAAGTAACTTTCTATACGCTTCAATTTAAATATTTTTTTTGTGCATTTTAATTGTTGCTAAAACTATTTTGTTATAATAATGTTCTTAAATTTTTTATATGGTGTAGGAGGCCGTATGATTTAAATTTTCACTTTTGGTGACTTTTTTACTTTTTTGACGCCTTCTCTTTAAGTTTTTTTTTTTTTTATTTTTTTATTTTTTTTTAATTTGGCCCATTTATAAGTAAGCTGGTTGAAATGACTAAATCTAGTTTTCCTATGTGTTTTTCTATAAATTTCAATTAAACTCAAGGTCTGGTCAAATATATATGAAGAATTAATTAAATGTTTGCATCCCTTATATAGTCCATATTTTAGTAACAGGCAAACCCGACAAAAAGTAACCTAACTTTATGAAATTTTCCATTTGAGAAACTGGATTTTTTTTTTCACAATCGAAGGTATTAAAGTTTTTTTGTAACCAAAATTAGGACTTCTTTCATTCATAAAAGATATATTAATATTAAAGTTTTTGTATAATCAAAATGAGGACTTTTCTTGGCCAAATATTTACTAACAATGACAAAAAGTTATCATTTTTGCTGCTCGGTACCTTTAATTTTAACTTTTAATATTTTTATTTATTATTATAATTTTTTTTGTATAGGGGGCATCAAAGAATTTGAACCTTATGGAATGGGACAAACTTTGGAACATAAATAAGAAAATAATTGATCCCATTTGTCCAAGACACACTGCAATTGTCGAAAAGAATCGTGTATTATTGACTTTAGTCAACGGGCCCGAAACGCCATTTGTTCGTGTAATTCCAAAACATAAAAAATACGAGGGTGCAGGTGATAAAGCTACAAGCTTTACAAAAAGAATATGGATAGAAGAAGCTGATGCAAAAGCAATATCAGCAAATGAGGAAATTACTTTAATGGATTGGGGAAATGCGATTGTTAAAGAGATTAAAAAGGGTAAAGATGGAAATGTGAGTGAATTAATTGGGGTTCTGCATCTTGAAGGATCTGTTAAGACTACTAAATTGAAACTTACTTGGTTACCTGAGGTTAATGAACTTGTTTCATTAAATTTGGTGGAGTTTAATTACCTCATTTCCAAAAAGAAGGTATTTTTTCTCTTAACAATTGCTTAATAGTTAATACCCATTTTAGCATGAAACAATTGCTTAAACGGGTTATATTCGGGTTGTTTTGTTGATAAATGGGTCGACCCTGATTGTAACTTTTATCTAGTTGAAATGACAATTTTACCCTTACCAACTATTAAAAGCTTTCGAGTTTTGTATCATTATATTTGTATGTATCCTGAGAAGTTGACTAAGTCTGACTTTGTGGATGACAGCTGGACGAAGATGAGGATTTCGTTGATGTTTTGCGTGAAAATACTAAGACAGAGATTGCAGCAGTTGGGGATTCAAATATGAGGAACTTAAAAAGAGGAGACATTCTGCAACTGGAGAGGAAAGGTTACTTCAGATGTGATGTGCCTTTTATTAGGCCATCTAAACAAATTGTACTTTATGCTATTCCAGATGGCAGGCAAATTGCTCCCAAGTAAAAATAACCAGTTCTTTGTCTCTGTAATGATTTTATAACCTTTTTTTTTTTTTTTTTTTTTTTTCATTTTCGGTGTTGTGATTTTAATTCTCGTGTACTGGTAACATGTTTTGATGAAAAGATTTTCGAACCAGTTATGATTGTTGTTTTATTACAGATCTATTTGTATGTTGCATTGTGTCAGTTTGGTAATGATCCGATCTCATATTATAAATTACATCTGCCATTGGGCTGCCTTTTTAACACAATCTAATCCTCCATTTCATTAACCTTGAAAACTGCATGATTACTTTTGACGGAGTGAAAAATGAGAAAATAACCAGTTTGCCGTTGATCTTTTTGTATTTCTGTTTATGCTTTCTTGATAAAAAGAAGAAAAGTACATATTTTACGATGCGAAAGTCGTGTTTATAGTTGTAGCTTTGTCCGTTTGTCTCCAAATGCCCACTTGGTTCCTATGATAGTTTGATCATAACGTTTTCAGAAATCTTTAAGAAAAAATTCAAGCGATAGCCAATAATATACACATAAGCACAACTTAAACACTAAACTAAATAAAAAATACATATTGTGTTTTGTAGGTTTTTCTATCTCTTATGTTTATGAAATTATTAGTTGTATTGTATGTTTATGAAATTAGTTTGAGACTTGTAACAAAATATGATGTGCATGTAATAAAGTCTCTTATATTAATTTTGTTTATGTTTTAGAACGGTGATCCAAACCCTCCGAGGAACATGTTGTGAAAAATTTCAAGTTCAACCCCTAATTAAAACTAAACAATTTATATTAAGTGTTCTATGATAGTCGATCATCAAAACTCTATAGTTGGATTTAACAGATTATAACAAGAAGCAACCCAATTCAAGTTAAATCGCTTCAAATCGTTTTTGTAATTTGTTTGATTGTGGTCTTGATGGTTAGAGAACGTGTTACCACATACCGCTGTGTGTGTAATCGGGGTTGGGTTTTGAGAGGATATGTATTTTACATAAAACACGATTTATTACATTTCATTAATAAATGAGTAGTAGTAGGACGAGCAAAGCTGAAAACCAAAAAACAACCATTTAAAGAAAAGAAAAATGGTAAAGCTACTGAACACATCCCCAAATCAAATCTCCTTCATACCCTCGCCAAATTCTTCATCTCTCTCCCTCTCTCCTGTCCTCTATCAGATCCCGTGGAAGCCGTTTACCCTTGTTGCCGCCGGCATCAGAAGGACTAACCGCCGGAGGACACCTTCTACACCGCCGCCGGAAAAAGACATGTCAGTCTCCGTTCCTATGCCAGCTGCTGAGGATGACCCCTTACTTATCTCTAGAAACCGTAAGAATAACCAATTCAAACTCTTATATGTTCAATCAACTGTTTAACAAGTAGAATTTACTGATTTATAGCTCGGGTTTGGTTACCGAGTTTACAATCAGCTTCGGTGCGGATTTGAGAATGTGCCTGAATTGTTCACTTGTTTGACTAATTTGTTCTTGTATTACCATCTCCTAATTTCACCTACAATTTATATATGAAGTGTATATACAAGTGTGCTATTTTTAATAAGTTGCATATTTCATCTTCTACCATTAACAACTACATTAAAGATTCATAGACAAGTTATACATGTTAGATTGATACACAAATAGGACTATTATAATCATGTTTCTTGTAACTGTATGATGTATTGTTGCTTTTAAGGTTACTTTTGGTGAGAAGGATGTGTAGCCTAACCTATTTAGATATGTTATGCACCATCAGATTGTAAGGTTCTTTAATTAATTAACTAATGAATATGTAATTGCATTTGTAGGTAATGGGACAGTTTCGTCAAGTAAAAATGTTCCCCAGAGGAATAAATACTCTATGCGCTCGCTCACCTGTTTTGGGGTGGACCTTACACCAGATAACATTGCAGTGTCTATGGTATACTTTGTTCAAGGAGTTTTGGGGATTGCTAGACTTGCTGTTAGTTTTTATTTTAAGGATGATTTACATCTAGATCCAGCTGAGGTACACTACTTTCTACTTAACTTTTCATCTCTAAATAGTGCCAAAATATTTATTTATTAATTAATTACCATTTGTGAAATCAATGTATTTGTAAATTGTGATTGATTTAATGAGATAAAAGTAACTAACTAGTTGTACATGGTGGAGTAGACAGCTGTCATAACAGGTTTCTCAGCATTACCCTGGCTTATTAAACCGTTATATGGTTTCATCAGGTGCATAAAAAAATATAATCTTCCCATCTGTAAAATCCACAAATATTCTTACATTAATAATGTTTTTGTTGTCTTGTAGTGATTCAGTCCCACTTTTTGGGTACCGAAGAAGATCATATCTAGTTTTATCTGGAATTCTTGGAGCACTTTCATGGAGTTTAATGGCTACTTCTGTTGATGGCAAATATGGTGCTGCTTTTTGCATACTTCTTGGCTCTTTTTCTGTTGCTTTTTCAGATGTTGTAAGTATCTATATATGCTAATAAAAACCTCATATGTTATTTATTACTTATTGTATTATTTATTTATTTATAGGTTGTAGATTCAATGGTTGTAGAGAGAGCACGTGGTGAGACACAAAGTGTATCAGGATCTCTTCAATCTTTATGTTGGGGATCCTCTGCTTTTGGAGGGATTGTGAGCTCCTATTTTAGTGGGTCCCTCGTTGATGCTTATGGTGTAAGGTGTGATTTTTATTTAATTATTTTTAAAATAATAAATAAGACACTGATAAGGTAATTTTTGGTTTGCAGGTTTGTTTTTGGTCTTACAGCATTGCTTCCTTTGTTAACATCTGCAGTTGCTATATTAGTCAAAGAGCAACGGTTTCAAAGGGGACAGAATATGAATTCTGGTTTTTTTAATACTTCAAAAAATAGTATTCTTGAATTGTGGCAAGCTATTAAACAACCCAATGTATTTCTTCCAACTTTATTTATTTTTCTCTGGCAAGCAACTCCTCACTCAGAATCTGCAATGTTTTACTTCACGTATGCAATTATTATTATTTTTATTTTTATTTTTCCTTTTTTTTTTTGCTCTCTTTAAATGTAAAACTGCACAAAAAGGTAAAAATATTGGAGGTATTCAAGTTTTTCTATGACCAAAATGCCGACTTGTTTTGGACCAAAATGTGACCGAAAACATTCCAAAAATGGTAAAAAAATCCTCATTTTGGTCCCGAAAAAGACATCAATACATTTGATTGACAGAAAAAACAACTGATTGCCTTTTTATGCAGTTTGCCCGCCCCTCTTTAAAATAATATTTTTTATTCCAGAACATATTATTTTCTGATGAACAAACATTTATTTTCCAATCCAGAACAAATAAACTAGGCTTTACACCAGAGTTTTTGGGGCGTGTTAAACTTGTGACCTCAATTGCTTCACTTTTGGGTGTTGGACTTTATAATGGATTTTTGAAAAATGTTCCACTGCGTAAGATATTTCTTGGTACAACTGTCACTGGTACCGCCCTTGGCCTGACTCAGGTTAGTATTATTATTATTATTATTAATTATTATTATTATTAGTACTATTAATTATTATTATTGATTTTATATTAAATTTTGATATTGTATAACTTTGTGTTCCATATGCTTTAGGTTATCCTGGTGACTGGGTTAAATCGGCAGTTTGGTATAAGTGATGAGTGGTTTGCAATCGGGGATTCTTTAATTATAACAGTTCTTGGTCAGGTAATTCAGTTATACGCCTAAATCTGCTTTAATATTCTTCACAAAATTTTTTAAAGGTGTTCTATTATCCTTCCTCCCAAAATGTATGCAACATGTGAATACGAGTTATATTAACAATCTTTTTTAAATTTGATGCAGGCATCTTTCATGCCGGTTCTTGTTCTAGCAGCAAGACTCTGTCCAGAGGGAATGGAAGCAACTCTATTTGCAACTTTAATGTCTGTCTCAAATGGAGGCAGTGTTCTTGGTGGTCTTTTTGGTGCTGGTTTGACTCAGTTTTTGGGTATTACCAAGGACACTTTTGACAATTTACCTCTTCTTATAATCATCTGCAATCTTAGCTCATTGTTACCTTTGCCATTACTACACCTTCTTCCTAATGATAAACCCAATGATATTAAACCAAATGAACAAGTCGAGTTAAAGTCTAGTTAGTTACACAATTGTATACACATAAACATAGTGGATATGAGATGTAAATATTCCATGTTACATGAACCCACAATATTGTTACAGGGAAAGGCGATGATCATGCTGCATTAATGCTTTATTTTATACCCTTTATGTAGACGAAATCGAGTGACTCAACATGTGTAAGAGAGTTTGTTCTGGGTTTGATTATAATGCATCTTATGTATCTTTTATACCAACCATATGCAACTTGGTTGTCGCCTTGTTTTCTTTACAACCTACTGGGTATGATAGAGGTAATATGTAGACAGTCATATCTCTACCTGAAAGTATAGAGATTGCTTTCAGAGTATCCAGTAAAAATGAGCGAAAGTATATGAGTGCATATGAGAAGTGTGAGTATACCCATGTGAGAATATTATTGGCTAAAACAACCTTTAAAATGTAACTTATGGAGCCTATACTATTAACAATTTATACATAAAATTCAAATATAACACTACCTAACATCTATGTTTAACAGATAACTCAAATTATATGCTAAATGAACGAGCAAGTATTCTGAAGCCAACAACATTGGTAAAATACAAATTATCAAGTTCCATAACTAATCTAAACTAGCAAACATAAACCAGTAATATGATTAACTAACTTCTGCCTCCTTTGAATACTTTTGTTTTGATGCCACTAATCCGTTGTAAGCTCTGTAACACATGTTCAATGGATGGCCTATCTTTTGGCTCAGGTTGAGTACATTTTAGAATAAGTTGAGCATATTGGTAGGCTGCAGTTTCGGGCGGGTAATCTTGACCAAGACTCGGGTCAACTATTGACTTTAGCTTTTTTTTGTTGGGTAGAATTGGCCTCATCCATTCCACAAGATTTTGCTCCTTGTTGGGGCGCGTTTTGTCATAAACACGTAGTCCTGTAAGAGTTTCCAATAACACTACTCCAAAAGAATATATGTCATTCTTCCCATTTAAATAACCTGTACAAAAAATAAAAATAGAAATGAATAACTATTTGGATATCTCTAGTGTATGACATCAAAATGTATATGCATTTGTATATATAAATAATTCACCTGTTGCCACATACTCTGGAGCTGCATACCCATAAGTACCCATTACTTGTGTAGACAAATGTGTCTCGCCATTTATCGGACCACGTCTCGCCAACCCAAAATCAGCAACTTTTGCATTAAAATCCTGCGGAAAACACATATATTTTTACGAAATGACATGATAAAAACTAAGTGTAATTTCAAGCATGATATGCCACCTCATCAAGCAATATGTTAGAAGTCTTCAAATCACGGAATATGATTTGGTTCTCTCTAGCGTGTAGAAAAGCAAGGCCTTGAGCTGTTCCTATCATGATTTTGACTCGTGTTGACCAAGGAAGTGTTTGGTCAACTCCTTCTGCATTTATGAAATTTTTTCTAAGTATTTGTTTACCAATATATTAATATTTCGGCAGAACAAGTACATATGTTTACTTTTTAATATGTAATTTTCTAGGCTCCCCTTTTGCAGAAACTCGTAGACGAGGAGTAGGTCCTTATCTTGTGAGCAGCATCCCAATAATTTCACTAGATTTGGATGACTCAGTTTGCTTAAAAATTTCACTTCTGACTGCATCCATGATACCAATTTGCAAGTACAATTAACAATTAATGGGTTAACGTTATAAAATGACATAATATTTTACGGTGGTCCGTTTTGGTAATTACAAGTTTCCCCATACCCATATGGTACTACAAGAAAGTTTTTCAGCACGATGCGGTTATTAATTATGAATTTTTTTAGCGCTATAACTATCAAAATAGACTAACAAAAACTTATAATTACTAAAACAGACTTGAAAAGATATAATTACCAAAACGAACTTTTTATTACATATTTGGTTCATTATCTAATTACCTGCCATTCTTCATATCCTTGATAACCATCAGGATCAAGCTTTTTAACAGCAATAGGAATCCCAAAACCAAGTTTACAAGGAACAAATGTTGCAAATTCAATCCAACCTTTGTAAACCTTTCCAAAAGCTCCCTCGCCAACTACCATATCGTTACTAAAATTCCTAGTTGCACATTTAAGTTCATCTAAACTGAATATTTTCAAACCAGAATTTGCAACATTAAACTCTTGGAATATATCTTCACTTTTTCTTGGCAAACCTTCTTTGCTAGAAAATCTCAAGGGAAGAGACCATTTTTCGAGTCTTTTCTTCTTCTCTAGTGGCTCTACATCATCCAAAGAAAACATTTATCACTTTGTCTTAAAAACTTTAAATTAAGTAAGTTAGTTTTACTGTTTTACCCCTTTGTTACAATCCAACTAATTTAAATTTAAGCAAGTTACTAATTTTAGTTTGATTTATAAAATTTCAAATCTCTTACATATAATTGCACAATTGGGCTACAAGAACTTTAAATATTTTCCTTAAATTAGTCAAATATTTAAGGCAAAAGCTAATGATAGCCCTCAGGGCATTGATTAAGAAAAAGATTAATGCCGACTCTAATATGTGTGAAAAGAAAATAGATGAAAAACTTGATATTACCAGATCTAAGAGCGGTTTTTACTGGGATTATATTTCGTAACATTCTTGATAACATTATCATATTACCAGACTTAGTATACTGTTTCGAATTTGCCGGTTTATCTTTTTCATCAACAACAAAATAATCTCCTCTATCTTGTAGTGCCATTGCAGCCTCAAGTGCCACTACCACCTCACTCATTGTCGGGCGTTCTTTGGGTCGACTTTTTAAGCATTTTTCACAAATTTCCACATATGCTTTTAAGCAATCGGGCATGATTTGACCCTTGACCCTTAAACAAGGGGTTAGCCCCATCAGATTTGGGTCGATTATATCGTTAATCATGCCTTCTTTGATGAACCGTTGGGCCCACCCGACTAACCCAAGTTCATTATCCACAAGATGTCGATCAACAGCGGGCCTCCCGCATAATACTTCCAATAACACCACCCCAAATGAGTAAACATCAGATTTTCTTGTTAATCTTCCAGTCAAGAAGTATATAGGGTCAAAATACCCGAATGAGCCTTTGACTTCTGTGCTCACGTGTGTCGTGCACCCCTGATCAACGGGACCAATTTTGGAAATCCCAAAATCCGATAACTTAGCTGCCATATTCTCATCTAAAAGTATATTTGAACTTTTTACATCCCGATGTATGATCCGTTGGTGGACCCCAGTGCCAGTGTGAAGGTAATCTAGTGCACGTGCGGCCCCTGTGCATATTTTAAGACGTGCAACCCAAGAAAGAGGATGATAGCTTTTTCTTGTTCCATGTAAATGTTCTCCAAGGTTACCGTTAGCGATATATTCGTATACAATCATCATCTCATCAGACTCGTTACAATATCCAATAAGAACCGCCAGGTGGCTGTGTCGGAACTTTGAAAGCATCTTGATTTCCGTCCAAAATTCAGTGTCTCCTTGATTGGATTTAGATTCCAACCGTTTGATTGCAACCACCGTCATCAATGAAACCTTTATACACCGTCCCGTATCCACCTTTTCCTAAAATCGTTGACTGGTCAAAATTGTTTGTTGCCAATTGCATGTCAGAAAGCATAAACCGGCGGCATAGATAATTTTCCGATGATAAATTAGACGGCGGTTTGTTTTTCTGATACTCCCCAACTGTGAGGAGACTTTTGTCGTGAAGCTGCCTTAACTTATAAACGATTATATTGAGCAGAACCATGGCAATAATCAAACCAGTAACTGCTTTTTGTACTTGTCCAACAAATATTATTTCTTTATTTGATAACCGTTCAAGATTTTTAATGTTGTTAGAAAAGCAGCAGCAATCATGATTTTGGATTTTTGGGTAACCAGAATCCGTATCTGGAAAACTAACAGTGGATAAAGTATGCAACAACAAGAACAAAAAACATTTCTTACTGATTACCATCATATTTTCCTGGCTTTTGCAGTTGACTGATCATCAAAAACTTCAGCAAACGAACACTCAAAGAGATTAGTGTGTATAAACTTATAGTCAAAGTATCTGTACGAGTCAACCTTTGAGGATGCGCGTGAAAGTCAAGATATTAATATGTCGGATAAAATAAAAATATCACAATGGATATTGTTTGGGCAAACGTGTTGACAAAAGCATTACACGTTTTTGGAGATTAGTGCGTGAGCCATTTCGAAGATATACTACCTCCATCCCAATATTATTTTTCAGTAGATATAAACAAATGATTTAAAAAATATATATTAATTAAATTATATTACCAATTAAATTTTCTCTTTCCTAATTAATTTTTTTTAATTGCTTGAAATTTGAAAATAAACAATTATTTTAAAACAAATCAAAATAGAATTGTGGACATGAAATTGAGACAGAAGAAGTATAATATAATATTAATAATATATATATATATATATATATATATATATATATATATATATATATATATATATATATATATATATATATATATATATATATATATATATACTTTAGATCTTTCCAAATTAGCAAGATTGATTTAATTTTCAACAAGACATTTGTTATTTTGAGAAATATTCCCTCTGTCCCACAAAAAACTTCTCATTTCTAACATTTGATGGGCTCCACACAATAAAAAACTATTATTACAAAAGACCCCACCATTAATATCCACTAACTATCTTTTTCTCTCCAACTCAACCTTATATTTTAATCTAAAGTAATATTAATGACCCCACCACTAACTATCACCTAAAAACTTGTGCAAAAGGCAAATGGGACGTTTTTTGTGGGACGGAGGGAGTATTTGTTAATTTATAAAAATTGACACCCAGGGCTTCTAGCCTAGTGATATCAGGTGTTGCCTAGGGGTGCTAACGAGTCGAGCTTTTAACGAGCTACTCGAGCTCGAGCTCGTTTATATCGAGCTCGAGCCTATACTAATTCGATCTCGAGTCGAGCTCGAACATAAAACAAAACTCGATTAATTTTACAAGCCGAGCCTAATAATTTAATACTCGACTCGGCTCGTTCGATAGCTCGTTTAATCTCGAGCCGAACGAGCCAGACGATCTTCACGAGTCGATCCTAACGAGCCGAACAAATGTTTTATACAATAAGTGCAAGTCTAGATACAATAAGTACAAGAATATACATATATTAATAGGGGTGTTAACGAGTCGAGTAATTAACGAGCTTTTCGAGTTTGTAAATTAGTTATTTTCAAATAATATGGAATAATAAACGAGTATCGAGCTCGAGCTCGAACACCATATAAATATTCGAGCTCGATCTCGAGCCCAGTTTTAAAAGCTTATTCGAGCTCGAGTCGAGCTCGAGCCGAACAATTACTAAACGAGCCGAGCCCAAATTTCCTGATATTCGACTCGACTCGAATCGTTAACACCCCTAGTGTTGCCCATGAGGTTCAAGTCCCATCGTGGACTTTGGTGGTGAGATTTATTCCAAATAGGTGGAAGGTTTGAGGGAAGGCATACTGCCCCTTGTGGATGTCACTGTCTATGCTCGAACCACTAACTTACCATCTTGCCGTTAAAAAAAAATTATAAAAATTGACAGGTGAACCTGTGAACTTCATATATTATTAGCAAGAGACTCTAACCAACTGCGCTATTAGAGCATGTGTTGATTATTTGGCTGCAATTACCCATGTAACATATTATCTTTATTAATTCTTAAATAATTATCGGTCAACACCATCATCACTACATCATGTGATAGAAATTCCTTGAGCATCGTCTTCACATGGCTAAGGAACATACCATAGAGAGAGGAAATAGTATAGTCTTTTAAGGTTGTTGATGTACTCAAGCAAGTGATGATAGTCGCCCAGACATGAACTTACACAAATTTTTTGATGTTGTGAGATCTCAACTCATTTGATAAAATATTAAAGTGAATGAAAGTGTGGGATAATGTCTCACGGCTTAACTTTGAAGTGCTCACAGTCATGATTCATGAATGAGCATAAATTTATTTTGCTCGTGGACTACAGTTGTGCCATCATATATTTCAGCAAACGTGTCATACATTTGTTTCACCAAGCTATAGAACTGTACATAGTCATACAATTCATTACCAACCGCTTGAAATAGCATATCTTTCTTTGTGTATGATGTATTTGTGTAGTGAGAGGAGAGGAAGAGGGGCGGGAGATGAGAGACTAGAAGAGAGAGAAAGAATTAGGCCTCTCCCAACCCTTACCCGTCACTAAACCCATCACTAGCGCCACGTCATCGCATCCTTACTGACCCGCTACTGACACGTTCGTGCCAACCCTACCCATCACTAACCCATCACTAAACCCATCCTTTCCACATCATCATTTTTAATTTAAATTAAATAATTATAAAATAAATAATTATTAAAACAAATATATATAAAAAAAAATTAAATTAAAAAAAAAAACAGAAAAAAACTATTTTTTATAAAAAAAAACATAACATGTACAAATTTTACAGCACAATGTACAAGTCCCTTAAGCACCCCCTCTCTCTTCCCCTTTCCTCTCTCTCCCCCCAAACCCCTCGACGCCTTCCCCCGTCCGTCCTCTGGTCGACGAACCCACCACGACGCCGGCCACGATGGCTCGGTGCCAACGCCGTCGTGGCTCGACGCCCCCCGACGCGTCCCCCCGACGGCCCGTTGGCAGCGGTCTTATGTAAATCAAAACTAAATACTTACTCTGATTTAGAATAAGTAACGTATTTTTCTTTTTAGATAATTCAAAATAAGTGACACATTTTAAAAAATTTATCTTATTTGATAAAAAATATTGGGATTCACATCTACTAACTATCTATTTTAACAAAGTGAAATGACTTATTTACTCTTACTTTTTTATTTTTAAATATTATTAACCCCACTTTATTCAAAATATGTGAGACTCATTCCTCACTAACCATCAAATTAACCTAATTTAATCATCATTATAATCTTTTGCCTCAAAAAATCGTAAAATATAAAATGTGTCACTTATTTTGAATGGGAGGAAGTATAAAATGAGAAAAATAAATTTTAGCCATTTAAATTTTTTAACAGATATTGTTAACGGACATTCACCGTAGGAATCAAAAGTGTGACCAACCTCGTGTAATTTTTAAAATTGAAGGACCAAATCCAAAAACTTTATTAAAAAGCACAAGACCATCCGTATAACATAAGTTACTCTAACATAAAATTAACGAAGTTCTTTCAAAATAGACTAAACGTGCAATAAAAACCATAAATTGCATAGCTTCCAAATTACCGACTTGGTTAAATCATTGGAGCATGCGAATATTATAAGAAAGAAGAGTGGTTGTGAGATAGGCACGTCAAACACATTAAACTGTTACACCCACCCACCTGTCGTACGGCACCCACACACGCAACTATCAAATGAAACTCCAACCCAAATACACAATCTTTACCCCTCTCTCAACTAACTCAGACCATCGTCCTCTACATGGGTGTTCTCAATTTCTTTAATTACATGAAAATTATCATATTCTCTCTTTAAATTTACATGTCCAGCGATTCTGTCAATCAAGAAACCGACGGTGATGTTGGTGGCCAGAGGAAGAATCAGAAGAACCCAAGTGGGTATAGAAGAAAAGCGAAAAGGGCGGTTTTATCTCGAATTAAAACTGCAAAAGAAGAAGCAAGTAGGAGATTTTGCTTGAGTATTAAGCGATTGGATTTGTCTCCAACAAAAAGTGACCCTAATTCTTCCAACTTTACTTTTGATTCGTTAAGGGGTTTAATTGAGAAGAACGATTTCTATTTGAATGAATGCAATACCCATTTAGAATTTGATATACAAATGTAATTATATAATCTTCGATCATTGATTAGTTCTTATGAAACTTTAATTTGTTTCAACTTACGTTTATTGATTCTGTTGTGTCATAATCATATATGTGGTTTTATTAATTGGTAACTAGACCATTAGGGGTGTGTTAGTCTTAAATTTCTAGACCGAACGGGATTGGCACTCACATGTGGTGTGGTGGGTGATGGGGAGGGCACCATGGTATAGTGAGAAAAAGGGAACACCCGATGTGGTGGTGTAGTGTTAAGACCTCATATCCACGATAACGTTGTGGCTAAGAAGCTTATTAATTTGTTAAGTTTGAATATATTATTTGGTGTAAAACCTATAAACAAGATATACATTCTTAAGTGATATATTCGGTTAACAAAATATTTAATCTTAATAAGCTAATAAGCTTAAAAACATCTTAAATAAACTTTCCTAAACATGTTCTTATCAGGTTGGTGCTGTGAGTGTAAGGCAAAAAAGTCATAAACCTAAACCTGACGTGATAAGGAATGGAGTTGCTCGACTTTGGGTTGATCGAATTCCTTATCGAGTTTGGATTGTTTACATGTAATGGATATTTCATTATGAGTAAGTATATTGACTGAATTTTTTGGTGAAAAAATTTATAAATAAAGTAAGATTCCTCTAAATCGAAATCATTAAAAGTACGTTTGATTTTTAATAATAACTTTTGTCAAAAGTTCATTTTAATTTTTTAAGTGAGAATATGTTGTGAGTAGGGGTGTCCAAAAGGTCAAAATCATATTTAAGCTTACCTGAACTTGTTTATACTAGTCGGGTTGAGTGTATTCTGGTAATATATTGAAATTGGGTTTTTTTTAACTTCATACGACCAACCGATTTCTTTTCGAGTTAGGATTGCTTACTTGTAATGATTTCAAATTGATCCAACTGAAGCTTCAAAAAATAAGAAAAATATTTCCATTATGTAAGTACACAAGGAATTAGAGCCCACTCTTTATGGCGGGTTGCAAATATACTCAAATTTATAAACTAACATGCTATTAATTTCGTTAGGATAACTTTGACAACTATTAACCTAGTTCACATTTGAAAAACACGCAAACAGTTTGAATTATTGCAAATTTACTTAATCTATACACTACTATTGTATAAAATAATCTAGATTAGTTGCAAATTTACAATTATATTGATGAGGTTAGTAGGGATTACCTATGTATATATAGGTAATTTCCCAAAACCAAAATGATGATGGGCTTCTATGTTAACGAGCCCACGTCTGGATCCAGATGGCCTACGTCACAATTGGACCCGTTATTGTCATGACCGCCTGTCAAGTCATGACCGCATGTCAACGCTGTCTGTCAAGTCATGACCGCCTGTCAAGTAATGACCGCATGTAATCACCACCTGTCAAACACGTGTCTTAATGGCGCTTCATGACAGAGCGTTACACGATCATTGACGTCGTCATAATGGCGCTTCATGACTGCTTTATTGCAGTCATAATGGCCAACGTTCCATATACCTGAGAATGGCCATATAAATACATGGCCTAACTCATTGTCGACAAGACACGGAGACAGATTTAAAAAGCCTAAAAACACAGAGTTCACACACTCTTACTTTCACTTTCGCAATCAACCTTGATCACCCTAGGTTCGCCAAGAACTTGTTGGGTTTGCACTGTAGCGACAGGAGATCCAAGGTTGACTTCGTGTTTGACAATCTTTGCTCGAACATTGGCGCCATCCGTGGGACACGTTTTTAAATGGCGTTTCACTTCTCAAACTTTTTTTTTCCCTTCTCAGTAATCAAACCGTTTCTATGGCGGATACACAGCCATCGTTCATCACTTCTTTAGCGCCATTAATAACCACTACCGTGACTACCACAATACCCGAGGCGGTGATAACCTCGCCTAATCGTATCATGGAACCATACGTCGATTCTGAGTGGACATTGTCGGATGTCAGGTCGACACGAGGGTATCCCTCTTTAACAAGTCCACTTTTCTCCACAAGGCTGGTTGGATCAAGTTCGTTTACCTCACCATAACCAGTGACGCCCATCTCTTCATTTCAGCCACTTTTTTCCCACGGGACAAGCTCTCAAAAGGATGGCACGGATCCGGTCAGATAGCCTGCTTCCAACTTTCCATAGGCCGCTACGCCAGGGGTTCGGGAGGATCCAATTTTGGAGTTACTCCGCAGGTTGGCTCAGAGTACTCAGCCACCACCACCTCCTCCACCACCTACTTCATCGGACCTGTTGTCTCAATTGGTGGCGGCGTTGCGCCCAGCACCGCAGCCAACGGTTGTTCAACCAGTAGATCCGTTGTCACAATTATTGGAGCAGTTAAGACAACCACCCATTCACACCCCACCACCACATCCACCACAAGACACATCTAATGACATGTTGCGCGTGTTGCAAGCACTCGTGGCCGCAGGCGCACCACCCCGAGCAGCCACTATGCCTTTGTCGGTGGTTAGTTCGAAGTTCTGTGACTGGGTGGCCAGATTCCCACTCCCTGATAAACAAAAAGTTCCGTCCATCGTTGGTACTTACGACGGTACACGAGATCCTGATGACCACCTTGCTCTTTTTGAACAGGCCATTATGACAGAGAAATGGCTAGACCCAGTCGCTTGTCACATGTTCCCTGGCACGTTGCAGGGTTTCGCTCGTGATTGGTTTGCTGACTTACCGGAGAGGAGTATTCAAGACTATGCAGATCTAAAGGCTAAATTTGTGACTCACTTTGTCCAGCAAAACAAGCAGCAGAGAACTCATATAGAAGCACATTTGCTGCGACAAATGGAAGGCGAGGGGTTACGCGACTTCATCCAGCGTTACACGCAGGAATGCCAGAAAATTGTCGCCTTACCCGAAAGTCAACAAATTTCGGGTTTTACCCTCTCCTTGCTCCCAGGACAACTGCAAGAGAAGCTGATCAAACGAACTCCAGTCACTTTCAAGGAAGCCACTGACCGGGCATATGATTTCTTCAGATCCAAGGAAACTGTTGCTCTCACGCGGGGAGTTCTCAACAGGAGAGACAAATGGGGGAGCTCATCAAGCGCTAGACCTGACAATCGCCAGGACACCAGGCAGGATAGCAGACGAGACAACCGCAGAGATTTCAGGCGAGATGAAAGAAGTAGCAGGAGGCCTACTCCCTATGATCGTGGTACAGGTCCAAATCTAAGTAAAAGTCCAAGCGAGATATTGAAGATAGAGCAGGTGGGGTCATCTTTCAAAGCACCTCCTCAGATGTTACACAAGTCTGGAAAGAAAAATATGAACAAACGCTGTGATTTCCATGAAGATTATGGTCATGATACTAATTCATGTAGAGAGTTAAAGGCTGAAATCAAGCGTGCCTTAGAGGAGGGGAAATTAAAACATCTCGTACCAGGGGCAAGACAACAGGCAACAAAAAATCCGGCCAAAAAGGCTTATAGTTGGCAGAAGAAGGGAGACAATGGTGATCATCCTGGACCGCCTGATGGTCAGGTGCTCATGGTTCAAGGCGAGGCATCGTCTAAGAGAAAAGCATCGGTCCTCCAAAGCTGGATGATGGTTCCTATTTCTTTTCCCCCAGTAGCAGCTACTTCCAACAATCTTGTTGTCATTAAAATCCGACTGTCCAATTATGAGATTAACAAATCTTATGTTGATACAGGCTGTTCTACTGACATAGTGTTTGAGCATTGTTTCAGGAAACTACCCCAAGCAGTCAAGGACACAAAAAGACCAGCGCAGGCACCATTGGTCGGTTTTTCTGGAGAAACACACTGGCCTGTGGGAGAAATAACTTTACCGATGATGATGGGGGAATATCCACAGTATAGGGTTGAAATGGTAGACTTTTCCATTGTCAACGCCCCTTCAGAATACAACGTTCTTCTTGGCAGACCATCGCTAGAGAAGTTCAAGGCCATACCTTCCACTATTCATGGCATGGTGAAGTTTCCTACTCCATCTGGAGTTGCTACTGTCAGGGGGCAGATGTCATGGCCACAGGATTGCAAGCAAGTTGAAAAGCCAAAGCCAAGCACCGATCGGGCTACACCAGCGGAGGTAACGGAAGGTCCAGAAACCAAGGTAGTACTCAATGCCAATTTTCCTGATCAACCTGTCATTATTGGCTCACAATTACCTTCGCAGATAAAAAACAAACTCATTAGTTTGTTAAAATCCAACCTAGATGTTTTCGCATGGCAGACATCTGATATGACATGTGTCCCTAGGAGTTTTGTCGAGCATGCTCTAAATGCCAATCCAAACATTGTCCCAATCAAGCAGAAAAAGCGCGGGCTTGCCATGGATCGCAGCAAAGCAGCCTGTGAACAAGTCAACCAAATGGTAGCAAGTGGAATCGTCAGGGAGGTAAAATACCAGACCTGGATTGCTAACCCGGTCATGGTCAAGAAAAGTGATGGTTCATGGCGGTTATGTGTCGACTTCAAAGATATTAATAAAGCATGTCCAAAGGATAACTATCCACTGCCAGAGATTGACTGGAAGGTAGAATTCTTGGATGGCTTCCGGCTAAAATGTTTCTTGGATGCTTACAAAGGTTTATCACCAGATCCACATGAAGCGCAGTGACGAGGATAAGACAGCTTTCAATACAGACCAAGGCATCTACTGTTTCCAAAAATGCCATTTGGTCTAAAAAATGCAGGTGCAACCTACCAGCGCTTGATTGACCAGGTATCTACTGTTTCAAAAAAAAAAAAACAAATGCCATTTGGTTTGGTCTAAAAAATGCAGGTGCCACTTACCAGTGCTTGATTGACCAGGCGTTCAAGGATCAGGTTGGACGAAATGTGGAAGCTTATGTGGATGACATTGTCATCAAAAGCAAAGCGGAGGATATCATGTTGGCAGATATCAAAGAAACTTTTGAGGCACTGCGGAGGATCAACATGAAGCTTAACCCCTCCAAATGCAGCTTTGGCATGGAAGAGGGCAAGTTCCTAGGGCACATCATCACGCCGAGAGGCATTAAAGCCAATCCCAAGAAAATACAGGCTGTTATAGACATGGTCTCCCCATCCACCAAAAAGCAGGTGCAAAGTTTGAATGGTAAGCTGGCAGCACTCAGCCGCTTCCTCTCAAAAGCAGCTGATCGATCTCTACCATTTTTCCACACTTTGAAAGGCTGCATAAAGAAGCAAGATTTTTCATGGACACCTGAAGCCGAATCAGCCTTTCAAGAGCTAAAGCAGTTTATGGCCACCCTTCCTACACTCACAGCTCCTGTACCAGGAGAAACATTGGTGGTATACCTGGCTGCTTCTATGGAATGTGTTAGCGCAGTTATGATGGCACATCGTGGGTCTACCCAAATGCCAGTCTACTTTGTTAGCCGGGTGTTGAAAGGTCCAGAAACAAATTACCCGTGCTTGGAAAAATTAGCCCTTGCTTTGGTACATGCAACTAGGTGTTTGAGGCGTTACTTCCAGGCCCACCCTATTCATGTCTTAACAGACAAACCAATTAAGCACGTACTAGGAAAGCCTAAGGTGTCAGGACGGCTGGCTAAGTGGGCAGTGGAGTTGGGGAGCATGAAATTTCCTTTCATCCAAGAACTTCTATGAAAGGTCAGATCTTGGACGATTTCCTTGCCGAGATAGACGAAGAAGATAAGGAAAGGCACGTGCAGGGGAAGGAAAATATCCCCTGGACACTTTTCACTGACGGTGCCTCTAACTTGGAGGGTTCTGGGGCGGGTTTAATTCTTACAGACCCCAATAAAAATGAGTATACGTATGCCCTTAAGTTCGAGTTTCCCACAACTAACAATGAAGCGGAGTATGAAGCTTTGTTAGCAGGCTTGAAAATTGCCAGGAAAATGGGGGTGACAAGCATATCTGTATTTGTAGATTCACAGCTTGTCGCCAACCAAGTCAGTGGAGCATTCGTTGCGAACCAAACCTCCATGCAGCTATACTTAGAAGAAACTAAAAAGGTGATCTCAGAATTCACGAAATTTACCATCGAGCAAGTGCCCAGAAATCGCAACAAGTTAGCTGACGCCCTAAGCAAGTTGGCTTCGTCCGCCTTTGCCCATCTTAAAAAAGAATTACCGGTGGAGATCTTGACAGAAAAGTCCATTGCGCGACCAAAGGAGGTTGCCACTGTTGCAGAGGAAGAATGTTGGATGACTCCGATCTTAAATTTCCTCAAATATGATGTACTACCGGCTGATCCACAGCTAGCAAGGAAAATTCGTATGAAGTCACCAATGTACACGTTGGTGGACAACTGCCTGTTTCGCAAATCTTATCCTGGGGCCACACCTGCATTGTGTTGGCCTAACACATGCTAAAAGTATCATTGAAGCTGTACATAGCGGCACATGCTCCCTCCACGCGGGACCACACTCGGTCACTGGTAAAATCATGAGATTGGGGTACTTTTGGCCAACGATGCATCAAGATGCAAGGGAGGAAATCGAAAAGAGCACATCCTGTCAACAAAATGCTTCTGTCACCAAATTGCCAAAGCAGGATCTTATACCTGTTACTACTGCATGGCCATTTTACAAATGGGGGATCGACATTGTTGGACCATTTCCACCTGGCGTTGGCAATGTCAAGTTTCTCATCGTTGCTGTTGACTACTTTACCAAGTGGATAGAGGCAAAACCCTTGGCAACTATCACTGGGAAGCGAGTTATAAACTTTGTCTGGAAACACATCGTTTGCAGGTTTGGGGTACCACATGTCATGGTAAGCGATAATAGCAAACAGTTTGCAGAAGGTCCATTCAAGGTTTGGTGCTCTGACATGAACATCCAACAGAGGTTCACGTCAGTGGCACATCCTCAAGCCAATGGCCAGGTCGAGGTCATGAACAAAGCCATCGTGAAAGCAATCAAAGCCAAATTAGGCCAGCGCAAAATTGCATGGGTGGATCTATTACCAGGTATCCTTTGGGCTCATCGAACCACCCCAAGTACAACTACATCTGAAACACCCTTCAGCTTGGTTTATGGTACGGAAGCCGTCATTCCTCCAGAAATTACTCATCCAACTCAACGGGTTATGGACTTCAACCCTGAAGAAAATGAGGACGCACTACGAGAAAACTTAAGCATCGTAGAAGAGCGTAGGGAGATCGCTCTCATCAAACAGGCCGCCAGTCACATGCATATGGAAAAATATTATAATCAGCGAGTCCGTCCTCTCTCTTTTCAGCCAGGCGATCTGGTATGGAGGAAGAATGAGGCCAGCAGGGTAGAAAGTCAAGGCAAGCTCGGCCCTACATGGGAAGGCCCTTATCAAGTACTTCATGCTAATGGCAATGGGTCTTACACCTTGTCAGATATGGACGGACAGACTATCCCCAGAACATGGAATGTCATGAACCTGAAGAAGTGTTACATTTAATAATTTGGTTTGATCATGTATCCCAATGTTATTCAATAAACTCAATAAGATAACACTTTTTATTATGTACGATGTTACAACACATGCATGCACAAGTGACATAGTCAAGAACATAGTTCAATATCAATTATACTAGGTTCATCAAACATACGTTGTTTGGTCCCTACACATGCATCCAATTTCATCTTTTAATCAACTTGATAAAAGATAAGCACTTCCTATTCGGAAGCGACATCCTCGCGAGTAAAAAATTCTTTCACCGGTACACCAACAAACACATACATAATTTCTATAGCAAAGTACACGCATAGAAAGAAACCAAGTAATTTCAAACATAGAAATTCCACAAAATTATTCAAAGGCTACAAAGCAATAATCCAACCACAAAATAAAACCAAGTCACAAAGTCATAACATGCATAAACAAGCTAAGGTTGTGGCTGTGCCGACAATAAGGCAATAATAGCTGGAAGTGGCACCTCCAAATCTTGCACCAGGGTAGTCATAATGGGAAAAGCTCTGCTTGCAAATTTCTCGCTCGCACGTGTCATATTGCCATGCGTCGCATGGTCCAAAACTGGCAAGCTCTCGGGAGAAATATTGGGGAGTGCATCTTTCACTTTTTTGCTGGCAAGATGTCTCCCAAACATATGAGAGGCACGGTTAAAATCGTTAAGAACATTCGCAACATCAGGATGTTTGAGCATCAAATCAAATAGCTGAGGCAATGCAGCAACTAAATCTTTCCTCATCTGCATGGTAGCATCGCGTTCTTCACGCATATTGACCATCGCTTGCCTCATAGTCACCAGCTCAACATCTTTTTCAATCACCTGTTGCTCTTTTTGCGCCAACTGCTCATCACGGGCACTCAGGGTTGCTGACATCTCCTGTTTTTCCGTTTCAACCTTAGTCAAAATGACCCCCTGCTGGGATATCTTCTCTCTAAGCGTGCGCACCTCCTCTTGACAACGACTAGATGTAGTTTGCTCAAGTGCTAGATCTTTCTTTAGAGGGGTAATATCATCTCTGCCATTATCAACTTGCACCTGCAACTCGGCGCACGACTTCTTTAATTCCCAATGTTCATTGCTTACCAGCTGTCGGACGTACTCCATAAAACAATTGAACATCTTTATATCTGCTTCACCAATCACACCTGACGGCGCACCCTCGCTAGTTGAAATAGGCAGGGTAGAACATTGCAAACCTGGAGACTGTGTCATGACAAAACCGCGGCTCGATGCTAACCCGGTAGATCCAAAGGGAGCGCTGATCGTCCCAAACATACTAGAGGTTGCACCAATTGTGGTGCTTGCTCCAAATGATCCAGTATTACCCCCGTGATTTACCAAAGTAGCATTTGCGGGAAGATTCGAGGGGAAGGTCAATTTTGGCGCCTTCGGCAAAGGGATATCATAATCGCTTACATCTAGACTCACCGCCCTTTTACCACGTCCTAACATGTCTCGGTCATCCAATCTGGGATCTGAAAGTGACGTTGCCCCCAAGTAATCGAAGTCCTCTGCATATTCACAATAAGATCATTAAGCGACAGGTAATAAGTTAGCAACGACTATAATTATGGTGTTACCTGTTTCATCTTCGCTGTCACTCTCAACGATAGTCCGGGACAACGACTTGTCATTATCAGCGGCACCTATGAAACATAAAAAGCATACGCTTACCTTCTACCATAGTCAACACATACGTGTAAAGGTTGTGCGCTTACCTGGGGTCGAGTTTGACGTCACCTCGTTGGTTGCGGTCGTGTTTATCCCAGAATTCACATGCGAAGTGGCACCAGTTTCTTGTTCACCAAGGGTAACATCAGCAGGGTGACTTTCGATCTCATACTCCATAAAAGAAGGATCTCCCTCCATGAAATCCATCAAGCTCATGGCTGCAAGAAACATACAATGAGTCGGTACCTGTATAAAGATAATATAAAAACATAACAATATAGCAACAGGAACCCACGTTTCCCAGTATCCGAGCCCACAATCACAGGCTTCATCCCTTCAGCCCAATAATCCGATATACCAGCTAACACAAAAGCACCTTCCTCATAAACTCGAAAAACAATGGACTTTCGTAAAATCTGCTTACACAGCCTTCCGCTTTGAGGCGTCAGGGCTGGAACATCGTTTAACGATTTGTCAAACCCAGTTCTCCATCTAAACATGTTACTGGCCCAAATATTTCTGAAAGCAGCATCGACAAACACATATTTAAATCTCCAATTTCTATGACTAGTAAAACATTCCCGAATAATTTTTTTTCTTTCTATCCTTCAACTCTACAGAAAACCAATCGTGAGATTTCATCAGCTTATAACACATCCTAAACAAGAGTACTGAAGGTTTTATCCCCATTGCCACCAATATCTCAAAAGTCGTGATTTTTGATACAGCTACTCGGTGTAACTGTGCAAATCCCAACTTGAAGTAGTTCAACACACTCAAATAAAAAGCGGTGGCTGGCAATCTAAAATTGGAGTGGGAAAGGTAATGGATATAGAGGGCTACTTTTCCTTGCGGAGGGGAATGGGCTCGTTGGTTTGACGTAGGTACAATAGCGTTATAGTTCCTAAGGCATGGATACTCATCCATAAGTTTCGTTAGCATTTTGTCATTGACTGTGCTAGGGCTCCGAGCAACTATGGAGTTTCCACCACAACCGCCTCTGACACTGGCTCTCCCATGTTCAAACAACGACAACTACAATATACCTAATAAATAACAGCTGTGTAAACAAAACAACGCAATGGAGAGGCAAATACGCACCTGTAAGGTAGCGAGCAACCCAATTAAACCTGCAAGGCATACAATTACCGTTAGTAAGGAGTTAAGTGTTTAAAGCGTGCAAACCTAAACCGCCGGTCAGGCAAACCCAAACCGCCGGCCCATAACCCTAAACCGCCGGTCAAACAACCCCAAACCGCCGGCCCATAACCCTATACCCCCGGTCGAACAACCCCAAACCCATATAACCCTATACCCCCGGTCGAACAACCCCAAACCCATAAGACCCTAAACCGGCGCTAAACCCTAACCCTCGGGTACACCCTAAACCGCCGGTCCACCTTAACCCTAAACTGCCGCCGGTCATGTTGAGCCCCTACGATCGCCTGCGCTTCCTTTTACCGCCGTTTCCAACCCTAAATCGACGGTTCACTAGGCCTAAACCCTAATCCGCCGGACTTATGCTGGTCCGCTGTCGATGACCGCCGGTCGGCCGGTATTAATCAACTTGCGATCGTCGGTATTAATCAACTTACGGTCGCCGGTATTAATCAACTTGCGTCGGTATTAATCAAGTTACGAAACCGCCGGTCTGCCTTGGGCAGCCGGCCAACCCCCGTCCGCCGGTCTGCCTTGAACAGCCGGTCTGCCTTGGGCAGCCGGCCAACCCCCGTCCGCCGGTCTGCCTTGAACAGCCGGCCAACCCGTGCATCACTTATGACCTCTGGTCTGCTTGAGCAGCCGGTTCACTCGATCGAACGCTACAGCCTGGCGCTGTCGGATCAACGTTAGAACCTGCCCGATCTGCGTCGGATCTGATCGAATTGCCGCCGGTCATATTGTTGCCGGCCCAACTTGCCACCGCCGGTCATACTACTGCCGGTCACGAGCACATTGTTACCGCTGGTCACATTGTTACCGCCGGTCACGAACACGATTGAGCCAATCAACTCGAGAAAAAAAAAACAAAAAAAAAGAAAAACAAAAAAAAAAAAGAAAAAGAAATCGGACGAAGACTTACGAATGATGATAGTTACGATTGACAAACCGTTGTTTTGGCAAATCCTAACTCGGGGGCATGATGAGGTTAGTAGGGATTACCTATGTATATATAGGTAATTTCCCAAAACCTAAATGATGATGGGCTTCTATGTTAACGAGCCCACGTCTGGATCCAGATGGCCTACGTCACAATTGGACCCGTTATTGTCATGACCGCCTGTCAAGTCATGACCGCATGTCAACGCTGTCTGTCAAGTCATGACCGCCTGTCAATTCATGACCGCATGTAATCACCGCATGTCAAACGCGTGTCTTAATGGCGCTTCATGACAGAGCGTTACACGATCATTGACGTCGTCATAATGGCGCTTCATGACTGCTTTATTGCACTCATAATGGCCAACGTTCCATATACCTGAGAATGGCCATATAAATACATGGCCAAACTCATTGTCGACAAGACACGGAGACAGATTCAAAAAGCCTAAAAACACAGAGTTCACACTCTTACTTTCACTTTCGCAATCAACCTTGATCACCCTAGGTTCGCCAAGAACTTGTTGGGTTTGCACTGTAGCGACAGGAGATCCAAGGTTGACTTCGTGTTTGACAATCTTTGCTCGAACATTGGCGCCATCCGTGGGACACGTTTTTAAATGGCGTTTCACTTCTCAAACTTTTTTTTTCCCTTCTCAGTAATCAAACCGTTTCTATGGCGGATACACAGCCATCGTTCATCACTTCTTTAGCGCCATTAATAACCACTACCGTGACTACCACAATACCCGAGGCGGTGATAACCTCGCCTAATCGTATCATGGAACCATACGTCGATTCTGAGTGGACATTGTCGGATGTCAGGTCGACACGAGGGTATCCCTCTTTAACAAGTCCACTTTTCTCCACAAGGCTGGTTGGATCAAGTTCGTTTACCTCACCATAACCAGTGACGCCCATCTCTTCATTTCAGCCACTTTTTTCCCACGGGACAAGCTCTCAAAAGGATGGCACGGATCCGGTCAGATAGCCTGCTTCCAACTTTCCATAGGCCGCTACGCCAGGGGTTCGGGAGGATCCAATTTTGGAGTTACTCCGCAGGTTGGCTCAGAGTACTCAGCCACCACCACCTCCTCCACCACCTACTTCATCGGACCTGTTGTCTCAATTGGTGGCGGCATTGCGCCCAGCACCGCAGCCAACGGTTGTTCAACCAGTAGATCCGTTGTCACAATTATTGGAGCAGTTAAGACAACCACCCATTCACACCCCACCACCACATCCACCACAAGACACATCTAATGACATGTTGCGCGTGTTGCAAGCACTCGTGGCCGCAGGCGCACCACCCCGAGCAGCCAACGCTGTCTGTCAAGTCATGACCGCCTGTCAATTCATGACCGCATGTAATCACCGCATGTCAAACGCGTGTCTTAATGGCGCTTCATGACAGAGCGTTACACGATCATTGACGTCGTCATAATGGCGCTTCATGACTGCTTTATTGCACTCATAATGGCCAACGTTCCATATACCTGAGAATGGCCATATAAATACATGGCCAAACTCATTGTCGACAAGACACGGAGACAGATTCAAAAAGCCTAAAAACACAGAGTTCACACACTCTTACTTTCACTTTCGCAATCAACCTTGATCACCCTAGGTTCGCCAAGAACTTGTTGGGTTTGCACTGTAGCTACAGGAGATCCAAGGTTGACTTCGTGTTTGACAATCGTTGCTCGAACATATATAAAATAATTTCAAATAATAAAATAAATCAAATAAAAGACACCATAAAAATATACTCCCTCCGTCCCACAAAAAACTTCTCATTTCACTTGGGCACAAGATTTAAGGTGATAGTTAGTGGTGGGGTCATTGGTAATAATTTTGATTAAAATATAAGATTGGTTTGGAGAGAGAAAGATAGTTAGTGGATAGTTAGTGGTGTAGTCTTTAATAATAATAATATTTTATTATGTGGAGCCCATCAAATGTGAAATGGGAAGTTTTTTGTGGGACAAAGATATAGGATGAAATGGGAAGTTTTTTGTGGGACGGAGGGAATATTATTATTGTATAATATAAGGTATTATTTAAATACCAGAAAATAATACTAATAATAAAGTCACGTAAAACACCAAAAAGAAAGCCGATAACAAAAAAAAAATAAACTCAGCTTAAATTTAAAAGAAAGCAAACAAATACTCCCTCCGTCCCACAAAAAACTTCCCATTTGGCTTTTGCACATGTTTTTAGGTAATAGTTAGTGGTGGGGTAATTGATAATACTTTTGATTAAAATATAAGGTTAGATTGGAGAGAGAAAGATAGTTAGTAGATATTAGTGGTGGGGTTTTTAATAATAATATTTTTTATTGGGTGGAACCCACCAAATATGGGAAATGGGAAGTTTTTTGTGGGACAAAAGTTTAGAGTGAAATGGGAAGTTTTTTGTGGGACGGAGGGAGTACTATTTATCAACATTTAGTAATATAAATATTATGTCTTTAATTTCTTAACTTATTAAATTTGATAATAGTTATGAGTTTATAAATTTTGATTTAAAAAATGAATGTCGACTAAACATAGCTGATAAATGGACAAATATATTCTTATTTATTTGTTGATTGCTTAGAAAAGAAAATTAATACTAGTAAAAGAAATTTAGCAATATGGTGCAGGGACAATTTATGTAAAAATGGGATTTGTTAATTTACATGAAACGGTGTAAATTGCATACCCTTAAACTTCCAAACCAAGCCGACGACATCTCCAAAATCACCCAGATTAATTCCGATCAGCTGACGCTAAATCAATCCTACAACCCGATAGACAGCAGGGACGAACAAAACCGATTTTGGCATATTTTTCTTTTCAATTTGTGATAGCACGTGTATTTCACGTGCTTTGTCATTCACAACGTGAATATTCGCCCTCATATCTCACTCCGGTGCCAATCACGACAAGAAGGTCCTGACGAACACGTAAATGTATGTATTGTGAATTCTAATAATTTCCATTCTCAAACAAGCCTGATAATTCCATCTCACAGCATTGCGTTGAATCCTACAAGACAAACAGAAATCCATCAATCCGTTCATCTTTTGAATTAAATTAAATTGAAATTAGGTCCAGTGATCGAGGGAGAAAGAAGAAGAAAATTCGATCGTAAATATGTCCGGCAACAGTGAGGCGCTATCACAGGTGTCGTCTAAAAGTAAATCACGTAAATCAAAGGCTAAGGCAAAACCTGTAGTTAATTTCATGCAAAAGGTGGGGAATCGTATTCCTAAAGGTAAAAAACGCCGTAATAAGAAGAAGAATAAGGTTCCTTCTGAGGATTCTGAGGATGACGATGACGATGAGGAGGAGGAGGAGGAGGAGGAGGGGGATGAGGAGGAGGAGGAGGGGGAGGGAGATGCGGAGGAGGAGGAGGAGGAGGAAATGCTTAGTATATCATCTGGAGATGATGAAGGAACTGGCAACAGCAAGAAGAAGAAGCCAAAAAACGGTGCTGCTGCTGCTGATAAGCTCCCAGAAGGTGCAGAACCTGCTAAATGGAAGCAAGTCAATGAAAAGGAGGTAAATTTCATGTAATTTTGCATATTTTGCATCCAAGTCTTGTTTAATTTTGGAAACTGATTGCATTGCATTGCTGTGCTGACGTGGCAGCTTGCTCGAAGGGTCCGTGAGATGAGGGAATCAAAAGCAGCTCCAGTTGTCCCGGTAGTAACTCAAAAGAAAGAAACAACAGGTGCAAAAGGGCTCAATAATTTACAGTCCTTGCCACGTGGCATGGAGTGCATAGATCCTCTAGGGCTCGGGTAGATATCTGTTTCTGAATCATTCAGCAACACTTGTTATAATTTATTACTGAATGTTTACTTTATATTCATGCTAGAATTATAAGCAGCAGAACACTGAGGATGATGACTGAACGTTCAGCAAGTTCTCCATCCAATAATGAAGTAGTCAGTGCAGATCTTCGAGGTATTGCATTAAATGAAATTGTATGATTTTGACATTTACCATTTAGAAAAACTTTTATTTCAGTAATTAACTGTTAAATACTCCCTCCGTCCTACAAAAAACTTCTCATTTCACCCTAAATTTTTGTCCCACAAAAAACTTCCCATTTGCTACATATGATGGGCTCCACATAATAAAATACTATTATTACTAAGGACCCCACCACTTATTATCTACTAACTATTCTTCTCTCTCCAAATCAATCTTATATTTTAATCAAATATATTACCAATACCCCACCACTAACTATTACCTTAAAACTTGTGCATAAGTGAAATGGGAAGTTTTTTGTGGGACGGAGGGAGTATATAATTAGTACCTTTGTTGTTGCAGAGAAATTGATGTTTTTCTCAGAGAGGTTTGATCCGATACTATTTATTAGTCGCATACACCAATATACTTGTGCTGCTGACTTAGAAACTGGCACTGTGGCTTTGAAATCTGACCTTCAAGGATGGACTCAGCAGAGAAAACAATTGGTCAAAGAAAATTTTGACTGCTTTGTCTCATGCAAAACCACTATTGATGGTAAAATAAAATTTTGATTTGGGTTCTAAAACGTAATATTTCTATTTTAAAACCTAATTTTACAGAAAAAAATGGTGAGTGATTTTACAGATATTGAGTCAAAACTGAAAAGAATAGAAGACGATCCTGAAGGTGGAAGTGCTCATTTAGCTACCGGTATCCATGGAGTCAATTCAATGGCTCACCGTGCTTTTGAGCCCCTACTTGAAAGACAGGTTAAAAGTCTTGACAACATTAAGTATTCGTTACATTAATTAATTAATTAATGGTTTTGATTAGGCCCAAGCAGAGAAAATCAGGGCAGTTCAAAGTGTGCTTCAGAGGTTTCGTACTTTATTCAATTTGCCAAATGCCATTCGTGGAAATATTCGTAAGGGGGAATTTGATTTGGCAGTCAGAGAATACAAGAAAGCAAAGTCAATTGTTCTCCCTTCTGATGTACACAATTCATCTTCACTTCACTTCTTTTTTAAATATACACACACACACACACACACATATATATTATATATATAACATATAAAAGTACAGGTTGGAATACTAAAAACCGTCCTTGAGGAGGTTGAAAAGGTAATGCATGAGTTTAAAGGTACGCTTTACCAGTCCATGGAAGATCCACACATTGATATTGCAAATGTAAGCCTTTTTTTTTTTGCTTTATTCTTATTTAACTATGTTTTCTAATATAAATTGACGACCTCATAATGAAGTTTTCTTCACATATTTACCTTTTTACTTTGTATGAGGAATATATTTTTATTATTATTTTTCTTGTAGCTTGAAAATGTTGTCAGGCTGCTGTCAGAGCTGGAACCTGAGTCTGATCCTGTACGCCGTTTTTTCAGCATACAGGTTAGAGGTTTCTGTCTCTATTTTTATTTATATACACAATTTAAGAAATGTAGATCTGAAGTTCAATTTGCGATCTTGTCAATTTTTGTGTGTGTCAGAATGTTAGGATTAGAAATTTGCTTGAGAAATGCACATTTGATCATGAATTAAGGATGGAATACATGCAAAACAAGTTGCAGGAGAGAGCATTATCTGATGAAAAATGGAAGCAAATCCAGCAAGATTTACACGAACAGGTGAGCAATGTAACTTTGTCTTTTCCATTTATGAAAATTCCTTATCTTTTTGGTATTTATGTTATCAGGTGGAGGTTAGTTTAGTAAATTTACAACCAACCGATTCAGGTTCTGAAGAACTTGATGCTTTTAGAGGAAGGTATATACGAAGATTAACAGGTGTCATTATCCATCTTGTACCACCCTTTTGGAAAGTTGCACTTGCAGTCTCAAGTGGAAAATTTGCAAAGGTAGACAAATCAGTAATTTTTATAAAAAAATAATTGTTATACGAATTATATACGGTTACAATTATTGGTGTAACTGAAAATTCTGCCAGGTGTCTGGTGAAGAGAATAAAAGTGGGGGGAAAGCAGAAGGAAGATATTCAGGTCATTCCCTTGAAGTTGTGGCTGGAATGATACACGATACTATATCAATATATGAATCCAAGGTACAACATAAATCTCTGTGAATTTTTAAATAACACATGAAATGATAATATCAGAATATAAGTTAATTAAATAATTAATTAATTAAATAATTAATTGTTCAGGTCCAGAACACGCTTCATGAACTGGAAGAGTCTAATGCTGTTTGCCAATATATGAGTGAAGCAATATTGGATGTATCTAAAGCTTGTCAAGCTTTTGAAGTAAAAGAAGCAGCACCTACAATTGCAGGTTAACTGTTAAAAACCAAATATTTTCAAAAAAAAAAAATGTATGAAATTATGGATTTCATCATACTAAGGCTTATGATGAAAACAGCTGAAGCTTTGCGTGCACTTTTGTTTGAGAGCACAAAAATCCATATCTTAAGGCTTTGTACATGGATGAGATCTTCAATTGAAGAAATATCAATTCATGAAACGTGGGTCCCAGTGACTGTTTTAGAAAGGAATAAATCTCCATATGCTATTTCTTACTTACCATTAGTCTTTCGTTCCATTATGGTCTCTGCACTGGATCAGATTGATATGTAAGATTACATGATAATTTTCTTAAAATCTTACAACTTTATAACTGAATTACTGTTAATATTCCAGGATGATAACGTCTTTAATGAGTGAAGCCACAACAGAAGATACTCTTATGCTGCTTCATGAAGCACAAGAATCTGTTAGGCTTTCGTTTTTTAACTGTCTACTTAATTTTGCTGGTATATACATCACTCCTGCTTTTGTGTGTATTTATATATATATACTTATATCATGGTTATTAAGTGTTGTTATTCTATTAGGGCACATGGAGTATATTGGAGGGCAGCTTGGTCAGAGAAATAGAGAACATCCACATCAAGATCTAGAAGAAAATGTAATTTATCATCAACCTGGAAGTATTTCTGAAACACACCAACAATTGTTGATGGTTTTGAGTAATATTGGATTTTGCAAAGCTGAACTTTCTCGTGAAATGTATAATAAATACAAACACGTTTGGCTCAAGTCAAGGTATGTTGTAGAAAATGAGATTATGATTTTTTAAATTAAATGATTTAATTAGGAGGTTTGAAGCTTATATGAAATTGTTTTAGGGGAGTAGAAGAGGATGATGACAAAGACAGAGCAGAATTAGCCTCATCTTTTGCTGCACTTGAAGAGGAAGTCCTTGGACAATATACTTTTGCAAAGGTAAATAACAAAATATGCATAATAAATAGTTATTGTAATTTATCTAACTTTTTGAATAAAATGATTTAGGATTAATTAGCAATTGTGGGTATTATGTCAGGCAATTTATGTTAGAACAGCTGCTAGAAACTATCTGTTAGATGCTGGATTACAATGGGGAGGAGCACCAGCAGTAAAAGTGAGCAAATTATTATTATTAATCTTATTTTATTATATATTTACCAACCAATCATTTATGTTAAAATCCATTTCTGTGATGTAGGGTGTGCGGGACCCAGCTGTGGAATTAATGCATACTCTCGTCACTGTCCATGCAGAGGCATCTTTTTTTTTTCTACACAACAAACATGTTTTATTTAATCATTAATTAATTATGAATCTTATTATAGGTGTTTGCTGGTTGTGAGCCCTTGCTTGACAAGACTCTTGGGATTCTTGTGGAAGGCCTAATTGACACATTACTCAGCCTTTTCCATGAACATAAAGACACAAATCTTAAGTTATTGGATGCAAATGGTTACTGCCAGCTCATGCTTGAGGTTTGTTAGTTGGTACACTAGAAATACAATACTTTGATTTATACATAAAGTTATATGGAGTTAATTTCATAAATGGTCCGTTAATTAACAATATATTGCAACTTTGGTCCTTTCTTTTTTAAAGTTCCAAACTCAGTCCTTTATATAACCAAAATGGGTGTGTGTGTGCAGCTTGAATACTTTGAGACAATATTAAATCAGTATTTAACATCGGATGCAAGTGAATCTCTCAAGTCATTACAAGGGATTCTGTTGGAGAAAGCCACAGAGAGCTGCTTGCATGCAAATGAGGAGGATGAGAAGCAACAAGGAGGGAGTGTATCACCGGATGACCTCATAGTAAGTTTTCTTCACAATTAGTTAGTTAGTTAGTTGGAGTATTAATTAATTAATATAATTGTGGTCGGTTAGGCGCTTGCCCAACAATGCAGCACGGAGTTGCTACAATGTGAGCTAGAGAGGACTAGAATCAACACTGCATGTTTTATGGAGTCATTTCCGTTAGAGTTTGTTCCAGAATCAGTTAAAGTAGCTTATGCTTCATTTAGAGGCTCAATGGATGCTTCAAGTGGGGTTTTCATGACCTCACAAGCTCTCGCTTCAACCCAAAGATGGAGATGACTTGATTATTAACAAACAAATAAGTAAATACATACATACATACATAGACGACAGGTTAGTTAGGATTTTTGTTATAATTCCTATACCTTGATTATTTTTTTTATTTAAATTCTAGCTAGTTGCACTAAGAGAAGAAGTCTCATGTGCTAAAATAAATTTTATTAAATTGAGTTTTGTTTCATGCAACAGTTTCATGTCAACAATCATACACGGTAACGAAATATTCTTCCATGACTAAACACTTTCGTATGCATTTTTTGTTTGATGATGATTAAAATTGAAAACATGTGATATAATTGGTGACTACAATTAATTCATCATGTTCATATATTTAACATGATCAAGTTCAAGTCACTGAACCAAATCAAACATTAAATAAAATGCACAAAAGTCAAATAGGAGTACCAAGTCAGATCGATAGTAAAAGAAACCGAAATCCATATTTTACGTAAAATATGCCCTAACGTGAAGACATTGATGTAACATATAACAAGAGTTAACTAATCTCCAAAGTTAGGCTACAGGGTAGGTGGTATGTAGACAATCATTCTCTTACCTGAAGATAGATACCTCCGCCCTGTGTGTGAGGGGCACATGTGTGACAAAATGAGTTTAACAACTATATTTAGCAAATTAGACACAAATAATTTAGCTACAACATATAATAACAATAATATTATATAATGACAAGTTAAAGTATAAACTGTAGCGGTAGATTACGGTGGCCATGCCACATATGTGGGGGTTCGGTCCTCCAAAGCTTGTTAGAGCTCTCTTCAACCTCATCATACATAAACAATCAACTTTAATCTCACAGATAACACAATGTTATAAATTTAAATTTCAACACTTTAAACAACCATTCTAGTATCAAATACCATATACCAAATCGATCATAGCCCATAAAGATCATTACCTTCTTTCTTTCTTTTTTCTTTAACAACTTCATAATTCCTTCATCTATTCTTTTAATTTCTAATTTTGTTACAAGTGAGTAGGTATATTAGGGGAGTAAATGTGAAATACTATATGGGATGATGCTGATTTGGTAAAGTGACTTGAACTACAATACCTATCTCTTTTATTAATATTCTAAAAAGAACACTACTTTTAAAAGGAAGTGATTTTTACATTAAATCTTATAATTTATGTACTACAATAATTGTTTTATATGTTTGTACAGCTTGTAATAATACTTGTATAGTATGGTAGATGCATTAAAAAGTGTGATGTGTAAATTAATGGGAATTTATCTATGTACCACAAATTTTACTTCTTATATCACACTGTACAATTTTTACAGTTCACTGTACAAGCATGTCAAACAACAGTTGTAGTAGATGAGTTAAAAGTTATAGTATGAAAATCACCCCATTCAATTAATACCTTAAAAGAAAATTCATAAGATTAACAATCAGTTTTAGAATTTTAAAAAATTATCCAAATACCAAAACTTAACATAAGAGCATCTCCAATGGTAGTTTTTTCTAAAGCTTATCACTATTACAATAAGTCTTTGAAAAACTTTTTACCATTGGAATACCTAGCTTTTTGAAAAGCTTATTGCAAAGATTTATTTTCTACTAAGCTTTTAACCATCTTTCAATATTTGCTTTTTTTAATCCCCTATATTTAATAACATTTCATTTTAAACCTTAGGTATGTTATATATAAATTCTTTATTATATTTTTATTAGTTAATAAATAAATTATATATAATATTTAATGTCAAATATTATAATTTTTTGTATAAGACATTTTAAAATATATTATATTTAGTAAGATGTCTAAAAAATTGTTAAATTATGTATAGAGAGTATTTATGAAACATTTGAGATAGATAAAGGTAAGTTAGAAATATTGTAAAAAGAAAAGTTTTTGTAAAGATTAACTATTGAAGATGTTATTTATGAAAAGATTGTTAGTTAATGGAATGTTAATGTGATAAAAGTAATAAGTTTCTGTAAGGCTATTGGATGCTCTAAGTAAAGCGAAATTTTGTGTTAGGTCACGGCACAAATGATACCCTTTTAAAAACCAAAACCTCTCGCTTCAATCAAACCACCGGCCGCCCGTAAAATTCAATTCAGCATTGTCGGAGTTCGAAAGAGATGACGCGTTACTCATAGATCTATTTCTACTAGCTATTACTAGCATTAAGCTTTGATCTATCTCCGTTGTTTCAAAATGGTTAGTTGCTGTTGTTGTTTTTGATCGTTCCCTATTTAGGGTTCGGTTTTGATCTAGTCGTATGCTCTTATTGTTGTTTATTACTTCCGTTTCTATTTTCTCCCGTTGATTTATTAGGGTTTTCCCCCCTTCTCTTTCTGTTAATGGTTTCAGCTTCCATTATCTCTGCTTAAGACATCGCAAGGACATCCTATGGTGAGTATCTCCCTTTTATGTGTTTGGTACTTTTTTATGCACTTTAAAGTATATGGATGAAGAAACTGCTTGCATTAGCTTATTTTTATCTATTCAGAGTACTCTATTATGTAAATGCTGTTTATTTGTTTGGTGATTTAATAGAAATTAGGGTTTTTTTGCAGCTTGTGGAGCTGAAAAATGGTGAAACTTACAATGGGCACTTGGTGAATTGTGACACTTGGATGAACATCCATCTTCGCGAAGTGATTTGTACCTCAAAAGTACTTTTACTTGGCATTCTTTTTACTATTACTCTTTTTAAGGCATATAAGTATACAACCTCTGACATTCTGCTTTTATACTCATAATTAACACATCATTTATGTATAAATGGGCTGTTCTGTTTTGACCTATACTAAGAAATAACCTTTTACAACCCGGATTTGTCCACATAAGGACTGACTGATGAAGTATGAAACCCGTTGACAGGATGGTGATAGATTTTGGAGGATGCCTGAATGCTACATTCGTGGAAATACTATAAAGTATCTTCGTGTGCCAGATGAGGTATTTTTATAAGTTCAGCATATTCATTGCTGAACTTTCTTATGATTTATATCGTTCAGCAGTTCAAAAACTTTTCTCAGAAATTACTCTATTATTGATATTAACATTTTACATTATACATATAATGTTTTTTAAAGTTGAAGAGTAATATAATTGTGTATTTGTTTGTCTGGAATGATGCAACTTAGCCAAATCATACATTGATGTGCTCCATAGGGTAGGGTGTGCCAGCTGTCACAACACATCCTTTGTTGAAGTGCATCAATCTGATGATAAAACAGAGATAGGTTACTAGCTGACCAGATTTTAAATTTTATATTGTTATTGTAAGCATTTTTGGAGTATTACAAAAAAAAGTCATGAAAAGGACAAAATGTTGATTGTGTAGGTGTTGATGCATATTTGTTTTATGTTGCTATATTCTCTGGTTAAAAATCATATGCAATTGCATTTTGAAGTATATAAACTTTTTCTTATTTGCTTTGTCCAGGTAATTGACAAGGTTCAGGAAGAAACCAAGAACCGCACTGGTATGATTGTCACATGAAACTTTGTTTTTATTTATTTTTGATCTGAAAACTTAATTTTCTGAACCTAAAAAGATAACACATGGTACTAGACATAAACCATTCGTTTATAAAGGTGGCATGTTGTCAAAATGATTTAGCCGGTTAAGGATGATCACATATATATTCTAAGCCATTTTTTATTTTACCAAAATAGAACGTTTGAATGTATCATTTGTTAACAAGTACAAAAAAAAAGTATCATTACCATTACCAAATTAGAACAAAGATGAAAGTAGATTGCTATTTTATGGAATTTGCTGATGCTTTGATTAAAATTAAAATAAGACAATATATTAGGGTTTTTTGGATCTATTTTATTTTGAGCAAAAGCAAATGAGGTTTTATTATTGTATGAAATTGCAGATAGAAAGCCACCGGGGGTGGGACGTGGAAGGGGAAGAAGTGGCGGCGGCAGGGATGATGGTGGTGGTGGTAGGCGGCAGCCAAAAGGCCCCATGGATGCTAGTGGTGGTGGTAGAGGCAGAGGCTATCCCTCTGCCAACCGAGGTAATATTCACATTGCTTTTTTTTTTTCATTTAATTTGTTGACAATTATGAAACTTCGGGGGACATTTTTTGTTTCAAATGAAAAGTCGCTAAATAAGTAATTGCACAACCACTTTGAAACTCAAGTGTTTTTTTTATAATTGAGTTAAAAATTTTAAAAGTGAATTTAGTGGAAGAATGTTGAAAGTTGGTTAGTATTTAATGAAGTTTTTAGCCTTTTAACTACTAAAAAAGGGTTTGGTTTTGGATTCAGGTGGAGGCCGCGGTGGTCGTGGATGATCACGTGACAAATTCAAGTTATTTCTTCCTTTTCCACGAATGATGAAAGTCGTGTTACTACTACCAGCATCATCTTATCGGATTCCGTTGATGTTTTGGGGTTGTGTATCTTTTACTAGACCAAAAAAAAAAAGGAAAAGCAAACTTCTAAGCTAATTGTTCTTGTGTGCCAGAGTGTTGAAGTTATTTTTTGACAGCAAAATAGGACACTACTTTCACATTATCTTTTTTGTATAAAAAACCTGAACTGATGTTTTGTTATTGGTTTTCCCCAGTAGTATATCAAATCGTAAATTGTTGACATGTAGTGTTGATGGGTATGAGTTAAGTCAAAAAATATCTAAAGCAATATGTGCATGTATTTATGCGATTTTGTGCACAAAACTTGAAATACATACATAATCAAAATCTGTAAACCCCAATAAATAGCGAGATACTACTTTGTATCACATTTGAAACAAAAAAACCCTAATAAATAGTTTGAAAATATGTAGGGGTGGATATACTCATTTAAAATACTAGCAAGATACCCGTGCAATGCGGCGGCGGGTATCTAGAAACTATATTTCGTGGCGAGCAAGTGTTGTTCGTTTACACGGTTTTTCCAACAATAAGTGTGCAAATGAATGATTTTATGCGTCTTTAAAGATTGCAATTAGTAATCATTATTATCTAGAACATAATAATGCATTCAAGTTCAACAAACTTAAGGATTATAATTAAAGAACTAGCTGGTACCCGCGCAATGCGGCGGCGGGTACACTATGACTATATTTTGGGGTGTAGATAGAGATAGCAGCCGGTGGTAGTGTAGCAGCGAGAGTTATTGTGGTGGCGGTTAGTGGCCGATGGTGGCGGAGGGTAGACTTTCAAGTCGAGTTCGAACTTCAAAACACCCTAACATAAACAAATGATTCAAACAAGTAATACTCAAATAATTTCACTATATCATCAAATTACAACAATAATATGGATTTAAGGATTAGAACTTTAGTGGCAAATTTTTCCAGCAATGTGCAGCAAAATTTGACAAAGTTTAAACCACGAAAAGCTATGGATTTTCTCGAATTAATAGGACCATACTTACCCCTAATTAACAGCAATTAGGAGCCGTTACATAAGGTGTTCAAAGATGCATACCCAGATTTTCTCGAATTTTACGAATCCGATATTCATTGTCATGCATTCTACTGCATTTACCATAAGCAAAAACTGACAGCAAAAATATAAATTCTGGAATTTCAAAAAAAAAAAAAAACAAACAAAAAGCAGGTTCATTTATATTATTAAATCGAAGATTACAAGCTACAAAAAGCTATATATGACACAAAGCACCACCATTTTACCCAATTACAAATTTGACTACTTTCTACTGAAATATGATACAAAAATCAGGTACTGCAACCAGGTCCAACCAAAGAAGTTGCAGTTCAAATTTTCACCTCCGGATGAAGCTGCCTGTGAACCAACACTTCATTTTTCTAAAAGCTCCAACATGTAATATGTGTTTGTGTCTAATTGTTTGGCTTTAATCCACATGAAGATATAACTTCGCTGTTAAAAAAATAAACATTATATATGTAATGAACTTTTCATAACCCACTTGTCAGGTTCCGGTCAAAACCAGAGGATACCCGCCTATGCTCATCACCATCATTTATACCTGGAAAAGCCCCAATCTGTTCAAACAACATGAAGGTTAGCAAGTTCATCATCATAAACAATTTGCCCTATAACAAGTTTGCTAATATTAATCACCGAAATCTGCAGCAAATACATCCTTTAAAACCTCTACCAACTCAATCTCAAGTCGAATATACCTAACCAAACCATCTTTTAACAACTTGCAAGCAAGTGCTTGTACATTATCAAGCGGAATCGAACCACCATACTTCGACAATGAAGTATGATTCACTTTGTTTCTTCAATTTATAATTTAGGCACCTCAATTTTAACACATAACAATAATTTTAAAACATGCAATTCTCATCAAAGTAATTTCCAAAACTATGCCTACATATCATAGCAATCCAAATGTTTCCAAACTACAAGTTCATGAAATGAACATCACACAAAACTAAACAAGGGATAGAGACAGTTATACCAAACTTGATGGTTGAGACTTAACCTGGCAAATCATTGTTGTAAACAGATTACAGTTAAAAAAGCAAATACAATACCACCAGTTAAAAAAGCAAATACAATACCACCAATTGTTAGCTGCTGATTCTAAACTTCTAATTTAGAAAAGTTCAGCAGACTGTCTATACAAAAGGATAACTTGAAAATGATTACAAAATTTAGTGAAGCTAGAAACAACATATTAGATTAGTTTATTTATAATAGAGATGCCAAAAACTGCAAAATTCAAACTTAATAATAGTAAAAGATTAACATATTTCGAAGTGAATTACAAAAATGCCTTTTTTAAAAGTTACTGACTACCTATTTGAAAGAAATTTTCCCATATCAATGGTCTCAAACATTAATGGAAAAAAACGATATTACTAACAAGATATCAGATACCAACCCACACAAAAACAAATTTTAGAAATCAAGAAATCAACCATATAGCTCCGGGCCTGAAATGCAGAAAACTTTAATCCAAAAACAAACAAAACACACACACAACCAAACAAACATATATTGGACAGAAATCAGAGCTTAAATCAGAAACAAGAATCATCACTTTACAAACTTTAAAAACTTAAATGCAGAAAGAATCTTCAAGTTAACAATTTCTTACTTTCATTCATCTCCATTAAACATTTCTCAAACAAATTAAAAGCTAAAATCGAAAACATACCTGTGTAGAAGTTGAGTGCTCGGAGTCGTGATGGCCGCAAAAACAGTCAGGTGGCCTCCTAGCCTGAAATGATACATGAATAGACAACAAAATTAAAGGTAATACAATCGCAATTAAAAATAAATCAACAATTAAAAGATAATCGCAAATCAGTAAATCATTCTCGTAGAGAGAATTCTTATGAAACTGTAAGGATACCTTGAATTAATGTGTTGTATTTATAACGTGAAAAAGGATAATCATGCTTGAAGCAACCGAGAAGTTTAATTGTAGAATCGAAGAGGCAGATAAAGACGATTGGCTTTGCTTGAATCGATGAATGGCTATGGCTCCTCGGTTCTATCAATGTGAAATGGCGGGTTCGAAATGAAGCAATAGGATTTCATTCGCCTGTTCAAATGCCATTCTACAGCGAATAAATCAATAGATAGGCGGATTAAGCATACTGGGCCGTTTAAATGATTTGTCTATCCGTTTTAAATGATGGGCTGAAGAGTAAAGAGCCCACATAATTATTTTGGTGTACAGGCGGATTCTAATTGCATTTAAGAAAGTTTTGTTTAGGAAATTCAGCGCATACGGACACCAGATCAGCTGGTTCGTGCGCTGGAATCGATCCGTAGGTTGCTTGTTCGAATCCCAGCTGGGGCATTTTTTAGCAAAAGAATTAAATTTTAAATATAGCAAGTGTGTTTGCTGAATTTTAAGCCTTGCTAATTTTGGAAGGGGTAAATGCTTTAGTGAGCACACGAACAAATACCTTGATCATGGAAAGTTCGATACAATATGTTTACTATTTAATATTGGTTGTTTATTTGTTCTAAAACAAAGTATCATTTAGAGCAATCGGTTAACACATAGTCACTAATTGCAAAAGGTCTTGTGTTCGAATCTTGTAAATAATATTTTTTTATTTTTGTGGTGTTTAAGATGTTACCCAAAATAAAAATAAGATTAAGTTTAAGTTTAAGGAGTTCTATATTTAGTAGTCCTAAACCATTTAATAAGAAGTAAGATTAACACAATTTAGTTTTCAATCGTTTAATTCTTATTAATAAATATCAAATAATTGCAAGTTTAGTTGCGGGAAAATATCTAAGAAGAGCGCTAGAATGATGAAGCATTGAGTACTCTCAACAGAAAAACGACCATTATTTGCTTTTGTAACTTATGTTTGAGTGTTAGGAAAATTTACATTTACTTCGGTTGTTGAATGGGTGAATAATACTAGAAAATGACTTGAGTTATTGGATCCCAATAACACCAGGTTTGTATTATAACTACTGTGAAATGTTCAAGGTAGTCCATTAATTTTATCTAGTTCCAATGGACATTTATTAACCCTTGGATCAAGAAAAATTAATGGTCAAGATCAAGATTCAAAACCACCACCACCACTACAAGCATATGTGCTTCTCCGGCGGCCGGAGACGGCGGCGGACGGCGGCGATGGGCGGCGGGCGGCGGAGGAGGACGGCGGCGGGAGGCGGCCGGAGGTGGCCGCCGGCGGTGGTGACCGGTGGTGGTAGTCGTGACTGGAAGCACATGTGCTTCGTGACTTGTTTTGATTATTTTTCCGTGTAGTGAAGCACATGTGCTTCATAACGTCAAGCACATGTGCTTCGTGATTCAAACACAAATGACTTGTTTGTAAGTTACATGTGTTTAGGAACAAAAACACATGTGCTTGGCTTTATGAAGCATTGGCTTTATGAAGCACATGTGCTTGGCTTTATGAAGCACATGTGCTTCATAATGATGTGTTCGTCACTTGTTTTGATTTTTTTCCGTGTAGTGAAGCACATGTGCTTCATAACGTCAAGCACATGTGCTTCGTATGCTCCCTTGTGTGTGTTAGAAACTCATGTTTTTAGTGACTTGAAGCACATGTGCTTCGTGACCTGAAGCACATGTGCTTCGAAGTAATATGCTGTATTTAGTGAAGCATATGTGCTTCGATACATCAATATACCACCACCACCCCCATTAGCACCAGCCCCTTCACTGTCAGCCACCACCACCACCGCCGGCCACGGCGGCGGACGGCGGCGATCGGCGGCGTCCGGCGGCGGCAGACGGCGGCCGGAGGTGGCCGGAGGCGGCAGCCGGCGGTGGTTGTAGGTGGGGGATTTGATCTTGTCCATCTTGATCCAATGGCTAGGATTTGTCCCTTGGGACTAGACAAATCCTTTGGACTTCCTAGAATACAACTCTATAACTACTACATTCATACGTAAACTTGTATGTTAAGAAGATAATAAAAAATTAAAGAGTATAAAGAACACACAAATTTTACAATGATTAAGTTGTTACTAATAATAAACTTAATACGAAGTATATAGATTGCGGAATAAAAGTGATAACGAATAAATACATAGTTGAATGACCAATGATATTTACTAATTAGCTTATAGCATTTTGAGTGAAACAACATCTTCATTCACATTTGCAGTCTTAATTTACATGTTCGAAAATTTAATAAATTAGGTTATTTTTTTACACAACTAATCAATTATACCAATTACTAATCGGGCATAAATAATATTGATAAAATTTATGCAAATAAAACTATAACTTGTATGGTTAAACATCTTAATTACATTTGCAAAAAGAAAAAAAAAAAAAAAATTATATTTCTAACATAACCAGTACACACACTTAACTAGCAAGTTTTCCCATGGTAACTTAGAAAAATTGTCATATTCACGTATCTGCGTGGAGGAATGAATAATTGAATTCTGGTTTAAGGTAGGTCACCAAATTTAAACGAACAAAAAAATAATGTAACCCCTATACTAGTTGCCAAATTCTTTCTAATAAAAAGTCAAAAGCTTTGACTAACATATCTCTTCAAGTTTTACAAGCAAAACACCACCTAATAAACACACATATACATAATGGCAGACTGTCGTTCAAGTTAGTTCAACTCCATAACTAACTTCTCAACTCACCTCAAACTTCTTCCATCTATAAATTCCTCTGCTTCCCTCCATTCTATCCACAACAACATTCCACCATCTCCAACCATAAACAACAACGTTAACATCATCTTTTGTGGCACTAATTAAACATGGTTTTTCGGTACTCGGTTTTCACACTGACCGTTGCATTGTGTTGTGCGGTGGTCCCAATTTACTCTCAAATTACTACACCATGCTCACCGACAATGATCACGAGCTTTACACCGTGTTTAAACTTCTTATCAAATAGCACCACCAACGGTACCTCGACACCAACTGCCGACTGTTGCAATTCACTCAAGTCCCTCACGAGCAAGGGCACCGATTGTCTCTGCCTCATTGTCACTGGAAACGTGCCCTTTCAAATTCCAATCAATCAAAGCCTAGCCATTTCTCTACCTCGTGCATGTCGAATGCCAGGTGTCCCTCTTCAATGCAAAGGTAAGTACATCGTTACTTAGCTTTTGTATCCATGTAAATTATTTTTTCTTACTACATATTGATGTGTTCATTTCAAAATTGCAGCTGCTGCCGCTGCTCCTATTCCAGCACCAGGTAAACACCAAAATGAATTTATCTATTAATAATTAACTATAATTTTTTTGTTGCTTATGCCAAAACTATAGGTCCTGCAACATTGGGGCCAGCATCGTCTCCTGGAAGCTCATCTACAGTCCCAGAGGCACTGTCACCAGCCTCCACACCTGAATCGAATACAACACCCGCCTTAACACCACCACTGTCGCCTGAATCGGACACAACACCCGGCTTATTAACACCGCCATCTGATTCTGGAGTTCCGACCATCAATGGAGGAAGTCGTCCCACCTTAACACCATCAGCTGCTGCTTCTACTTATGCTTGTTCACCATTTATTCTAGCTACGTTCGTTGTGTATTTCTATTTGTTTTAGCTCTTCCTCATTTGAATTTATTTACTGTTTATCGTTTCGTTGTATTTATTGTTCTTTGAGGGGCGTGATATATTGAGTTTGCGTATAATTGATTATTTATATAAAACATAATTCTTAGTCGAATATTAGTTATTAGCTATTGTGCCATCATCTCATAATTGTTTTATCTACTTGTAAAACAAACTTTAAAAACAAAGTGCACTGTGAAACCTAAAAATTGATCTGAAAGGGGAGATTTCTCCCAAAATAAAATCAGCTACTCTATGTAATCATGATCAGAGGAAGTGACACATGTCAAAAGAAATTAACAGCCACTAACTCACTTACAAGGTAATCGAATAAGTATGAACTTCGATTTCAAACAATGTGATTCTCAAAAGATAAAGTGACACAAAATTACCGATTTTCAAATGAACTGACACGAAAGTGTCTGCTTAATCCAAAATCACAGACTCAGAGTGTACCTCTACTTTACAACGAGATGTGGTATCAATTATACATTAATTTTAATAAAATAATCTAATTCTCATATTGCAAAAAAATGAATACCTTTCCGGTGGGAGGACCGTAAAGCAGCAAACCGAGGCCACTACAGGAAACGAAATGAACTGTGATCACAGGTACCTACAAATCTGAACGTAAACGTATTTGTAGGGTAAATATACCTTAAGGCCTAGCTTTCTGGCTTCGCGAGAGTAGGGTTATGAGTTCTCGAGGAGCTTGAAGAGCTTCAGCATCGCCAGCTATGGCTTCTTCTGCACTAAATACATCGTTCGAGCTACAACTACTCTCAATTTGCCTGAGAAGGAGACGGACGGTGGCGCAATCGACGGTGCGGCGGAGATAGAGCGCGCCAGATAGTCAAGTTCGTAAAGTCGACGGAGTGAGGGTTTATTCTTCAGGGACAAACATTTTATGTATTTCGTATTAAATCCTGCATCTTATAAGAAATAACAGAAAATAACCTTAGGTTTTAAAATCTCAAATTACCAAACGCAAAATTTTGATGGCAGAAATACTAAATTAGTTTATAAGCTAGCCGTCTAAATGATATCCTACTGATCATATATTTGATCTCGGTCTTTAGGTAAATATTATCCCAATGATCAATCAAATGTTCACAAATAACTATAACAATAGTTACGTCACATGCAACATGTATAAAACTTGATACCATCGGGGAACCCGTTAAAAAAGAAGTACACTTTAAAAAAAATAAACTACTATTGTAATACATTTTTTCATGTCTCATGCACATGGTATGTGATACGAAACATAGTTGTTTTTTTAATTCTGTACATGTTGAGCGATTCTCAACCAATTTGGTCCTTTAGCTCTTCAACTCGTTACTAGTTTGTCAGTTTGACCCGAATTTGATTTTTTTTTTGTTTTGAACGGCATTTGATTTGTGGTTTCACTTTGAAATATGTTTTATAGATTACATTGCTTATAAGTTATAAGTCATAATTCCTAATAAGTGTTTGCGTTAGAGATCTAATGCAACATTTTTATCTAAGTGTTGCAGATGATATATAAAATTTTAACACTTATGTGAAGTGTTGCAGAAGTCATAATTTTCTTATGAACAGTATCATATGTATTTCAATTGTATTCTTTTACGAGGTTTATTTACCCGGCTTCGCTCGGGATTGAAAATTTTATTTTTAAAAAACTAATATTTACTTTCAACCTTTATAAATGATATATGTATACCAGTGTGAGATCAAAATACTTGAATACATAAACTTATTCGATAATTAGGGAGACATTATAATAAATACTATCGTTCTACTTATTGTTTAAAGAAATCAAAACTAATAATTATAATTAATATTTTAGGTTGGTAATTTTAGTTTTTTAGTTGTTATGGTTTTGTTTTATTTAAATATTATTAGATTTTCAAATTATTGAAAAAGAAATATGTTTTTTTGTTGTGTTAGATTTGCTGTTAACTACACCTAAATATATATGCTAATATATATGCAACTTTAAATAAAGAAGAGTAAGTTGTAAAAGTTATATAATTTAAGAGTTAAAGATATAAATTTTAAAAGTTTAAAGAAAGACCAAAAAGAATTTAATAACAAAAAATAAATGTGGTAGTTTAAATGATGTTATAAGTCTAAATTACAAAATATTAGGATTTAAATATAAATAAATTATAAAATTTTAAGGCTTCAGTTTATTAATTAGAAAAGTTAGTAAAGATATATATTTTATAAAATTTTAAGACTTCAATTTATTAATTAGAAAAATAGTTATGATTTTTTTGTTAAAAATAAATAGTTAAAGGTTTGTAATAAAAATGTATTAGAACTCAAGGGGTGTTTGTGAAACTTATTGATAATTTAAGCAAAGAAAAAAGCATACTTGCAATGTGCAGAGGTGAAAGGCGGGCAAAGTTAACAATGCTCCAATGTCATATGTAAAAAAAATGGAGTAAACTTCAAATGTCGTTAATATTTGTATTTGGTGGGTGGGTGATGAATACGCACTAAGGAACTGAACGGAACGGAATTTCCAATTTTAATCAACAGTATTAAATATATATTTTATGTATGGAGATTGTATTATGTAGTAATTATTACATTTAGCTAGCCGATGACTAATAGACTTGGTACAATATTTTCTATCCTTATAGAAATTTCTGAATAGTTTTGAACAAATTAAAAAATAAAAATATAGCTGTACATGTTTGTGGTAATTAAGTTTATCTACATTTTTATAAGTTAGAGAGAATATTTAGTAGCATATATTCTGTACTTTTGTTCTTTTATCGCCATATCTCAATAACCAATATAATTTTAAAAACATATATTTATAACATATGTATATCTTAATTTGAAGTACTTAATTAGTTGCATTGTGAGAGGCAAAATGAACTTTTAAGTCATACAACTAAAAGTTAAACTTCTTTATTTTTAGTGTCAGTATTTGACTGAGCTCTTTTTAGCATTATCAATAAAGTAAAATAATAAGGAACACATTATATTGTAACACTGAACATATCTGTATTGTCACACAACAAAACAAAAGCACTCATGGAAAGAACTAACACTTTAATTTGTATGAAAGTAATGGAAGTAATACTTTATAACATTCTAAAAATGAATTAACTCTTTACGAATATTAGTTGATTTTTTATAAAAGTATTCTTGTTATGCTCGTGATATACGCAACTTAATCGTTTTTGAACTTTTTTTTTACTATCTGATGATATAAACCTATAGAATGATCGAATATCTAACATTCAAAAGTCATGATTACCACCGGTCCAATATATATACCAACACCAAGTGATTTTCTTCAATTAATTGTTTATTACGTATAAACTAAACCTAGAAAATCGCATCAAATTGGGTGCGATTTTGTCACTTGTTTATTGTTTTGCTTGTCATCACATCACCCTCTTTATCATTATCAAAAAAGTGACAAAGCTTATGCCAACTGAGAAAAATTAAACAAAATATCTCTCTAGTACAGGACGTGAACCTTATTAGCCTATCAATTCCTCATTTGACTTACCAAATGGTATTTGCCCCTTCATCCTTAAGATTAGAAATTTAAGTTCGGTCATGGACATAAGTGGTAATTAAGAAGTTAGAATTTACCGTTAAAAAAAAAAAAAAAAAAATCCTTAATTTGACTTGACACATTTAAAACGGAAATACTTGGTATATTAACTAGGGAGTAGAAGTAAAGGTGGAAGCTGTTAAACATGTCACGCCAGCAACCATGCGGCATTGGGGCCCGCTAGCAATAATTAACTGTACGTACCCCACACTACAAGACTTTTCAGCTACTGCCCCCTCACATTCAAGTACTAGACCAATCCAGATCCCTAGGAAGAATGTGACACTGCTTGTCAACTAACAATTCCAAACACCCCTTACAGTTGACTTCAAACTTTAATTTGTCTCCAACCTTAATGCTTCGAAATCGGTCACTTAGCTTGCCATTCCTTTTTCTCATTAGAATTTTGCCTTGTAAAACATAACATTGTTTCGGGTTTGTATAGCTACATAGTATGCATATCCATCTCGAACTAGCTTGCTATGTTCTACATCACGCGGGACTTAATTATTACCCCCATATATATATATAGCGACGACAACTTTTGACCCTATGACGATGATAATTAAGTTGTCGGTATAGCCTATTCTGCCGACAAGTCGTCGCCACGTCGCTATAGCTTAAAATTTTCATGATGGGAATGAGAAGTACTGTAGTGTAAACATCAGTTTGGAAGGGACATACGTTCTACCTAAAATTGTGTATTGTCATTAGATTTATGACATGATACCAAAAGTAACACAACAAAATTGTGTTGTTGTGTGTTTGAATGCAAGAAAGCTCATGATAATAAGGAAATGGTTTTGTTGATGTATATAGAAAGAAAACTACTTTATGCATAGTCCTACAAACACAAGTACACGTAGGTACAGAATATCAGTTTGGTGCACAAAATATTGTTGGTTTCTGGAAATAAGAGGCTAACTTGAATCATGCACATGATACATTTTATTATCGGAAATAAGTTATATAATGTACTTCTATTTAGCAAGAAGATCATGAATAACAACCACACCAACATGAGTAGATGGACAATGTCGTATCCTAAGGTATTTTCTACGACATCATCAACGCTTTTGTGCTTGGACATATTAACATATATAGTACTAATATTCAGATAAACTTGGTTAAAGTTAAGTCTCAATTAACTTTATGTATTTGTATTTAACGTTCTTGAGGAAGCTTTACTAAAGCACACACTGCAAACAATACAAAAACAACTTTTCTAAATTTAGGTATTAAACCCTAATATTCCAATACGTCTTTTATATATTATAGATCAGCAGATATGACATGCTACAAGTACATGAAATTAGCTTAGATATATCCTCTTAAACTTGACATAGCTATATGAATGTCAACAATTAAGAATGGTAGCTAGTCTCTTAATTTTACTATGTAAGTTTCATAGATATATAATTAATTACTTAAAAGGGTTGGTGTAATCCTTGCTTCCTTCGTTTGGCATTGGATTCCACTCCCAAAGCCTATCAGGAAATGTAACTTGACCCTCTCCCGCCAAATTATTAAGAGCAAGAAGGGCTTGTTGATGCTGCGATTGTGGTGGCATTTGTGGCGGTTGCTCATGCGGATTAATCAGATTGTTAGGAAATTTGTGTTGGTAATTCTGAATGTGAAATGCGGGGTTATTGACCGAAGCTTGTTGATAGCTTATGATTCTATGGAGATCATCAACGGTGTTGGGGATTAATAAGGAGGACGAGGCGGTTTGAGGAACTAAAGACGAGCTATGTGGCGGGATCGTTGTGGTGATGGGTTGAAATGAAGTAATGAAGTTGTTGTAAGATTGATTGATCGGGCTCGAGAGCCCGAGAGCGGTTCCAACAATGTCCGTGGTGCTACTACCGCTCGTTTCACTCAATTTGTCGTCGTTTTGGTTGGAATTTTGGCCTTCAAAAGGCTGGAAATTTAACAAGTTTTGGGAATGTTGTTTCTTATCGGCATTAGATGTTCTTGATGATGTAGCCCTAGTTGTTGAAAGAGTGCGAGGTACAGATGGGTGGTCTTCTACTCCAGCTCGTTTGTATACCCTACAAAGAGAGATCTCAGCCTGCAAAAGACAAGAATATAATATAATTAATCCATTTATATAACATACATTAAAAGCCATCGGTGATAATGGTGAAGATCGAAAGGGACATGCATTTAAAGCTAGCGGTGATATTGGTCATCAGTTTAGGTCTCACTTTAAATGTGGTGATAACTTAAACCATAACCCCACAAACTACAAAACAAGTTAAGAACAAACATTCATCTATATAACTTTTTACTTCTTCCTGAAATTTGAAGAAAATTATCTAATTATATAATAGAAAGAAAAGTGGAAACAAGATAGACATATTGTTACCTTTTGTAGCCTTTCGGTTTCATGTTGAGGCAAGCGATACTCATTCATGATCCAACTGGTTCGAATGCCTTTAGGAGCTTTTCCAGAATAAAAGACGAGGGTTTTCTTTAACCCGATAGACCTTAAATTTTCGGTCCGGATCATTCTATCGGCTCCAGTAGCCTTCCAATAACCTGAAGTTGTCACGCGGTTTGGGCGATCCCCGTTGCGGTACTTCCTATCTCTTGGAACATAGAAAAACCATTCTTTCTCCCCAATTGCGGCCAATGCTTATAAGGTCAAATGTAAAAAGAAAGTAATTAGACAAGTCTGTATAAACTACACAAATGATTAATATCCTTACCATAATCTAAGAATATCATATGTCAAGATAAATCATTTTCATGGACTAATCAAGATGGAATTACATTACAAATTAACATGACTAAGAATGAGGAATATCGATCAAAAAGTTTGCGCAAGTCTCGGACTAATCAAGACGAGTATATTGCTATGGATTTCAATTAGAAATATATGCAGTTTCAGTTCGAGTACCAACAAACTGCGCACCACACACGTACTGTGTATAATTCAAATAATTTAACAACCAAGAAAAGCCCTAAACCATAAAAATATAAACAATATATTCTTCAAAAAGGCGAGGAGAAACCCGAAAAGCAGCTCCAGTAATTGGAAAAGTTAATAGATGAGGATGATGATGATGATGATGATGATGAGGTTAACCTCCAGTTAATTACATAGGATTTGAAGTGAAAAAAACCCATAAGAAAAATTCGTCCACACATAATTATACTCGATTCAATTAGTTAGTTCGAATGAAGATATAACCGGCCAAAACCCACTCATCAAATGAAGAAAAAGCACACTCCCAGCCGCCACACCATCATATGACCTTGAAAAAAGATGATCTTGATGATATATATATGAACACATGATTTTGCAAAGTTTAGTTAGTAAAGAATCAAAAACATCTCAACGCACTAAAATCAAGAACATGAGCACACAAATGGTGATGGGAAATCCCTCACTCGAATCCTCATGAATAAAAAGATGAAAAATAAAGTAGATATAATGATGATAAAAATCAGTCACAGAAATTGGAAGGTAAAGTAATTAAAGTACAAAAAGGAATGGAAAGTATACCAGGAAGTTCCCAAGGATCGTAGCGATAAAGGTCAAGAAAAGTGATGAGTTCCACATTGAATCGTTTGCCCTCTACCTTACGGCGCAGGTAGAATTCGACAAGCTCTTCCTCGGTTGGGTGAAATCGAAAGCCTGGCATCACCATGTCGTTTTCATGATCATCATCACCAATCTCGTCTTCTTGCTGCTTCTTCTTACTCATCTCATCATCTTCTTCTTGGTTCATCTTTATCTCTCTAATACTCACATCAACTACTGATTGCTCTTCAATTCCTTTTATAATTATTATCCGTCCTTCATTTTATATACTTTATTATTATTGTACAAGAACCCACATATGTACAAAATAAAGAATATATAGACTACTTACAAGTTTACATTTTACTTAGTCATGTGACGGGGAGTCCACCTCCTTACCCTAAATATCATAATTAAGAAATTTCTTTTTTCTTTTTATCCTAATATGTAAGTATACTTAATTGTTTTCGTACACCCTAGACGATATTGTGTAGTTTTTAAGGGGTCGTCGTCGAAGGTGTGCAACCGCACAGTGCTTCAGATGTAGACATAAAAATCAGAATGGTCTCGTTGATTTCTAGAATAATCTAATTCAAAATCACGTTTATACAAAAAATATTGTTGATTTAGTCTACAAAACCTATTCCAGAAAAGAACATAAATTTTCAGAGAAAACTCAATTTTCATAAAATTATCAACTAAACATTAGTCTCAAACAAAGCCTAAATAAATCCCCAAAAACACCATTTTGGGCCCGAAATTTCCGTGATTTTCCTATCGAAGCTAGCGACAAGGACTTCACCATGTCAGGATCGATTAACTATGAACGAGTTAATAAACACCTTAGATCTAATTGATAATAGAAGTTGCAGCGGATCAACACTATATCAATATGTATAAGAACGATGAACTGTAAAACAATATACGTAAATATTAAGAACACAGTTTCACAAAAAGCTTCAATGTATATTATTGATTCACAATACACACGTACGTTTACAATTCATAAGGAACTATTTATAATAGTCCTTGAAGCTAAACTATTTACCCTAGTTATTCTAGGACTTGATTTACATTCGAATTATAAAGATATACATTGAATTACATTCTATAACTATCTCTACGAAGATCTCGGACTTGATTTGCTTCCAAATCGTATATCAGTAGTAATCTGCAATCACCAGTAGTAAATAAGCATCATCAGTAGTAAGTCTGGTGACCAGTAGTAAGTCCAAAACCATCGTCAGTAGTAACTACTATTGATCAGTAGTATCTTCAATATGCTTTGATCAGTAGTAACTAAGTTATAGACTTCACCAGTATCAACTTCATCAGTAATAAGTAATTCTGCCCCATCAGTACTAAGCATAACATTCATCAGTAATAATCATGATCAGTACTAACTGCAGCATCAGTATTAAGTTGATCTGTGATTTTGTTCCAACAATCTCCCCCTAAACTTATTGATTCCTTTTCAATCACGTAAGTTTCTTTTGTTCTTCTTCTTCTTTCTTTCTTTTCTCCAATGTTCTTTGATTCTGTTGATGTCTTTGCTCAATGATGTATTTGCTGTTTCTTTTTGTAAAATAAGTTAACTTGTTCTGAAACATAACAGCATCATATGGCTTCATCATTGTATTTGTGAATATCCGATACATAGTCTTCTCAGAATGTGGATATTCTTTTTCATATAAATATAGCTCACATACTTTGCCTGATTTTTCAAAGAAATACATATTGGCAGTAGGAATGACATTCCAAGCATAAACATTTCCTGGATCTGTAAATTGTTCTGGGTAATTGTCTGGATAAAATGCAGCATCTATCATTCTTGTTAAGTATCCAGCACCAGACTCTTTCCATGATTTCTTTGTCATTCTTGGTTTTCCAATGATCAGAAGCTTGATTACATCACTTCTAGAACATGAACTGATCAATGGTAACCATCCAGTAAATCTTTGTACAATTTTATCTTCCCTTATGATCTCTATCACATTGTTCTGCATAACCCTCCACTTGATGATTGGATTGTTCTGCAAGGGAGCAACGGGCACTTCAAGAACAGGTATGTTTTGTTCTGTTTTTAACTTCTTTTTAGAGCTCTATTCTTGAGTAATAGCTTTTCTCTTCTTTGATTGGGGAGTTGAAGAATCACCAGTAGTTGATATACTACCAGCTTTGATTAATGTTGGACTGATTGGAATTAATTCTTTTGACTTATTTTCTTCTTCTGCTTCTTGTTCAGCCAAATCCTTCTTCTTAGCAGTGCAATATTTGTCTATAATAGTAATCATCTTCATTCTGCCAAGAGACTTTGCACTAAGCCCTTTAGATTTCAAAAATTCAATCATATTGGCCTTCTGTTCAAATACATCATCTGTTAAATCACTTTTAGTTCTTTTGCATTCAGATACTAAGTATTCAAGACATTGTATATGTTCTTCTTCAACTTTTCTGAGCCTCTTAAATTCTGCTTTTTGAGCTTCTATCTGAGCATTTTCTATTTGAACAGGTAATTTTGCTTCTTGAGTTTTCTTCTTTTTATTCTCCTCAAGAGCTTGATACATCTCCACTTTCTCCAAAAATTTCTTGTGTTTTACCCTCCATCTAGACTGCTTTTCTGATCTGACATGATTAATTTTGTTCACCATTTGGTGACCTAAGGCTCTGTTTGGATAGTCTTCATCATAAACTTCCTTTCCTTTTCCAATACATGCAGATGGTGGAGGTGGAGTGTATTTCATATCAGGTACACCCAAAATCAGAAGTTTTGGATAAAACAAATGTAGTTGATCTTCTGATAAAATTTTAGGGTGTGTAGGAAGTGTACATTCATCTACCTCAAACCAATTCACATTATCATCAATGTCAGGTATGATAAGTGGTTGATTAGGAGTTGGTGGTTTGTAGATAATGACATGTGTTTCCCTTTCAATTAACTCTGGGAGTTGCAGTTCTTCCTCTTCAGTAGTAACCAAAGTAGTTGCTACTGGTGTGACTTCAGGAGTTACTACTGATAGGACATCAGTAGTATTTGTTGCTTTTATTTCCTCTTCCTGACTTACTACTGCTATGATATCAGTAGTAGGAGTTACTACTGATACTTCTTGTTGAGTTTGTTCTTCCATAGGAGCAGTAGTAGTAGGCTCATCATAAACATCCATCTTTTCTTGGCCTTCATCAATAGTTGTTTCTTTTAGATTTAGGAGAGAGGATGCTGCTGCTGTAATGGATTCATCAATCATTGTTTGAATATTATCCTTCTCCCCCTTATTGAGCTCAACTGGAGGAGCCTCACTATCATCAAGCTTCTTCTTTAATTTCCTTATGATTTTAGTTTGTTGATGAAGCCTATGCTCATAAAACCTCATCCTTTTGTTGATGGTATTGACATGCCTTTTCATTACTGCAATAGTTTTCCCTTGATTTGTGAGATATTTAAGACAATCTTGTACAGTAGATTCAAGAGAATCCACTTTATCCGTCAATTGTTTGGTTTTAATACTGCCCTCACTCCATCTAGCAAGATCATCGGGCTCACGGACTGGTACATTGGCTTTAAGGTTTTCCATCCTTTCCGTCAAATCCATGGATATACCCTCATCACTTCTTGGTGATTCATTGGGTTGTTTAGACACTCTCTTCTTCCTAGAAGAAGCAGAGATGCCCCCCCTTGTGGTTTCTTGGCACCGGGGTCCTTTAAGTAACTCCTCAAATGAGTCATCACTTAAAGTTGCCGAGGTCTGGGTCTTAGAGATGTTTTCACTGTCCTGTGCACCCACCTTTGGGGCATCAGTAGTGAAAGCCCTCGCCTCATGTCCTCTCTCCTTCTTGGAGGACAACTCTTTGAGCCTGGGGTGTGACTCGATTTGTCCACTGGTGTCCTTTAAAGATGTTTTCTTTCTTTTATAGATTGTGGATATATTTTGGGTGACATTGGGCAGGTCTTCCACAGAGTGAAGAGTAGCACTCTGAGGATTTATTTCAAGTTCCTGGGACACATTCAGGACTTCTATATTTGTGGGTGTTTGAGTGACTGTTTGGGGTGGTGTTTGGGCTGCATGTGGGGATGATGGAGTGGGTTGAGGTTCAATTTGGGTTGTATCTATCATTGAACCCTCTCCAAGTAGTGGTTGATCTTTGATCATATTAGGAAACAAAGGGGTTTCCTTACCCAAAAATTTAAATTGTTTTCTCATATTAGAGAAAACTTTCTTGTTCAACTCAGGAATGATAAAAATATTTTTGGGAGTTGACAAGTTTTGTAATTCACAGTTTATGATATGTTGGAGAAATCTGGGATACATTAAAAACTTTGGGGAAATAAGATTTCCCAACATACCTTCAAAAATCATGTATGAAAAATTAAATACTTGGTCTGTGCATAAACAGACAACAGCAGAGGCTATTGCCTTATTAAACTCATTCCAAGTACTTCTTTTAGGAGAAATACAATGCTGAATAGTATGTACAAGAAATTTTCATTGTGGGAAGAGAAGACCCTTTTGAAAAGTTACTATGTTAAGTCTTCCCTCATAACCCATTTTATTTAAAATTTCAGCTATGAATTCCTTAGGAAGTGTAAACATACCTGCATCATCATGTAGTTGTAGATGGTGTCGAATAGATTGTTCGGTGATTGTGATCGTCTTTCCATCCACCGATGATTTTATCATAGGTACAGTTGCACCTTCTGTTCTTTCAGCATTGGTCCAGAAATCGACCAAGTGTTGTTGATAGGCTTTCGGTTTCACAGTTAAAGTGAACTTAATGTATGAGTTCTTTAAGAATTGAACGATTGGTCGAAAGTCTTTTGTACCATCTGGATTGCGTAGAAACGCACACATATTGTGGAACTCTGAATATTTGAGATCTGTTTGAACATTGAGAGATTGTATAGTTGCCATTGTTGTTGATTTTGAGAAACGAGTAAGAATTTTTGTTACTGATGAAGGGTTTTTGATCGTAAGTTATGGTTTGTCGAGAGGTTTTAGCGAATCGAAGTGAAGATAATGCTAAACTAATCGACTGCCGCCTTTTATATCTTTCGATTTAACCTGTAAAAAGACTAAATTGCCCTTCGAATCATAATATAACGGTTATTTTCACGGGGGTTAGTTTGGTAATTCTGATTCTGAAAGACCAGTAGTAAATGTGATACCAGTAATAGAACGTCAGTAGTATCTACGAACATCAGTAGTGACTAAGGATTTTGACATCAGTAGTAACTATAGACATCAGTAGTAACCACCAACACACAAGACCAGTAGTATATGTGAATATCAGTAGTACTGACTTACCAGTAGTATTTATGTAAACCTAATACACACCAGTAGTATTGTCCTACCAGTAGTATTTTGTGCACATTCCTACACACCAGTAATACAGATCTACCAGTAGTAAAACACTTAAATAAATAAATAACTTTTTTTTTACACCAAAACTTTACACATGATTTTAAGTGAGATTTTAATTTATTAAAATCATTCCAATACTGCTAACCAAGAAGTTGAATCTTCCTACATCAAATGCTTTTGTAAAAAGATCTGCTAATTGATCATCAGTATGAATTTTAACCACTTTGATTAATTTCTTTTCATTACAGTCTCTTATAAAATGAAATCTTATTTCAGTGTGTTTAGTTTTAGAGTGTTTTACTGGATTGTTCACAATACTAATAGCACTTTGATTATCAATAAAAATAGGAGTTTTAAGGATAGAGATACCAAAGTCTAGAAGCTGGTTTTGAATCCAGAGTACTTGAGCACAGCAAGCAGATGCATCTACATATTCTGCTTCAGCAGTTGATGTTGATACATTTGTTTGCTTCTTACATTGCCATGACACCACTCTTGATCCAAAGAATTGACATCCACCAGTAGTGGATTTTCTATCTTGACATTCACCTCCATAGTCACTATCCGTGTAGGCTATGAGTTCAAAGGGTGAATCATGTGGATACCATAGACCAAGTGATGGTTTGCCTTTCAAGTATCTGATTATTCTTTTGACAGCCTGCAAGTGTAGTTCTTTAGGTTTTGCTTTATATCTTGCACACATACAAACACTATACATAATGTCAGGTCTTGATGCAGTTAAGTACATCAAAGATCCTATCATTGATCTATATAAGTGTTCATCTACATCCTCCCCCTCAACATCAGGATGTAGGTGTTTGTGTGTTTCCATTGGTGTACTTGCACTTTTACAGTCTTTCATATCAAACTTCTCCAAGATGTCCTTGACATATTTTGATTGGTTTATCAAAATACCATCTGTTCTTTGACTGACTTGGAGTCCAAGGAAGAAATTCACTGGACCCATAGAGCTCATCTTGAATTTAATCTGCATCAGTTCTTCAAATTCTTTGCATAATAAATCATTGGTTGAACCAAAGATGATATCATCTACATAGATTTGTACCAGTAGTATATCATCTTTGACTTTCTTTGTAAACAAAGTTTTGTCAATGGCTCCTCTTTTAAAGTTATTCTTCAATAGATATGATGATAATGTGTCATACCATGCTCTTGGTGCCTGATGTAGGCCATACAGAGCTTTATCCAATTTGAACACATAATCACCATGTTTTGGATCTTCAAAACCTGGAGGTTGGCAGACATAGACCTCTTCTTCAATCTTCCCATATAGGAATGCACTCTTCACATCCATTTGATAGACTTTGAACTTTTTGAATGAAGCATATGCTAGGAATATTCTTATTGCTTCAATTCTAGCAACAGGAGCATATACTTCATCATAGTCTATTCCTTCTTCTTGAGTGTATCCTTGGGCTACAAGTCTGGCTTTGTTCTTGATCACTATACCTCTTTCATCTTTCTTGTATCTAAAGATTCATTTTGTTCCAATGGCTCTTTTTCCTTTGGGTAGAGGTACAAGTGTCCAAACAGCTTGTAATTTGAATTGAAGGAGTTCTTCTTGCATTGCCTCAATCCAGTTTGAGTCCTTCATTGCTTGTTGGATCTTCTTTGGTTCATCCTGAGACAGAAAGCATTCAAACATACATTATTAGCAATTAAACTTATGTTACACATGTTTGCAGTTAAGCTTTTATTTAATTTGCTTCTTGTTTGCAGTGGTGAGTTAACATCACTTAGAACAAGGTCTAATGGATGGTTCTTCTGAGTCCTTGTAGTTGTAGCTCTATCAACTACTAGTTGTTTTTCAAGGTTGGACTCATTTGTCTCAGGCAATTGCTCCTCTAGTGATCCTTCATTGTCATTGATGTTTGGTTCATCATCATCTTGGTCAGAATTACTACTGCTATTATTTTCATTGAGATCAGTAGTATTGTTGTTGTTACTGGTATCAGTAGTATCTTGAGAATTTAGGTTATTGCTTGGACCAGTAGTATTTTGAGTACTATTACTGGTACCAGTAGTATTTGAATTACTACTGTCCTCATTCTCAGAGTTACTACTGGTTCCAGAATTTGAGTTATTACTGTCCTCAGTATTAACTGTGGGAGCAGTATCAACTATTATGTATCTCATCTTTTCTTGACCAGTATTAACAGATGATGTTCCTTCCTTTTGAGTGTGACAAGTTGAATCACCTGCATTTAAATCCATGTTAGAATTAAAGGATTTGGTTAGATTGTCTATGTTAAATAGCCAATCTGGACCATTTCCTTGTTCATTAGGAACATTTTCATTAAAGGATACATTGATGCTTTCTTCAATTATCATTAATCTCTTGTTGAATACTCTGTATGATTTGCTTTGAGTAGAGTATCCCACAAAGATTCCATCATCAGCTTTGCAGTCAAATTTACCAATTTGTTCTCTTGTAATCAGAATAGTACAAGGACAACCAAATGATTTTAACAAACTTATAGAGGGTTTTCTTTTATTAAAAAGTTCATATGGTGTTTTAAAATGTGGCTTCACTATTAATACTCTGTTCTGAACATAACAGGCAGTATTAACAGCTTCAGCCCAAAAAGTGATTGGTAACTTTGAATCTGCTAGCATTGATCTTGCTGCTTCTATGATGGTTCTATTTCTTCTTTCAGCTACACCATTTTGTTGTGGAGTTCTAGGTGAGCTGTATTGCCTGTCAATACCTTTAAGATCACAAAAGTTAATTAAGTTAGCATTTTTAAATTCTGTGCCATTATCACATCTTATGGCTTTAACTTTTTGATCAGATGTATTCTCCAGTTTAACAATTAAGTTCTTTATGAGTTCACTTGTTTCATCCTTTGTCCTGAGAAAGAAAACCCATGTATATCTGGAAAAGTCATCAGTAATAACAAGACAATATTGTTTCTTTCCAATACTCATTACATTTGTAGGTCCAAATAGGTCCATATGTAAGAGTTGTAAAGGAACAGAAATAGAATTCACAGATTTGGACTTATGAGAAGTTTTGTGTTGTTTACCTTTTAGGCATGCAACACAATGATGATCACACATGAATTGTTTTTGAGGTAGTCCAATGACCAAATTTCTTTTTACTAAATTGTTCATGTTTTTGAAATTAGCGTGACACATCCTTCTATGCCATAGTTCTGATTCAGTGGTGTTTGCCTTGGATATAAAACAGTTGACCTCATTTGAAGAAATGAGTTCTCCCCTATATCCAGGCAATACACATTGTTTCTCCTTGGAGTTCTTAAAACAACATATTTTTCATCTAAAATAAAATCAGGAGAAAGAATGATGCACTCAATGTCTGTGAAAAGAATTTTGTTCTTTTTATCACAAACTTGAGACACACTGACTAGATTGTATTTTAGTTCAGCTACATAAAATACATCATCAAAGGTAATTTTGCCATTAGTAACATTACCTTTACCTGTAATCTTACCTTCCTTTGGGTTCTCACCAAAGGCCACATATCCTCCATCAAATAACTTGAAATCTTTAAGAATTTGCAGATTTCCAGTCATGTGCCTTGAGCATCCACTATCAATGTGTCATGTTCTTCCTTCTTCTGGGATCTGAATGCTCTGCACAAGTAAGTAAAAGGTTAGTTAAGTTTGGGAACCCAAGCTTTATATGTCTTGGGTTCATCCTTTGAGAAATCATATTTAGAAAAGTTAACTTTAAACACTTTTGGTACCCATACATTTTTAGTACTGGTGTTCTGTTTTACTACTGACCTGTTGGATTTGTCTAGATTTACTACTGATCGTGGTCTATACCCATTGTGTTTAGCTTTTGAATACTTTACTATTGATGGACCAGTAGTATTTGGGTACTTACCATATTTGGAATGACCAGTAGTGTTTTGAGAATTTGGTTTGGTAACAGTAGTATTTTTGAAATTAGGGTTGTTACCAGTAGTATTTTTATGCTGGTACCAGACAGCATTATAATTAGGGTTAACACCAGTAGTAAAATTGTTACAGTTTTTAATGGTGTTGGAAAATTTAAAATATTGTGGATTTTGATTTGATTTCCATTGTTCTTGAAGTAATTACTGTTCTGTGGGCTTCCAACTCTTCTGTTTTGCACAAATCTTGGTGCACTTCTTCCAAATCTTGGTGTTTCAGCAATTGGAGTTTTATTTTTATTCACTAATGAAGGATCACTAGTATCTTTTAACTTTTGTGTTTTTACTTTTTCTTTAAAATTTTTAAATTCCTTGAACTCTTTGCAATTTATTGGATTGAAGTGACAATCATTTGCTAAATGATTTACTTTGTTGCAAATAACACATTTTAATTTGTTATCTTTAGCCTTTATGGTTTTTCTTTGTTCTAAGAGTTGATTCATGTTTCTTTGATTTCCCCTTTTTAAAATTTTTGGTATATTTTCTGCATCATATTTAGGAGAATTTTCTTCACTTTGTGCTGTGTGAAAACTTGTATCAACTGAGTTTGGATATTCAGTTTGAAAGATTGTAAATTCAATAGAGTTTGTAGTTCTATCATCATCAGAAAAATCATTTGATTCAGATGGTTCAGTATTAGATTCAGTTTGATTTTCATTTTTTAATTCATTAATTATTCTTTCTGAACTGTTTTTAGTGGAGGAATGAATTTATATGGAGGTGGTACAGCATGATATCCCACTCCATGAACAACTTTTTCTGTAGTTTGATTGCTAGTTAATTCATCAAGAATTTTAATGCTTCTTTCAAACTTTTTAATTGTCAATTTATTTTGTTCAATTTCAAGTTGACATTCTTCTAATTTACTTGTTAATTCTTTATTTTTTAATTCATAAAACTCTTTCTCATCTACAGCTTGAAGCAATTCTTCCTTTATCCTTTGATCAATCATCTGGTACACCTTTATTTGATGTTCTTGATCAGCAATCACACCATCAAATTCATGGTTTCTTCTTACTGCTTTTGCTAAATCTTCATTTAATTTAGTGTTTTCTTTTTCTAAATTTTTAACAATTTTAACACATTCAGAAGTACAAGGTTTAGGTTTTACCTCAGATTTGCTGTCAGTAAAGGTCATAAGAGCTTGATTCTGAGCATGCTCTTCTGCTTGGAAGCTCCAGTCATAGCCTTGTCCTTGTTGTGAAACAAGAGCAGTTGATTTTGATCTTTTATCTGGCTGAGGACATTCTTTTGCAAAGTGACCAAGATTGTTACAGTTGTAACATTTGAATTTTGTTTTGTCAAATCCAGCTTTGTCACCTTTGTTGTAGTTGAGGCTTGTCCTACCAGTCCTTTTTAAGAATCTTTTGGTTCTTAGGCTCAGCATAGCCATCTGCCATTTAAGATCCATCTCCTCAAGATCATCTGGATTCAATTGTTCTTCTGCAGTATGCACATGACTGGTGAAGAAGGATTCTCTTGCAGCATCTTCACAATCTGCAGCCTTTCCTGTGGCAGTTTCTTGACCTTGACCTGTACTAGATACAAATGCAGCATTGTTAGAAGAAATAGAAGGGTTCTTTTGATTTACCTCAGTTTCAAATACTCTAAGATCATTGTAGAGTTCATCTAACTCCTTTTCTTCTAGTGCGTCTCTCTGTCTGTATATCACTGTATACATGGCCCATTCTTCACTAAGAGACCTTAGGAACTTCATGTTGACATCTTCTTGATCCATCTTAACCCCAACCTGGTTAAGTTCACCAATAAGCTTGTTGAATCTGTCAAACACTTGAGTGAGTGTCTCATTGGGCTTTCCTTTGAAGTTTTCAAAGTCTTGCTTGAGAACAGACTTCATGTTCCTCTTGGTACTCTTGGTGCCAACGAATCTCTTCTCTAATGCTTGCCATAGCACCTTTGCATCATCATATTCAACAAAGAGATGTTGATAGTCATTAGGAATGGCTAGTAAGAGAGTGCTTAGAGTTTTGAGTTCGATGCCTTTGTCTTTCTTCTCCTTCTCACATTTAAGTTTGTCTGCTTCAGTTGCAGAGCTGCTTGCTTGACCAGGACCAGTTTTGTTGCCTTCCATGACAACTTCCCACATGGAGTAATCTGTAATAAGCATGTATTGTTAATACGATTCTTCCACACCCAAAGTTATTGGGAGTGAGTATAGGGATTTTGTTGGCTTGAGTGCTTTCATTATTATCAGTCATGATTAATAATGTGTGTGTGTTTTAAAGATTAAAACTTTTTGTTGTTCTTGAAATTAGTAGATCTAGAACCAATATGCTCTGATACCACTTGTCAGGATCGATTAACTATGAACGAGTTAATAAACACCTTAGATCTAATTGATAATAGAAGTTGCAGCGGATCAACACTATATCAATATGTTTAAGAACGATGAACTGTAAAATAATATACGTAAATATTAAGAACACAGTTTCACAAAAAGCTTCAATGTATATTATTGATTCACAATACACACGTACGTTTACAATTCGTAAGGAACTATTTATAATAGTCCTTGAAGCTAAACTATTTACCCTAGTTATTCTAGGACTTGATTTACATTCGAATTATAAAGATATATATTGAATTACATTCTATAACTATCTCTACGAAGATCTCGGACTTGATTTGCTTCCAAATCGTATATCAGTAGTAATCTGCAATCACCAGTAGTAAATAAGCATCGTCAGTAGTAAGTCTGGTGACCAGTAGTAAGTCCAAAACCATCGTCAGTAGTAACTACTATTGATCAGTAGTATCTTCAATATGCTTTGATCAGTAGTAACTAAGTTATAGACTTCACCAGTATCAACTTCATCAGTAATAAGTAATTCTGCCCCATCAGTACTAAGCATAACATTCATCAGTAATAATCATGATCAGTACTAACTGCAGCATCAGTATTAAGTTGATCTGTGATTTTGTTCCAACAGCGTGGTCCTCATCGATAGCTTTGGTTTGGATGGTCGAACGTGTGAAACGAAAACCCGAGCTAAAAGGTATGTGTATTTCAATGCAACATTTTTTTTATACGATCTTAGATTTCATGGGGGAAAAAAATATTCCACCACATTTAAGCATGCATCAGCATCCAAGTTTTTCAGGCTTATATTTTACCTCGAGAATGATATAGATGTGATATTACAAAGGGATTTATAAAATTGAAAGAAAATATTTTTTTATGAGTTTTAAAGTTTAAAGCTATCTTAAATTCCACATTTTCATTCCAATCTTACAATCAACGACGAAAAAAAGAAAAAACTCATCCTAAGAAATGAAAAATCTCCGAAAGACTTTCTCGGTCGATCTATATTTTTCAGAGAATATTATTTACAGAATACTTTCCATTTTTGCTTGATAAAAAAAAGCTATTTTATTTTCATTCAATCAGAGTAATCCATTCTAGTATTTTTTTATCCGTAAAAAACAAAACATAATCTTAGGTAAATTAAGTTTTATTAGTTAATATGAGAAACTTTCAAGTAGGGGTGTGCATGGGGCGGTTTGGGGCGGTTTTAGGCTCAAACCGAACACGATCCGCTAATTTCGGTTTTAGGATTTTCAAACCCAATGGTTTCGGTTTCTAACGGTTTCGGTTTTAGCGGTTTTTAACCTTTAACGGTTCGGTTTCGGTTTTAAAACCGAATCCACCTCGTTTAAAACATAGATATATAATTTCATGTACTAATCTTCATTTTTCCAAAATTATATACAAATTTCAGTAACATTATCTAATTTACATCATTAACTTCAATGTCTAATAATATATTTCAACAATGCATACCATTTTTCAGTCCAAAATTCAAATTATAAATGTATTTTGTAGCATATAATAACGATATAAACATTAATGAACCATATTAGATGGACTTTCAAATATATAAATAGGTCGACTTCTATTTAATAAATATAAAATTAAAAAATATATATAATATATTAAATATTAGCGGGGCGGTTTCTTAATGGAGCGGTTTTTTGTTAAAACCGAAACCAAACCGAATCCATCGGTTTTTTTAAAATCTAAAACCAAACCGTCGGTTTTGAAATGGTTTCGGTTTTATCGGTTTGGTTTTATCGGTTTTAACGGTTTGGTTTCGATTTTTCGGTTTTTATGCTCACCCCTACTTTCAAGTATTTCCATTAATTTTACGGAGTCTCGAGTAATAAATTTTAACTATTGATCAATAAGATCTAATGATCATATTTAATCACATATATTAAAATGAAGGGGTATTTTGGTCATTTGGCACTTTGAAAAAATTCTAATTTTTTTATTTTTTATTTTTTTATTATTTTTATTTTTCATTAAAAAAATAATATTTATTTGATAATTACGTATAGTACCTAATCACATGTGATTTTAGTGTAAAATCACATGTGATTTTATATTTAATCATATTTGATGTTTTAGGTCAATCAAATGTGATTCAAGTATGCAATCACATTATGTGATATTTATGAAAAAAAATTTAAAAAGTAATAATAATAAATAAATATAATAAACATAATTCTAAAATAAACGATATAAAAAATATTTTGTTTTTCAAAATGACCAAAATACCCCTTAATGTATAAAATATGTGATTAATCTTGACCATTAGATCTTATTGGTCAATGTTTAAAATTTATTTCTCAGAATTTTATAAAAATGATGGATCTCTTTAACTGCCACTCTAGTTAATACGGAGTATATTAAATAGAAAGATCTAAGTAGTTTCATGTGGGGCGACATGTAGAGGTGGTTTAAGATAGAAAATGACGTCTCAAAAAGAGATCAATTACAGGGTGGAGACTACCCCGTTAGCGGTGAGTTTGGAACTTCCTTTATTATACCATTTATGTTACACTTTTTCTTTTATTAAATTAAGGGGTTTTTTAATGTATGATTTATGAGTACATTATAGTAATTTTAAATATCTTTTATGCTCGTATATTTAGTTTATTAAAAACTTTCATTTTCAATTATGGTAATGATATAATCGGTATAACACATAAATATTAATGACTCATAAATATTGTTTTTCATATTAAGAAAATTTTGATTTATTAAACGTCCGTTATCGCATGAATATAAAGATTGAGAACGTAAAAATAGTTCTCAGTATCAATGAAACCGATTAAACAAGTAATAAATATCAACGAAACTGATTAAACGAATAATATGTATCATTGAAACCGATTAATTAATTCACTTGAATTAATAAGAGTTTGAAATGTTACATATATTTTCATTGCATTAATCCATACCCTTATACTACAACATCCATGTAACAGAGATGTTAATTGATCATTAAACCTTTGAGATTTGAAGAGTAATTATTATGTACGAAATTCAATTTTCATAATTTCCTTTGGCTTATCATTATGAGTCATCAAATCGGTTGGTGTAGATCAACTGGCCACCAAGGAAAATCTTGGGGGTTTTCCTTCACAAGGTTTCGGATTCGGATTCGGATTCGAGTCTTGCTGGATGCTTTTCCTCAGGTGAATAGGTGGTGGGATTTATTCCCCACGGGTGGAGGGTTCGAGGAAAATTATACTGCTTCTTGTGGATGTCACTAACTTACTAACTGACCTTTTAAAAAAAATATGAGTCATCATAATCGGCCAATAAGATACCTAGTCACATTTATCTAATCATAAGTATAACTCATGTCTATATAGGTAGAGATATTATTGTGAAACAAAATTCTAGCAAGCGACATGGATAGAGTTTGTTACGGTGTGTGGAAATTTGTTATGGATTCTCCACTTTTATTTTTGTTTGTGTGTGGGTCTGCAATAGTCAAGTGAAGCCCGTGACCCCGATCACAACCACAAGCGTGTTTTTGTTCTTTATTTCTTTTTGCTACGCATTTTTTTCAATTTTCAAATAACTAAAAACAAAATCTCATTTTGTTGAATATTTGATATCTAACATTACCTATGGTAACGTTAAAAATTAACTAAGTAGATATAATGCAAGAAAAACACAATATTATTTTTCAAGATATTAAATAATAATTTGATTAAATTTTGAGCTTAGTACAACAAACACTTTACTTCCAAAACATTTTATGATGCAACAAAACCAAATCAGCGGATTTATAATTTATAATTTATACTTTAATATTGCTTTCATTTTTAAACATTTTCACGTTTATAGATGCATCAAGTTATACTAGTTTGTAGATACATATAAACCACTCCCAACAATGACGTCAACTGTCACTTCAGCTGACACTAACATTCAACTAACATAGTCATGTCATCAATATTTATTATCGATCTTCAGTTTTTTAGTTCTCATCACTATAAAATATATACACGCATAAAATACCAAATACATTATTAAAATACATTTGTCCCCCACACCCTCCAACTCCGCTCATCGCTTAAACGCCAAAACGAACCGACATATTCCTACTGACGGCTCGTGCCATTAGGAGACGGCATCGATTTTCCATCCGTTACTCATCATGTTTTCTTTAATATTGCAATTTTGTTTGACCAATCATGTTTTCTCGTGTTACCATTTTCTTATTAAAAAGTTTCACTCTTGTTATTTTGTATATTAGTAATTTATTTATTTCCCCCCTTCCAAAATGCACTATTATTAGTATTAGCAATGGTAGTTTATATTGTCATAATTATCCATAAAGTATTTACTTTGTTCTTTTACTTTTTATGCAGGTTTAATTTGCCTTTCTAGTTGAGATGAACCTTAACTAGGGATGATAGTATTTGTTATTATGTTTATATTATATGATTACCTAAAGTTATGGCAAAGCGTGTTTGACGATTACCAAATTGTTTGTAAACTAGCGATATAAGATGTTCATCATTAGTTGTAGTTCGAGTCCCGTTGTTGACAAAATGATGAAAAATTCAAGAGTAGTTTACAGAGTATTAGTTATGTTGTTTAAAAAAATGTTTAGTCTAACCTTATATTATTTCTTATAAGTATCTTAGCAATATATATTCTCATGAACCAAATTGAGCCATATATTGCGATGATAATATTTATAGTTAAACGTCTATATTTATAAAAAAAAAAAAAAACAATTTAACATAAACTCATGGATCAATTTGAGATGTTAAATTGATCAATATGTTTATAATATTTGCTCATGTACCAAGCTGTTGAATTAATATGTCGCTATGCTTATTTGTTATAACTTTATCCTTTATTAACCATATAAATCAATTCGATAATATGGAAGTGATGCGTTTATGTTAAATGAAAAGTTATGCATTATCCCAGTAAGATTATAAGTATTTCATTATTATACATAATAAATCTACTAGTGAGATTAACGAAGTCTACTACTTCTTCTCTTTGTTTGTTATTTATGTTCGTTATCGTATTAACAGAAATATCTTTAATCTTCTTTCATTTTCCGGAAATTAAAAGAAAAAGGGAAGCAATTAATGCCGAGAGACATAGTTGTGCACTAGAATGGTCCACGGGATATGTGCTATCACCGACCTTTGCCAATTGCTGGCCTCCTCCCTCCCTAAACGACATCCAGTCGCTTTTCTGTTCTAAATTATTCAACCGGCCACCCGATCCGCACCTTCGATTAAAATCTAAGTAAATTGTAAAGATTATCATTATTTCTTGGCCAAATTGTATGTTTAATAGTCATGAAGTAAATAATTGACATTCCAAGCATGTGCACGGTCCATGAATCGAGAACCAAAAGCCGAGAAAATGATTTTGGCTGACCGAACCGATGATTTTCAGAACCGAACGAATAACCAGCCTGAACCGAACCGAGAACTGAGAATCTTTCTTGAACCAAACCGAACCTCTCGGAGTTAAGACGAGAACCGATTTTTCGAATGAAAATTAGAGGCGAGAACCGAACCGATATAACTCGGTTCAATCCGGTCCGGTTCGACTCTTAGATTCTGGTCGATTCTCGATTCAGTTTCCATTCCAGTGAAATAAGTCCAGTATCCAAATTGAATAAAGTCATAGTTGTTGTGATGAATATATGTTTGATTTGTCAACATTATCAAAGGCGAGCTAAAAATACAATCTTTTGTTAGCAGAAAAACACGAATATATATTTGGAAAATGATATATTGGATAGATACAAAGAAAGTTGTATATTGAACTCATCCGTAATTTGAATTGTTCGATAGGTCCTCAATTCCCCCTTTTCCCATTAATTGCTAGTGTCTCTTTCTGAATTGATATTTGTGGCGACATACATCACGTCTATGAAGAGACGAAACCAAGATTTAAAGTTAATGGCAACCATAATTCATTGTAAATAGTAAAAAAAAATTAAAGAATTGAAATATAACTAAAAGAAACTTAATTCAACCCAAAATAGGAGCATTACTAAATCTATCATCTAGGAAACATAGACGCTGATTATACGATGGAACCTTAAAAAATTAGACGATAATATAATATAAAAAGAATTATATAAAAAGTAGAATTTTTTTTACCTAAAATGAAAGGAGATGAAATTTTTTAATGAAATGATTGCTTAGAGAGTAGGTAGTGAATTAAAATTTAAGACCTATGATATCGGGGGTGCCAAATCACACCATTAGTTGCCCCAAAAAGCTAATTTAGATCACTCAAAACTCTATTGTCTCAACACAATAGTACTTGAGGGAGGTGATTTTTAAATGAATATTAAAACTATTTTTAACGTGGCTTTAACTTAACATCAATACCTTAGTCATTGGGGATGTGGTTGACTCTGAAGATCTCAAATGGTCGATTTTGATTTTTTAGGTCTTTTTATACAAGTAAATAAGATAATAAGTTGGGCTTGGGAATGTATAGCAATATGGGCCGATGGAACTATTTAAATGGATTGGAGGGGGCCAATTAAAAAACTAACTTTACAATTGAACGGTGGGCTAGCATTAGTCTTGAATTAAGCTTGACTGGTTGAGAAAGCCTGTGTGTCTTTGTAAGACTAATCGGTATTTGAGATTGTCATTTGGGTTAGATTATACGTTTATTGTAGTTTGTAAACGTAAATAATTTAAAATTAATGTTTAGCAAAAAGTGTGAAAAAATCAACTATTTACGTTTTGAGACATCAAATGGAGGTATTTATTACGTTTTGAAAACCAATTATTAGCATTTTACCTATCAACTAAACAAATAATTATATTTGTCTTACACTACAAAAACTAATTATTTTATTATTGTGATTTCAAATAGCATAATCAGATCCAAGCATTATTTTTCACAATCACATTTTGCAATTGCTGATTATGTCTCTATTTTCAAAATGCATAATTAATTTTCAATAAGCAATCCCAAATACCTCCTCTATTTTTCTTTCCAGTAGTTCACAAACGAATAAGAACTGGGTTAATTCGTGCGTGTTTTACATAGAATTGTGAAGTGTTGGCTTCTTCGATGGACAAAATTCATGAGAAGATTACAAGTTTGTATTTTTAGAGTGTGCATAGAAATAATAAAGGAGAGAAAAGAGGCGGGGTTGTTGTGTTTCTAATGTGCGTAGGGAGAGAAGGTGGGTATGGTTGCAAATATCGTCCATATGGTTTGGCATATAACAGAAATATCCTCAACTAACAGGAATCCTCTAGTGCCGTCAAAGGGAAAGGACCATAACGGACCAATGTTTCCAAAATACAAACATTGTCGACATCACGCGGACCTAATTTGGTCAAACCACCTAGACAATTTTTGCAACTTACTCTAAATAATAAATTAAAAAGATATGTACCGATACAAATTCAAATACAATACAAATCCCTACCCGTTCACCAAGTTCTTTTCTTGAATCGAATCTTTTTGACGCTATACAACTCCACACTCACATATAACAAGCAAATAAATACAACTCAGTGCAACTTTGCAAATAAATATAAATATAAAATACAAACACATATTCAAACAAATCTTGTTGCAAAAACAGAGAATCTTAATCACTTTGGATGCAACTTTGGGGGCATAAAACCTCCGCTATAAGCAAAAAGGCTGTCGTTACTATAAGGATGACTATAATCATTGCCAGTGTCTTCATAACTTGCTGAAGTTGATGATGATGATTCGGTCCCCGTGTTAAGCCCAACCAATGCCATAATACTATCGAGCTCTTTTACAACTTCACTCATTCGCGGTCTCTGATTTCCCGTCTCTTGGACACACATGAGTGATAAATCCACAAACCTTTCTAAACCTTTAAGTTGACTGGTCAAACCGATTGTCGGGTCAAGGACTTCGTGTAGGTCGTATAGTTCTTTATTCTTGTTCATTGCTTGTTTCACTTCCCTCACAATGTACTTTCCTTTCTC